>VXBU01006333.1:0-19611 GCA_013400315.1 Bombycilla garrulus
ACTTATGGGTACTTTACAAGACATAGAGTTTGGCTGGGCCCAAGGGGAAGGGGGAAGGAAGCAGGTAAAGGGAGGCCAGGGGCAGCTGCAAAATCATTATCTCGTTCTTCAGCCGGAGAAGAGGACACTCAGACCTGTGGTTGCTTGAAAAAGGAGTTCACCTTAACCTAGTGGATGCTGCTGCTGCTGCTGCTTCTTCTTCTTCTGTTGGTCCCTCTGCACCTCCTGCCCTGCTGGGACATCCTGCCATGCCAGATACTGCTGCAAAGCTGCTGACACATCTTATCCATCCACTGCCCCCTCGGATTCCTGCTCGTTTCCTGCCGTTCCAGCTTGGTGTTCCTCAGAGTCCTGCCAGAACATCCGGGATCGGCTGCTCAGAGGGGGCTTGTGAAACAAAGCCTCCCCTCCATCCTCTCCCATCTCTGTCATGGGGTCCCTGATTCTGTTTGTTATTAATGCTATAGTTATTACTGGTTTTTGGTTCCCTTATTATACACATTAGTAAAGAGCTGTTATTCCTACACCCATATCTTTGTCTGAGAGCCCTTTAAGTTAAAAATTACAATAATTTGAAGGGAGGGGTTTTCCAAGAGAGGCTCCTGCCCTCCCTAGTAGACACCTGTTATTTAACCCAAGACAACATGTTAGAGTTTAATGTATGTCAATGAATCATAGAAATAAACTATTTACTTTAAGCAAAAAATGTTATTAGACTAAATTATTACATAATAATTTCTCACTAGGATTCACAATTTAATATCCATTTTCTTCTCTGAACTGAAAAAAATTCTTAATCAAATCTAGTAAATTACCACAAGCTGCTTAAACCCCACTGCATTAAAATTGTTCTGCTTTTAGGCACTATTAAATGTAGCTCTGTGCATCCTCTTTCTTCAAATGACAATTATTCAGTGTACTTGAGCAAGATCAACAACTCCATCATAGTGGACATTCCAACAGTTTTATTGGCACCATGCAGAACTCCAGCTGCTAAACCTTAAATTCGTTAAAGCAGTGAATAAGTAATTCAATTTGCATAATAAATTCTTTTGTGTTCATTGAGATTGCTTGTATCATTATGGAATTTAATGGTGAATAAGGAGTGAAAAATCTGGCTTTGAGAAAAGAAGCCTCATTAATGCTTATTTCTCCTTTCTGAAAAGAGAATGGATGTGAAAGTATAATGAAGTATCTCTGTGGAGCAGCAGCACATAGACACAAAATGCATCTTCCCTATCTGTAGAAACTGTAAGCTGCTTGCACACACTTGAGAAGGAATTCCTTACAGCTCATTTTGCAGAGAAGATATGATGCTCATTCTAGTCTTGTATTATTACATGAATGATAAATATTGCTTAAAATGTGACTGGAGTCACTGATTATTATATCTTGTTTTCTTTGGCAACTGAAGGGTTGAAGGTACTCTTTGACACCAGCTGTTAGTGGTCTAAACTTCCTACTCTGGAGACATGAATTCAAGTTATTCTAAGAGGAGGTCGTGTCCCTGTGCTCAAGGACACAGTTTGGCATGTATATTTGTAAAACTTGTTTAGGGCTGGACAAGGTATGCAAGCCTTGCTCTCAGGAAATCCATGACAGCTCTCCTTTTGTCTTCCACCAGCCAGGCTTTTTAGGGGAAAGGCCAAGAATATAAAAGTGTCACAAGAGATCTGCCTAAACTTTAGCTCCCTTTTTGCCTCTTTCACTTCTTGGCAACTCTTCAATATTTTTTCTTGGCCAGCTTTCCAAAATTCTGGCAAAAAGAATACAAAAAAAGAAACAAAGAAAAAAACCCAAAACTTTGTCTTGCCTCTTGACTATTTCGGGATCCTGTTTTTCCTTTAAGTTGCATCTGATTTGATCTATTCTTTCTTGCACCAGTCAGAACAGTCCCTTTGGGACATTCTCCTGACTCAAGAGCCTAGAAAATTCCTTTCTTTTCTGATCTAGCAAATCCTCTATACCAAAAGGCCAGCAATAAGTGGCTTACATCCAGTAATATGATAGTTGTTTCCATAAACAGTCATTATTTTCTTTTACAAATTTTTCTCAAATTTCTGAAGGCTGTACTTGATTTACTTTACCCCATACACGTGGTGTTTGTTGTTTCTTTTATTAGACCCCTCTTTTAATGGAAATCTCCTTTTATAGCTTATTTTCTGCTTGTGTGATTTGCTGTCCTTTAGGTGTGTTGAACTTTATCATGGTGTTTTGTTACAGCTGTGATTTGAATGAGCTTTCTGGTGAATTACTTCAGACTAAGCAAGGATAGCCTCTGGTGCCATTCTCTGCAATTATCCATTTTAAGAAGCAATCACTAAAAGAAATGTCAAGAAATAGTTTTCACAAGCATTATACATTTATATGTGCTACAAGTGGGTAGCAGACGTCCCCTGTCTTGTTAGAGTCTTGTTAGCTTTTTGTTTTTGTCCAGAAGCTGGTAGCAACGCCTCACCAACAGGCCAACAGAGACAATTATATCTTGGTATTGTAGTCACACAGATTAAACTTTTATAAGATAAGGGAAATAGAATGGAGGAAATAGAAATCATCAAGGAAAGAGAATCCCATGACTTGGATAAAGTTAGGAAGGTAACTAGATCTGTACTATCATGAACAGTAGCAAAGCATCAGGTACCAAACAAAGAGCAGTTACAACTGAGCCTGTGCTCACCCAGGGGTTACATGCCCTTTGGAGTGGGTCATAGCTGGAGAAAAGGAGACCAGAACAGAGATTTGGCAACACAGGTTTGGACACAAACATTTACTCTTATTCTTAGCTTTATTCTTATCATGCTTGTATCCCAAAATAGGTCCCACAGAAAGAAAACAAGAACTTACACAATTTTTTTAAGAAGATGGTATTAATTTTTCTAAGTAAAGAGGCAGAAGACATTTTCAAAGAGACAGGACAAAAGAGGTTACAGATAGCCATCAACTTATGCAAATTTAAGGGCTAATTTCAAATTAGTGATGTATAAAAGATAACTTTATGTCAGATCATGCATGAAAAATCAGACCAATCATGCAGGTCACTATTTTGCTTAGATTTGATCTAAAAACTTGAGCTAAAAATAACACAAATCATTACTAACTGAAGAGCGTGGCACACAAAGTGTGAAAAAATATATAAATAAGCTGTACTCATGTGGGAGAAATTCTTATTTATACATGATTGGTGAAATTTAACCAGGAAGAACTGTATTTAAGGCTTTTTGAGATAAACCAAATTGTAAGAGGATATGTAGAGACTGCTGGACTGACTGATGTACAGATGGCAGTGAATTTTCTCTCTTCTGAAGAATTTAGCATGCCAAATCAACCATCCTGGAAAAAAGAGAGTCCTTTTTTTATTTTCTTACTTCTACAAGTATTAATTCTATTCAATTTGCTCTTAAGTAGTGTCAATGTTGTTGTTTCCTTCTTTTTTTCATGGGAAACTACAAGAATTCCTCTTCTCTTCCTCTTAAAAGCATTGACAGGCACATATCACTCTCTGGACTTGGTTTCACCCTCTGAAGGGTTTGATTCTGTAGTCTACCAGAAACGCTAATGATGTACAGAAGGGGAATTCTCTGCTGCCTGATTCTCCCATCTCTGCACAAAGCTGATTCTGTTTCCAGTGTCCATGAAAGGTGTAGTGCTGTGTGATTTCAATTTGTCTTCATCACAGCACACAGACAAGGCAAAGACACACTCCTGAAAGAGTCCAGAATTTCAGAGGGAAACTCCACCCTTGCAGAGCATGTGGTCAGTGTGATTTGTATTAAGGGGAAGAACAGAGCCCTTTGCATAAATAATTTAAATGCAGCAACTACTGTAGCAACCACACAGAATATAAATTGCTAATTTGAGAGACTAAATCCCCTGATTTCAATATCAAACCATTAAGTGTCTATATTTGTCAGACCACAGCCTGTGCTTGCATGGCACAGCTCAGAGAAACTAACAGCACTTCTGTATTCAAATGGTAATTACAAGAAGTAGAAAACTATCCCCACCTTAAAACTTCAGATATAAATATTCACTTTTCTCATAAAAGAATAAAACAGCACCCTTTTCTAAAGAGCACTTTTGAAGTGCCTGTACAGTTAAATTGAACCATTTTGCATGTGTGTTTCCAAATGTCCCTCTGTGCTCTGCCAAATCCATTCCTTTGAGCACATAGGTCACGGTGATTTACAAGAGTTCACTTTCCCTGGAGAGGTTATTCCTGCCTGCTCGCTGGCACTGCAAATTGTGCACACTCACATGCATCTGATGAAGTAAGGAGAGCCATGAGCTGAAAAAAAAACAACCCCACAGCAAAACCATTGGATACTAGAGGTGTAATGAAAATAAGCTACACACATCTGGAAGTCCAAAGTTGTGCATTATTTGAAAAATGCTAAGTAATCCTGAAAATTGCAGATGCCCGTGAAAGTACCAGCCTCTTTCTTTTGTTATGTAAAATAGCTTTTGGGGTATTTTGAGATTAGTTCCCTTCAAAGCAAGAATTCTAAAAACAAACTGTGTCTCTTTCTACTCAGCTTTTTATCCCCAGGTGAAAAATGCCATGTAATTTTCAGCCAAATTCAGCAGAATAAGCTTGATTAGCTGCATTGCTCATAATTTCATTCATTCTCGTTTGTTTGGGTTTTGTTTAATGTCAATGTTCCACTAAGACATCCTTTCAATACCAGCCCTTTACATACCTAGATGATTCTCTTCAGAAAAAGATTTTTCATATGATTATTGGTCTACCTATGCTGGACACGGCCCATATGGAACAAAAAATAAAGAAAAACTCCAGCTTTATGCAACATTGCTTCCACTTGAAAACTACTTCCTTTTAAGACTCTGGAATAAATGCTTTTGTCATTCATTCAGACACATGAGAATGCTGAGAAAGAGGAGATCTGGCATGACTGCATTAACTATGATTTCCTGAGAAAGCACCATAGATTGTAAAGATCACATCTGACTGTTTTCTAACCAGAAAAGAAATATGCATTCACAAGAAAGGTAGACTGAGACACAAGCAAGTTACCTTATTACACTTTTGATAACCCTGGCAAATCTGAACAAAAAGATAGAAAGGCAAATTATATTTTCTGTTTCACATAAAACACTCAAAATACCTCTGCTTAGAAAATTATGTGTAAAACATGTAAAACATGTATAATAAGAGATTGTCGGTGTTTCAAACAAGTTCAGCAAGTAAATAACACAAAAATAATCAAAGGAATGCTGGTTGCCCAACAAAATTCAGGGAAGCATAAATAAAGTTCTCAGAATAATCTGGTCTCTACCTGAGAAGGATGGCAGCAACCAGACCCAGCAGCTGGCACAGCAAAAATATGGTTCTGCTGCCTATTTAAAGCATCTCTTTATATTTTTCTGGACCAGGAATCAGCCCTTTCCAGCATGGCAACAGAAGGAAAGAAGTGACAAGAAATGAACATTATCTTGTACACTTATGAACATTATCTTGTACAAGAGCCTCAACAGCGAAATTCTGATAACTGATATAAGAACTGAAAAGCAGAGTACTTCTCTGAAACAACAGACTAGTTTATCAATGGTCTTGGATTTGCTCACAAAGGAATTTCCTTCACTTGTCTGTTCTCCAAAATAAACTTATCTCATTTGAAGCACATACCATATACCAAAGAGAGTAAACTGAAATCCCTATATGATAAATGGAAGGCAATCATCCCTCTTCTTTGAGCAATGAAGAAACCAACAGCAGACTTTTACTCTTCCAAAAATCCTGTGGAGAACGACGTCTTTGTCTTACCACCAACATTAACAGCACCAAAATTCCCAATTTCATGGATAGGAAAAGTGTTTAGATGTTGATGTCTCCAGTGCAATTTGCCTTCTGATGAGAAGAAAGCCCTAAAACTCCTAATATTGCTTACCTTCAAAAAAAGTGTTAGAGGGCCTTTAAGACCTAAAGATACTTACAGAAAGAAGTTTCTATATGACAAATTGTGGCAGACCAATGTAATCTGCTACATTTCACATGAGTAATAATAAAAAATCCAGATGCTGATGTAAGAACATTCTAATTGTCAGGTTTGGTAGACCAAAGTGACAGTAGATGTTTATCCCGTCATTGCTTTGATTGACAGAAATGTAGGTCTTTATGCAGATGAGCATATAGTGCACCTGATTTGGTTTCAAAACCATAGGAAATAACTGATGAAGGTCAGAACAGCAGAATTTGACTTTTCATGAGATTTTCTAGAAATATTAACATTTATTTTCAAGCTTCAAATACTTTTTTTGGCACACAAACACACAAACAAATTTTGGTCACTCAGACTCTTTCTGTAATGTGAACTCTGAATGTGAATTTCAGAATAAACATCTCCTCCTTGCATCTAAAATCCGTACATTATTTTCCAGAGTACCTTAGTTCAATTCAGTTAAGGGGTAAGAAAGATGTTAACAGAAAAACAGAGGGAGACAAAGTATGAGTGACCAGAGTATACTAGTCTCCATGTGTTTTTCTAGAGTTGCATGGTAGAAGCCATAAAATTAAGGTGATTAAGTTAAAACTATATAGATGTGATGTGATCTGATGTAGAAGCCTTACATTAAAGGAAATTGAAGAGTACTGATGTCACTTCACAATATTGGTTATGTCAACACTAGTTCTTGCCATACAAATACAGCAAGGCATATTAAATAAATTAAAGCAATCAGGGTTCTGAATAGAATTCAGGCCCATGCATGGTGATTAAATAACCAGACAACAAAAAATTATCAACACACAGTGTACCCTGTAGACGCAGTTTAAAAAGAGCCTATATAAGAAAAGACAAAATGTTGTCTCAAATTTTCTCCTTGGCCAAGACTACCAAGTCAAGGCAGGACAGTTTATGGCTGTGATGCCTACACAGGCTGTTTCATGCTAGGATGCTTTCCATTGAATCAAAATTTTCTTCTTAGCTGGTAAATTCTCACAAACAATGATGTGTTTCAGTGTTTTGACTTCACTCATAGCCCATTTATCACAGCAGAGAAGACTGACTGAAGAATTTCAATCAAATGCCTGCCTGCTTTCTATGCTGAGTGAAAATGTGTAGCTGCAGTTGTTTACCCAGAATTTTTGTGGTAAGCTTGTAAGTTCAGCCAGGAAAGATAATCAGTGTACAGCTGAACATGTCCACTGTAAGCTTAGTGGCACAGAAGAATGTACTTCCTTCCCTTCTCCTGGACTGTAATACAGACACAGGCTGTTTTGACTGCTCCTGCTCTCTTTAGGCTTGCCTAACAAGGTTTGTAGTGCCACCTTTTCTGTACATTTAATTCTCATTTAATCCTTGTTTTGCAAGTTTTTTTCTTACAAAAATAAACCAAAAATTCTTTTTCTATTGTTATTTGAAACTTCACCACTACTATCCCAGGGTCATAAAAGAAGGTCTTATTTAAAGGACTTTTATAGCAACTGCTGCTATAGCCAGTTTTCTCTCCCACGATATTCCTGGGTAATTTAGGTTCTCTCCTTCTTCTATTGTTGTGTCTACTGAGACTAATGAGAAATTGTGTTGATTACTGATATTTTTAATGTGCTTTTCAGTATTTTTCCACATATTTCAATATATTAAGCTCTTGTTTTTAACTCTCCTTCTATTTCCCTGTGTCTCTTCACCACCACCCCCTGCCCCTTAGTATTTCTTTAGGTAGAAGAAGGTATAATAAATGCAATATATAAATTATATCTTTAGAATCCTCAGATGGGCATTCTAAGAACAAACAAAACTAGTTTTCTACTCTGCTCAAATAAACTTTTTATAGTAGAAGTAGATAATTTATTTCCCCAGAGAAGTATTGATTTAAGATGAAATAAGTTACAAAAGTACTGGAAAAAAAATTAAAAATACAATCTATCTGCGCTAATAGATGTACTCTTTCAACAGCTGAAATCTTATAAAAGTATATCTAAGTCTTTGTCATCCACAATGTTTTGTGACTTATGAAGCAAAGCAATTTTGAGATAAATGACTAATGATCCTATCTTTCCTGAAAATGTTCATCTTTCTGCCCTACTATATCCTATTTTTTGGACCCTTTGAAAATATTTCCTTCTGTTAATACACTGAAAGCTCTGATTTAGATGTTTAGTCCAGCATAGTTCCACTTGGATGTGGACTTCAGACAGACAAAAACTAGAATTGGATTTGCTTACTGTAAGAGCAAGGAAAGATTTCAGAAATTCCTGATCTGCACTAAATCCCTATTTATCCCCTCCTGTAAATAGCAGACTGCCTTGTATGAAATCCAGGTTCTGGTGATTGGTTGTAACTCAGTCATCCAAATTAATTTTTTTGAACTGTGTCACTTTCCATAAATAATGAAATATTATTTGGACTGCAAAGAATAAGACTAAAGGAGAATTTTAATCTAGGTCTTCCACATCCTGCCTAACCACTAAGCTTTTCAGGAATTTTCCTTGAAAAAAAACCTACAGATTTTTTTCTTTCTTCAAATGTACAAATCCAGTAAAAAGATTTACTAATTTCAACAACTTACCTTTTTTTTTTGAGAAAAAGCAGTTGCTCAAAGCTTCCAGCCCAGTTTTTATCAGAAAGGTAACATCATTCAACATCCAACTGTTCCCAGTCCTAGGTGCCATCTCAAGGTGTACTGTGGGACCAGTGGCCACTGGTGGGGTCAGAACCCTCCACTGGCAGCAGCCCCAGTCAGAGAACACCTCACCTTGTGGGGAAGCCTCAGGGATGTAAACAAACATATGGGTTTGGATTTAGCAAGAGTCTTTATTTTACGCATTAAGCAACTTATTTGAATCTGGAAGTTTGCTCGCTTTTCCTTTTCACTGTTAGTTTTTAAACAAATATAGGGTCATTAACTCTTGACATACAATTTTTGAAGCAGCAATTGCTTCTGAAGCAAACAGCAAAACAATTACTTTTTAAACTGACAAAATGAAACCTTGTTCTTTATGATTTTTTCAGGGTCTTTTCTTTGTTTTTTTACAAATAATGTTCATCAGATTAAGAATAAATTCTTAAGGTTTTTCCTTTGACTGGTATCTACTTAGTCACAAATTTAGCAGAGTACCTGAATATGGGTAAATACACTAGCTATTGTATTTTATTGTCAAAAAGTATTATGCAAGATTGCTGATGACATGAAAAGAATCTAGCTATTTGAAAGGAAATATGTGGATATTTCTTTTTCCTGCTGAAAGAAAAACATCCCAAATGTCAAGGCTGTAAGTTTTACATTTCCTTAAACCTAGCCCATTTTCCATTGTTCTGTGCAGGACCTGACATTGACAGTCTAGCATTATTGCACTAAACCACCTCCCAGGAACCCTGAAGTGACTTCTGTGATAACCTTTGAGATGTGCTAGGAGGTTTTGTTTTATTTCATGTAAGCAATTTTTGCTCAACTAGATGTTTTTGAAGAACTCTAGTTTTATGGGCACAATCCTGCACCTGCAATAATTGTAAGTAGGAATTAAATTTACACATTTTCAATGTTCAGTTACACATACAAATGCAGACATTTGCCCTAACAATTAGGTTGTGGAGACAAAACCATAATCACAGAGCAGCACACTGGCTCACGCTCACTTCAGCAACTGACACCACAGCACCTTTAAAACGCCTTATTGCCAGCTAGAACCTCTCATTCTAACAAGTACAGGGAAGCAATTTTCCCTCCTTTTAGACTGCAAGAATTAATACTTCCTAAGTGCCTAAAATGCTTCATCAATTGTAAACCTCAAACAATAACTGAACTTACACAACACTTTTTTTGGCCTGCATTTGAGTTACAGATGTGGAACTAAGTAAAAAGGGTCCATTTGGGATTAATATCAACTGGCCTTGCTCTTTAAAGTGCTTGTTCACTGAATGATTACTTGTTCAGTGAGCATCCCTTCAGAAGCTGTAACTCAAATTCTCTGTACCTCCATTCTCTGAACACCTCAGCCATGCAGTCTGACAGTGCCATTTTCAACATTTACTAGTCAGTAATAGGTAAAATTTCTGGTGAAAGCAGAGCTGAAACAACAAGTTGATACTTATATTTATAGAGACAGTCTTTATTCACACTTGGTACAAAGTGTATTAATTCCTAAATATGAACCATAATTATATTGGGCACCCAGTAGAATTGAATTTAATGATTTTAAAGTTTCAGGCCAAAGATTTTCTGGAAAGGGTTGTCTAATCCAGCAATTGGATTAACTGTTTTACTCATTTTACTTTCAAAAATGCACATTAATTATCTAAGCAATTAGAGTACAAAACTGAAAATACATCTGTGCTTTTATTACTTTGTGGTTAAATTGGATTGACGACAGATAATTGCATATTTTCTAAATATTTGGTAGTTATGCTACCCAAATAAAATAAAATGGCACCACCACTGTGTTTTTGTCTTTCTTTACCAAAAAGTATGAGCACCACCCAGTTCCTTGAAAGAAAGAGTCCAAGACCAAAAATCAGTCCATGGCTGAAGAATCAGAACAGGAAAGAATTCCTCCATAGCACCATGGAATGGAGGCTCATTCACAGAGCACCAGCTTCAGGTTGTTCAGTGGATTCCCTTGTACCACATTTCAAGTATCGGGCAGCCTTCCAGTGAAAGTGCTTTGGATGATGACATGCTGAAGAACTTTATTCTATCTATTGCGTTGATCAGTAATTTTTTTCCTTATAGACAGTTTGGCCTCTGCTAGACCTATGCACAGCTGCAAACAAGCAAGATCGTACATAGATATGAAGAACAGAGGAAAAAAAAAGAAAGAAAAAAGGCAGGCTTATGCAGAGCAAAAAATTCACAAGGAAAAAGCCATAGCAGTGAAAAATTGCCCTGGTTTTTATAATGTGATCAAATAATGCTGAGGTACAAGCACGTAAGTTACTGCATTTCATGCTTTAGACCTTCAAATTGGTAATAATCAGGATAATACTAATTAATTTCACTGGAAATTTAATAAAAAAGGAAAAAAAGGAAAAAGAAAAAGAAAAAAGTAGTCTAATGAAGAAATGGTAACTCATTCATGCAAAACCAAAGTTCTACTAAAACAAACTGTCCTAAATAAGCAGAAAAGACATGCAAATAAGAAAGAATTCTGGATTGTTCAATAATCAGAATACCTTCTCAGTTCCTAATATGAAAGAGAATCTTTAAAACGAACAGACTAGAATGCCATTAAGAAGCATCAATATGAATGATGTGCCCCCTGTTTGTTTCACTGCCCATTAAATCAAGCTTAGCTGATGGAAGGCACAAGAGCAGCCTAAAAAGGAGTACGTGGGAATGCATGACTCATGAATGAGAAGTAGATTCCACCACACTGTTGTCAAATACATTCAGTTGATAAATGGAGACAAATTCCTGGTTTCCTTTTTGTGCCTTTTCTTCAACCTTCTATTCTGTCTATGGGGCATGGTTTGTTTTTCCTGACAGTCTGAGATTTCTGAGCTACTGCATTATGGTGCCAACACACACTGTGCACAGCAAGCAAATAAGAAACAATCTGGCTGTTGTTTCGTGCTTTGCAAATAGCAATTTTTTCCCATGTCTGTATTTTAGATCCTAGTATCAGATGCCTGCTTTTAGAAAGTTAAATGTTTATATCCCAATTTTGTGTGTCTAAGATTAAAATTCTAATGAAAAAACAAAATTGTCATCCAATTAAAATAACAAACTATGCAAATAATCAGAATATGTCACAGTACTACTTCCACAAATTAGAGTGCAAAAAATTGCTGTTTCTATTTATTACTGACCTTGGGTTTCTGAGGAATCAGGCTTCCAATATTGCACGGGTTCATCAAGGTGAAGCTCATTCAACTAAATTTAAATCACAGAGAAATTTAAAAGCAATTTTCATAAATTGTACTTCATTATTCTCTAGCATGAAAATAATAACAATTCAACAAATCTTTTATATTTAACACAGATTAGGTAATAAAAGTAACAAATTTGCTACTCCCACTTACTCCATTTAAAGATCCACTGGCTATAGTTAATCTGAAGCCAAATTTCCAACAGCAGATATCAGATCTTTTGCCAGACAGTAATGATATCATGTAAAGAAATGCCTAGACCAAACAGTGCTATAAATGATATGCCACATGCAATTAATAACACATTTCATTTCATTTTAATAGGCCATTTACTGCATGATCTTCTTTTGTTATAAATTATCACAGCTCTATTGAAGACAATGGAGCCTGTTTATACCAGCTAAATCTGTTCTCCTTACTTTGGATAATTAATACGGCTTTTTAATATTAATTGGAAAATATGTTGTGATATTGAGGAGCATGGGTCATGAAGAAAAGAACAGGCAAATAAGCATTATAACTGCTTTGGGGCTTTTGCAAGAAATGTTGAAAGCCAACATTTGTGTAGAAAAATAAAAGCAAGAAAGCTCATCATAATTGGTTTACAAGATATGGTGGCTACTTTATTTCAAGATTTTTAAATTAACTCCCAAGAAAAAGGGAGAAAGGAAAGAAGAGGCAATGAAAATGAGCTCTGCATAAAAGTAGTCCTTGATCACACACATGAGGTAAGATGACTAATTACCTAGTCTAGAGATTATTGAAGATCAGCCTAATTCTGAAATAATGACCATTCTTAAAGAATGGATTACATAAAATAATCCAGAATCATACAATTTAATTACTCATACTTTTGTCTCTTCAAGAATGTAATAACTTCATTCGTAGATACTCTAATGAAGAACATCAGCTGCTCACATACATCAACATTCATTGCTCAATGTAGTTACTGAAGTAATATGTTCTTTCTCTTCTATTCTAACAGACCACTCTCTTTAATTTCCTGAAAAAAGCAGAAACCATAATGACCTTTACAAAATAATTAAACGTGATAATTTTGGATTATCTTTTAATTAAACCAGAGCTTTGAAACACCCTTTGTGATTCTACCAGCAACTGATTCCAGATAATCTAGGGATAAAATAATTAGTCTTTTCTTTTGATTGCTTTCCTTGATCCTTTTTCTGAAAGCAGGTATTAATGTTATTTGCCTTCACCATCATCTGTCTGAGCATTTGAAATTAGTTTTATTTGTGGGTGTATTCTTATATTTCCAATGGATTGGGCACCTTTTTAAGCTGTTTCTGTCATTCATCAAGGGTTTTCACACCAGCAGTAGCTCCACACTAGCCATGGTTTTTTTTTCTTGTGTTAAATTCTTTGTTTAGTTCCTGAGAAAAGTCATATTTTGATCTTGCAGTTTCAAAGGTCTGCTATATAGGCTCATTAGTCTCTGTATTCAGTGTCATAATATCTGAATAGCTATCAATCTGATTGACAGTCAAAAAGTAGTGGTAGATTTTGGAAAGGACAGAACATGTTAAGGAAATTTGAGCTGAAGTGAAATTTTACTTCACATGATTATTTTAATTGACATATCTAATTAATGGAAAACCACACAGAATTACTTTAAACCCATGGAGATCAATATCATCCCTTTTACATTCTGTATTACCTAATTTTGGGAAACTGAAAGTCTGCCATAGAATTGGCCTTACTGGATGTAAAGGTTTTGTAATAGTTTGGAAAACAGGATTTATTTAAAACTTATTTTGAAGAGGCTTACACATGTATTAGTGCTTTATTTCTGTTTCATCCCTATTAATCTCTATGAGGGTTGTTCAAAAGGACCAACATTATCCTAATAAGGCCAATCTCTCCCTGCATATTCGATTCAAAAAGGTGGAGAACCCTTTAGAAGTGCTACATCAGGTCTATCTTTCCCAACTAAATTGTAGCAGAAGTGTAGCTACAAGTGTTATATCACCCTCTATGAATATCCTTCTCCAAAATTTTTCCCATGTAAAAATAGCTATAACAATTTTAGGCTGTTTCCTGTAAACTATAAAATATTTTGAACTGCCATTTGTCTTTCTTTTAATATATTTCATGTTATCCAGAAACATATTAACATTGAAACTGCTGTTGATTATTAACAGATATGCTGCAGGGACAGATAAAGTTTCATAATGAATGTACTGAATGAAATGTACTGAGTTATAACAAACCAAGGTCAAGACTATTAAAGAGAACACATAGAAATTACTGCTCTATCAGCAGTCATAGGTAGAAAGTATTTGTATTACAATTTTTCATTAAAACAGCCTTGTAAAAGTGGTGCATGAATTTTCTTGCTGGTAGAAGGAAATGGAAATTTTGTTTACATTGATAAAGAATTTTTAATACTTGCACCTTGAAAGCTCCCATCTTCAAGGGATTCCTTGACTTTAACAAAAATGTCTTTATTAAATCTTTAGTTAAGATGATAGCAATATGTGGCACAGAAAAAAACATTAAATAAGTCTGCATTTAGGTACATTTCTGATGATTATTACCAGGGAATAAAATGGAGAAATCATCATGTTTCATATTGAATTTCTGCACATGAAACACCTGAAGAGTTTGTGGATTGCTGAGAATAAATGAAACACATGACAGTATTGTAGGGTTTTTTATGCATTAGAAGTGTTGTCACCATTGAAATCAACATATATTTTAATGGTATACTTACCACATTCCTCCACTCCTGTATTTCGTACATAAAAGAAGACATGCTTATGTTTCAACAGTTACATTTTGTGCTGGTTTGAAAGCAAAACCAGTGAGACTCCAAGTCAGAGATACAATTTAATAGGAAAAAGTAAAATACATGCAAGTAATACAAAGAAAACAAAAACCACTGACAGAGTCAGAATACAACCTGATACCCTGCTAGTTAGGGTCGTGGCCGCAGTCCAGATGAGGTGGTCTTGCTGAAATAGTGATCCTGTAGACAGGTCTGGTAGCTCTTGTCCTCTGGAAACCAGTGGGTCAGGGCTACTTGTTCTGTTCCAGTTCCCACATTATATCCAGGTAGGAATGCTTGGCTCCTCCCCCTGGGTGGAGCATCTCACAATGGGATTATGTAATTCTATGAGTCATGTGGTGGATCCTCACAATGGGCTGATGTCATTGTATGAGTCATGGGGTGGGTCCTCACAATGGCCCATTAAACACAAATAGCTCCCGGAGGGAGTTATCTAAGACTCATAGGGCAAGGTGTTAATGGCCCATTAACAGGAGATAGTCCAGGGGAGGAGGCAAAGAAAAACACTGCCCCTCCTTTGTTTCAACAGTTAATGAAGATGGAGATAGAATACAGACCCTCTGGCACATTTTTACATTGTAACCTAGGACACATTTTCATGTATGGCAAGAAATAATTTAAAAGTCAGTATTACATGGCCCTTCAATGAAACACTTATTACAGAACTGCAAACACTGCCTGTGTTTGTTTAATAGTGATTTTGGTACGTATATAAGTAAAAACAATGAAGTCTACCTATGAAAGTGAGGTTTTCCTTTTTTCTCCTACTTTACAGGACTAGAGTTTGCTACTGGTTGCTCTTTTCCTCTATAACTGTTCTCAAACCATTGACTGGGATTTCTTCTGAATGACAGAGGCATCTGGACACTTCTGTCTCTTCTAATTAGTCCGCAAACTCCTGAGACAAGAGGTTGTATCTTCTATGTGTGTGAAGAGTAAGGAACTTTTGCTAAGGTGTGAAATGATGGCATTTCCCCTCCTGTCACTTTGCATAGCAATGGTCTGTTGTTTATTGCCCCTTCCTTGGGCTAGAGGAAGAAAGCAAATAGAACTAGGAAACTGAACCAGGAGCATCTAGAAGGTGGTCAATATGAAATTGTTACTCAGTTCAGATGTCCCAAATGATGGCTGATGGCTCTCTTTTCTCCTAAGTGGTCAGTTCATAGCTTTGTAAGAGCACAGTCCAACACTACCAGACAATGAGAAAGTCATAATTTATTTCAAAAGGATGGAAATTGACCTCAAAGAGAGAAAAGAGTTATCATGCTGCTTAACTGTTATTTTTTTCTGTTCTCAAACAAAATGTTTCTCCTTCAAGGATTAAGAAAGTTGGAGGATAGTGTACATCTAGCATTTCTAGAAATTGTGAAGCTTTGAAAAAAAAAGGAGACGCAATGAGCCACAGGAGATCCACAGCTAAAAGCAGATATCTGGAGATGTGATACTCTCAAAGCATTCATTCAGTGAGGCTCAGAAACTCTGCTGCAACTTCAGCTCAAAGTGTATGTACATGATTAGTGCTCTACTGGACATATCTCATGTTATAGGAACTGTGAAGTTCCTCTTGTCTCAACACCCACAACAAAGGAAGTTGCAGAGCAGTACCCAGACTACCATTTGAAAAGAATTTTAAAGAATGAGAAAGTGAATGCAAAAAATGGCACTTGCTTTATTTTCTGACTTCAGATGGTAAGTAAAGTAGTCTGTGCCGTCTGCTGAACAATTTGCCTCCACACTGTCTTGTCTGTCACTTCTTTAACATGTAGTATTATATTTCACTCTGACAGGAGTGCAACATTAGCAGGCCCTAACAGGCTATGTCTCTCAATGATGACAGCTGATGCTGACTCTTCCTCTGAAACACCGCCAGTTTCAGTTCTATCCTCCAGATTAATTTCTCAAGATTATTAATGATAGTTTAAGACTGAATTTGCAGCATAATGAGTTTAGCACCTGACGATTATTCCCTGTCCTTTCCAGAAGGGAGGCAGGCCTGTGGGTGTTATGACAATATCATTTTATTATTTTAGCTCACATCTTTTTTTCCTCGCTGTTTTTTATCACACTCACTCTATCATCCTCTCTGCGTTTTTTTTGTGATTTTTTTTAAACTGAACATTGCCTTCTTATAAGGAAACCTCAAGAGTCTATGCTCAATGTCTTCCTTCTCTACCATCCCTACTTTTGACACATGGTCACACTGAGGAATCACTGTGGCAGGGTACAGAATTTTTGGACAATGGGTGGCTGCACCAAGTTATGCCTCCTATTAATCCAGAGCACTAAATTAGAGGCTGAAGTTATGTCATACATACTTCAAACCAGAAGTATCCCCATATACTTCAAACAGAAAACTATCTATGATCACTAGCTGATTTCTAGAACAACTGTCTTGGTTGCTAGCCTTACCTCACTTTTGTATGTTCTTGTCAGACCTGGGTCTTGTATTAAATTTTATGGGTTTTTTCACAAGTAGAGCCAGAAACAAATGAAAAATTTCAAATAATAACTGCTGATAAGTTTGCAGGTCCAGCAGCATTTAAAACATTTAATGCTTTCTGTCTTTGAAAATGTGATTTGTGGTCCTGTTAAAATAGAGTATTTAATATAGTAGTTGGAACAAACCATGGGAGCAACTTCATTAAAAAAACAGTTACAGAGGTTATTGAAACAAAAGTAGCCCTAGCACTGGTAAGGCTTATGAACTCCAGCATGGCAATGCATTAATATGTCTTATTAATATGTCTTTATGACTTCCGGGCCAGAGCTGGCTTCCATTCAGACAACTCAGTGTACAAGCAGATGAAACGCATGACTGTCTGCACCCATTTGTGCAGACACAGCCTCAGCTGCTTTCTCTGGCTCATCCTGCTTAGGCTGGTTTTGATGCTCCCCAAAGAAAACACACTAAAGCCATTAAAAGTATTTATGTGTGCTCTCCTAAGGCCCCAAAAGCTAAGTGATGGTGGTCACCAGGACTTCCATCTCTTTCTTGTGGAAAAGACTCTGCTAAGTAATCAGACCATAAGCTGAATACTCATTCAATTACATAGCACATGTAAGCAAGAAATTACCAGCGACTAATAAAGGCTCAATATTAGCTTTACTGAAGAACATGCAATCTTGCTGAATTTCACTTAAAAATGGTATTAACTACACTTTTTAACTCACTATATGCACAGACCATCACAGCTCAGGTTTGATCTGGAAGAAGTAATCAGACTGAGTGTAACACAAATCAGCCCCATGATGAGACTGGCCTCCTAATAAAAGCAGTGCATTTTTTCCAGTTCCCAAATTGAAGAAAAAATTTATGGTCTTTATTTTATCAAGAAGGCTCACCACCACATGCTGCTATCACACCATTGTCTGAACAGCAACAAAATGTTCCTTTGTCCTGCTGTGAAATCACCATCCTTTATGGAAGTGTTTACTAGTGCTAAACAAGCCTCTTCATCTAAGAACCATAGAGACTAAAAAAGTTATCCTTGGCTTTCTTCAGTGGAAAGAGTCAAGTTTCAGGCCAGCCTAACCTGTATTTGTAAGTTTTCAGATATCTATGTCTAGCACATAAAATGTTTACATAAAGCCCTTAACAAAAATCATGGCATACAGTTTTGCTTTTCTGGTACAACAGAGTACTTCAAAGCAAGGATAAATCTTGCCCAAAAATTAGATAACATTTGCACACAGCATGGTCTAAAATTCTTTTATAGATTTTCATATAGTAGAGGTCCAAAGCCCTCAATGGCTTCCACTCTAAGATGCTATTTTACATCTTTTTGTGCCAAATATGCCCAGCATAAGCACAGAATAGGACACCTACATTAATGATATTTAAAAAAACCCCAGCTATTAGAACAATTACAACAAAGCATAATTTAATTATAAATGTAAGTCATTCACATACATTTGTACTCTCTTGTCCCCTAGGAAGAAAATAAAAATGAGCTACAGGTCAGTTTTTCAGGTCAGTTTATTAACTTCCAGAACATATTCAGATACCATTGTAAACAAAGTCATAAAAAAAAAAAAAAAGAAAAAAAAGGAAAAAAAAAACAAAACAAAACAAAACAAAACAAAACCAAAAACCAACAAACCCCACAGATAACACAGTAGTATTGCCAATGCTTAAAGCTACATGTGATAAATATAATATTAAATTCCAATGGCCTGTGCTCCCTTTGAGTCTATAATTTTGCACCTCCCAAGCAGCTGCATAAAATAAGGAAATTCCCATTTGTTATGATTCTAAATAATTTTGGATACAGTAAGATAAAAGACACAATGTCAAGATACTCTATTTCTGGGTGGCCAGTTTCTAATTCACTGCTTTGGATGGTTTATTCCTTGATGTCAGTTTCAAAATATGGTTTCTTTTATTGGAAGATTTTTGTTATAATATTTTACACTGATCTCATGACCTCCCTTGATCTCCAGGAATCCCATATTGCAGCAGGAAGTGGGTAACTGAGCACAGAATCTTGAACATAACACTATAAACCAGTCAACTTCACAGGGATTCTATCTTTTCAAGAAGAATTAAGACAGAGTGTCTTTTCACCTGTGGTTTCTAAAAGCTTTGTGGATCTTTGGTACAAGAATAGGGGCCTAACCTCATTATCTTTCAAAATTTCTAGATCCATAATTGCATCTTGCTGGCCTACATTCCTCTGACAGATGCAATTTGGTTTAGTACTGTTTCTCATTGACAAATCCAAATGCCTTTGAGCTTCAGTTGTTCCGAAGTGTTAAATATTGCTTTGTTTTGCTTCAAAGGCATTTCTGACATGGGAAAACTATCACTTTATGACCCTTCTGTATGTGCAGGAGTTCTTGGACATTAAAATGTTCTGATAGCCTCATGAAAAGGTATGAAGGAATACACCAGTATTAATAAAATAGTGAGGGGTGTTATAAACCCGTGAGGGCGAGCACCGCGCCGCCTGCGGGCCCGCCGCCAGGGGCGGGACGGCAGGCGCC
>VXBU01006336.1:0-14334 GCA_013400315.1 Bombycilla garrulus
TCATCAGAGAAGCCTGTGTGGTTGACTGCCACCAGTTGTGCGAACTCAGGAATTTTGGGAATGGTGAACTGCCTTCGCCTTGAAGCAGAAGGCCACCGAATCAGGTATGTAAGCTTACCCTTGAGTCACATTTGGGAGATATCTGTGTTAGCTTCTTCTCAGGCCTATAGCAAAACAAACAAAATGACAACTCTTGTCTTCAGGTGTGTGTTTATTTCCAACTTGAACCCTTCATCTGCTGTCCCACCCACGAGTCTTTCTTCCCTGGAGATGCAGAAGATGGTTCAGAAGGACCTGGTGATGAATGTGTATCGTGATGGAAAGTGGGGCTCCTTCAGGCATCTCCTACTGCAGCAAGGTATGGCCTTTGAGAGCTGAGGATCATTTGCAAGGCTGTGAATCTGAATGAACTTTGAATAGAAAATCAGTAGCTATTGTTCTTGCAGTTACCTTTTATTATTATTTTTAGTGAACAATTTTGGATTCTTCTGCCCCAGCTCAAAGTGAACAGTAGCACACTGTGGTGCCAGGAGGGGGAGGGATTGGCTACTTAGGGCGTCAGTAGTATGCAAAGGAAAGAAAGGGCTCTCTGGATAGCAAATGGAGGAGGAGGTAGAAATTGCACAAGGAATTTACTCATTTTGGAAAGCATGTACCTTTGTTAATGCATGTAAGTTCTTACCGTTCCTTCTTCTGCAGCACAACCTCAGGAACTGACAGAATATGCCTATGTAAATGTGCTAACTCGTGGAGATCTCTCATCTCTTCGCTGGATTGCCTCCCCCCTTCGACACTTCCGCACAACCGATCCCAATGTTTTACTCTGCAAAGTTTATTACGCATCTCTCAACTTCCGGGACATTATGCTGGCCACGGGGAAGCTTTCTCCGGATGCTATCCCTGGTGAGTTAAAGTTACAGTAGAAGGATGATATGTACTTTTGTCCTAGAATTAATCTCTTGATTGTTAGTTGTGCACTGGCTAGATTCTATGCCAGTATGCCAGAAAGCATGCTTTTGAGAAGGAAGTACAGCCCTGTTGCAGGGCTGTACACCAAAAGTTCCCAGGTTCTACTTCCGATAACAGTTCTATCTTTTTTTATATGGCACAATTAACAAACCATCCTCTGAGAAATGTTGCTTACCACATTGCATAGATACCAAATGTGAGGTAAAACAAGTTGATGGAGGTTCCAGAGATGGGCATGGTAAATACCAAGGTGAGAATGTTGAAGTTGCATGCTGCCATGCAGATGGACATGCTTGAATTTCAGGGAAGAAAAACGTACAATGAAGTAATCGCCTTTTTACAAAATGGAGGTGGCATTGCTTTGTAGTGCATTAAGAATTAATATAATGTGTACTAAATGGTTTTAAAATATGTATTTAAAAGAGAGGGGTTGTCAATTTAGTGATTTGGGTAAGGCTGGGTTCCCCTTCATAAGTGAATGACCTGGCATTACGGAAGGTGCCCTTGCACATGGCAGAAGGTTGGAAGTAGATGATCTTTAAGGTCCCTTCCAACATCAACCATTCTGTGATCCTGTATTTTATATTTTTGTATATTTTTGCGGTGATCATCCTTTCTAGTTTACATATCATTCTTTCTCTGAGGGACAGAATGGCCTCTGAAACAAGAGGTTTTCATAAAATTTCTCAGAGGAGAACTGGAAACTAAAGCAATATCATCAAGGTTAAATACTTCAGATTTAATGAGACAAGTCCTTTTCCGCTACTCTTGGAGTGAGACATTAACTGAGGCAACATATGAGCTGTGCACAGAATAGACAAATTCCAGCACTTCCTGTCTCTGGGGTTTAGACTTTCAGGGACTGCTGCTGTAGTAAAGGAATTTTACATAAAACAAATTCTCTTCTAAAAGCTGTCAATGTTCTTTCAGGTAACTGGGCTTTGCAGCAATGCATGCTGGGCATGGAGTTCTCAGGACGAGACTTGGCTGGAAGAAGAGTGATGGGATTGCTGCCAGCAAAGGGGCTGGCCACAGTGGTAGACTGTGACAAGAGGTTTCTGTGGGAGGTGCCTGAAAACTGGTAGGTCAACTTCTGTTTTGTGGTTAAGATTAGGCTTCCTGCCTGAGGCTGATGATAGCCCTAATCAAACCTGAGTGCTGCACAATGCAGGATAGATTTTCTCCTCTGGGAAATGTTAACAGGGCTATAGTATCCCAAGCAACCGTAGGATTTTGGATTAGATTCACTGCAGGAGTTCGACACTAGTTTTTGTAGTGGTTGGCACAAGGTTCTCATCTTTTTTTCTGGCTCTTAGCTTCATGTGTTTCAATATACACTGGGATGTCAGTGTCAGTTATGTTACTGGTTAGTTCTGAAATATTTTTGCAGAATGATGAAATTTGGCTGTGCTTGGCAGCTGTGGTAGTCTGCCGTATGATTGACGACCGCTTACACTTTCTGTCTATCTCAGCAGCGGAACCTTTCCGTTGCAGGAAGCAAATTTTATTAGGAGAATCTAGTAGTCTTTCCCAAGGTTGAAGATACCTCTTCCATTTTGCTCCTTAGGACTCTAGAGGAAGCTGCTTCGGTGCCTGTGGTTTATGCCACTGCTTACTATGCTTTGGTGGTTCGAGGTGGTATGAAGAAGGGTGAGAGTATCCTTATTCACTCTGGCTCAGGAGGCGTGGGCCAAGCAGCCATTGCCATTGCCCTGAGCATGGGCTGCCGTGTCTTTGCTACTGTAGGTGAGTATTGAGGGCCCAAAGTCATGGGGAGAAATAGATTATAGGTAATAAATAGAGGAAGCATGTGTGTGTACACATATATAAGCATATATACTATTAAGGTCTGTACTTATTCCCCCCCCATTATAATCTGCTGTAGCTTTGATCTAGTTTCCAGGCTGAGAACAGGTTACATGTTAAATACAGCTACTGACTGTATGCTTGAAAATTCCACAGCACCGTCAAATTTATCTGTCTCTGTACACTATAGAATCAGAAGTATGGAAGAAGATCATGGCTTCCTCATTTTAAATCTAGTAATATGAATCCAGTGCTTGTCCATTGAAAGGCTCTGATCTGTTTCTGGTCCTTGCTCTATCTCATAAATGAGCAGTAGCAACCTGACAGTCTTTGTCCTAAAGTCTTACATCTTGAGAGAAACGTGGAGATGGCTTCTCAGACTTACAGTCATTGGGGGAAAGGTGTGCAGTGGAAAATGGGCTGTTTCTTCATAAAAGTGAAATTAGTGACATCTTTTAACTTGTCTTCTACTTCCAGGTTCCACTGAGAAACGTAAGTATCTCCAAGCAAGATTCCCACAGCTAGATGCTAATAGCTTTTCCAGCTCCAGAGACACCACGTTTGAGCAACATATACTTCGAGTTACCAACGGAAAAGGTGAAGTTCAAGAAATATTTTTCCTTTTATTGTCAGCTAAGCCACGTTATGCAGTTGTGCATTCTAAGGACAGTACGAGTCACTAGAAGACAGTGTTATTCTCTCAGCAGAGCTGAGTTTAAACAGGCGCTTCTCCTTTCATTGTAGGTGTCAACCTTGTGTTAAATTCCTTGGCAGAAGAGAAACTCCAAGCCAGTTTGCGTTGTCTTGCTCGACATGGGCGCTTCTTGGAAATAGGCAAATTTGATCTATCTAACAACAGTCCTCTTGGTAAGATGGGGCATTGGGAAACGCCTCTCATTAGCTTTTAGCTGCTGCCCAGCACCCCCAGGACTGCTGGAGATCTGTCCTTTTCTTCAGGACAGCTTTCCAGCCTCCCCAAAATTTACACTTATGTCTGCTCTTACTTGGTCTCAGGTGCACAATTGGCATTTGTTAAGTTTTATATCACTGAGAAATTGCTCGGTGTTCCAGTCTATCCAGATCCTTCTGCAAGGCCTCTTGTCCCTCAAAGCAGTCAACAGCATCTGCCGATTTTGAAGGCACAGGGCAAGATAACCCTGATTTCTCTTGCATAGGGAAAAAAATTTTGAATCTTATAAGGTGCTGCATTAGTGAAAAATTACAGCAATGTTCTCCTGTTGTAGAATGATTGCTTATAGTGTTGACAGCCTGCTTCCTTGTTATAATTACATTTGAAAAGATTCTGTCATATTGGAAAATCTTTCTATGAGAAAGAGTCCCCTGTGGAGATAGATACGATGTATGTAGGATTTTAGCTCTCCTGTGACTCTAACTCAGTTGTCACTAGACAAAAAAAATGTCCTCTTTAATATCAGACTGACCATGATATAGCTTGTCCTCTCAACATGCAGTTTTTTGGAGTGGAGTTTCTGTGAAACTGGTCACGTAAGAGAACAACGTAATGTTATGTATTGGAGAGTATATGCAAGAATGAGTTTGGAAAATGTAGAATTCAAGCATCTAACTGCTGTACTCCTATAACCTGCCCAGAAATGTTCTGAAGCAGAGGATAGCCTCCATTTTGAAATGTCAGCAGCATCAGGTCATAACCAAGTTGCTTTTTCTAGGAATGTCTCTCTTCCTCAAGAATGTGGCATTTCATGGGATCCTGCTGGATTCAATATTTGATGCGGGAAACCAAGAGTGGGAAGTAGTATCAGAGTTGCTGAAGAAAGGCATAAGAGATGGTGTAGTAAAGCCCCTGAGGAGTACAGTCTTCAACAAAGAAGAAGTAGAAGCTGCCTTCAGATTCATGGCACAAGGCAAACATATTGGCAAAGTTATGATCAAGGTAATGAGATAATGATTTGGCGTCTTTGATGCATCTGGCCATCCTCTGATGACTGCTGGATATTTTGATCCATTTTGAGTTGAAGTTCTATGAGTAGTGCAACACAGGGTCAGTTTTTACTGCTTACACTGTCACAGCTGTAACTGTCAAGTTTGGCACTGATTCTACAAGGTTCATTCCCATTGGCTGGAGGAGCATAGCATGGAAAGATAAGAGATGCATTATGTATCTGATTGTAACTCCTTTTTTTTTTTTTTTTTTTTTTTTTTTTTTTTTTTTTTTTGCGTGTGGATGTGTGTGTTGCTTCTGGATTTTGTTTGTTTGTTTTTGTGGGGGAAGGTCCAAGAAGAGGAAAAGGAGTATTCTGTAAGAAAGCCTGAACCAGTTAAAATCTCTGCAATCTCACGAACCTCCTGTCCACCTACCAAGTCTTACATCATCACAGGGGGCCTAGGAGGATTTGGGCTGGAGTTGGCACAGTGGCTAGTTGAGAGAGGAGCACAGAAAATTATACTGACGTCTCGTTCTGGCATACGAACTGGTAAGCAAAAATTGTGTAAGGGAACAGGGAAGATGACTGCCTTTCCGCAGACCTCAGTTTGTACTTTTATGTCCATTTTTAAGTGTCCTATTGATGGCTAATAATGTCTTGAGCTCTTCTCTTTCCTTTCCTGTATTCTCACTTCAAGCTGTGGTCTCCTTTCTTGTAAAGGAGGAACTATCTTTTAGCTTGGCCTTTTTATCCAACTACTACTTTCCTGCTTTTATGGTTCCTAATTCTGTCAACCCATTTTTTCTCTTATACAGGGTTTTTTCTGTAGCTTTTGTTTTACCTTTATGCCCTCTGCAAAGTCTGGATACCTCACTGACTTGTCCACTGGCTGTGGCATGTTGGATCACGTGTTGGAAGGGCCTAAAACCTCCTGTTAAAGATACTTTGTCCCTCATGTTACTGTTGTGGATGCTCACTCTCGCTCCTTAGATAGCTCGTCTGTAAAGATGGACCTTACAGTCTGGTAGCATCCATAAATGTTTTTACTCAGATTTAAGGCATTAGTTTGATTACAGTGGCAGCATTGAGATTTATCAGTTACAGCCTTCATTATTTCCTCATACGAATTCAGTCATAACACAACTTCTCTCTGTCTCTACAGGTTTCTTCTTTCTTTTGGCGAGTTTGCACTGCTTGTGTGTACAAACACATAGACTGAATACTATTTTTCAAGTTCTGGCTGTGCTGCTGTAATCTGTTGCTTTGCTCTAATCTAGCCAATTTTCCCAGTCTCAGTACCCAAATTTTTGTTCATTTCTCTTCATGGTTGTAATTTTCCTTCCTTCTCCCCACCACCTCCCCTACCCTTAGGTTCTCCCAATGCTGTTCTCCACTTTATCTATTTAGGATTTCTGACATTCAAATGGTTTCTAGCTACTGTTCAAATTTTGTCCAATTTTTATCTTGTAGCTGAATCAGGAATTATTTGGCTATTCAGTATCTAGTCAGAAAAGCATAAAGGAGCAGCTTAATCAGAGCCTTATGGTTGGGATTGTTCATCCCAGGCTCTGTCCAACTTTATTTTTTCTAGGCTACCAGGCTAAACGTGTTGAAGAGTGGAAGGCACTGGGAATCAAAGTGCTGGTATCTACCAGTGATATTGGAACACTAGAAGGAACACAGCTATTGATAGAAGAAGCTTTGCAGCTTGGACCAGTTGGAGGCATCTTTAATTTGGCTGTGGTAAGTGACAAAAATGCTCAGGACTTGTAAAAGGCAACATCTATTCACGTGACTTTTTTACTAAAGGCAGTCAGGCTTCATACAATTTTAGTTAAGTTCTCTGTGTTTCAAAGGACACTATGCTTTGGTCTTACCTGGTGACTAAAGGCTTATGGGTCTGTTCCCTTGACCTGAGAAGCAACAGTATTTGACTCCTGTGGATAAGAAAAAATCCTATGTAGAACTTGCCAGAATTTCTGCAGTGTCAACACAGGAAAAAAAATACTGAAAAAAGCAGACTTGGAAAAAACCACATTGTCATATTTTGGGATATTCAGGATATGTCTGTTCTGCAAAATTAGAAGAATACATTGTGTAGCGATATCCTCTCATAGCTCAAGCCCATGGCATATTTAAACAGAGAAACCGGAGATACTGAAACTACACTTTCTCTTTTAATCCCTCTCACCACCCCCATAGGTCCTTAGAGATGGCATGATTGAAAATCAGACCCCAGAATTATTCTGGGAGGTCAACAAGCCGAAGTATTCAGGCACTCTTCATTTGGATTGGTAAGTGTCTGTAGAAGGGACAAATAAGAACTGCTAATAAAGTCACAGAACTGATCAAACTTAGTCATTTTAGTCTTGTACTAGCCTTTGACAGTAATACACTTTTAGCAGGTTTTTCTGATGGGGTTTCTCTCTCCTGCTTTGCTCCAAGGGTGACTCGTAAGAAGTGTCCAGACCTGGACTATTTTGTTGTGTTCTCCTCTGTAAGCTGTGGAAGAGGAAATGCTGGGCAAAGTAATTACGGCTTTGCCAATTCTACCATGGAGCGTATCTGTGAGCAGCGACATCACGATGGACTCCCGGGTAAGATGACTTTACTCATTGCACAGTATAAACAGTCTTGCCAGACATGTGGATGAGGACCAGCTCATCAGAAACCTGTGCACTTATCTGGAGCAATAAAGTATGTTGAAGACTGTTTTCTGCTCCTAGATATTATCCTGAGTCATTCATGTGTGAATGAATACTAACTGTTTAACAGTACAAAGAAAATGTGGGCCTTAGCGGGACTCATTTTTAAGTCCCTCTTTTATTAACTTGCTCCTGTCGCTGCCATGTGCTTTAGTTAGCTGCTTAGTGTGTTCTTCTAATTTCTTCTCCAGGCCTGGCAATCCAGTGGGGAGCCATTGGTGATGTGGGCATCTTGATGAAGACAATGGGAAACAAAGACATTGTGGTGGGGGGAACGATTCCCCAGCAAATGAGCTCATGCCTGGAGGTGCTCGATGTTTTCCTGAATCAGCCTCATCCTGTCATGTCCAGTTTTGTCCTAGCAGAGAAGGTCTCAGTGAAAGCTGAAGGAGGTGGTCAGCGGGATCTTGTAGAAGCTGTTGCTCGCATCCTGGGTAAGTGCTATCACTCAGGCACTGCTGGGCGGTGCCTACTCTCTCATTACTTTTGGAAAGCAGTGGTGCTGCTGTAGGTGCTCTGTTCAGCATCTCTTCCTGATCTCCTGTGGTTGTGGCAATGTTGGTGTTGTGAGACCATTTGCGCTTTTTTTTTTCCCTTCCTTTACACCGCTCCCTTCTCTCAAATAATGACTGTTTCTTGTATGGGTTTTTCTCCGTTACTGTGTTTATGTACACGCGTATATATATACTCCAGTGTTTTGGGTTTTATTCAGAATGAACTGGTAAATTTTCACAGCTATTTAGTTGAGACTGAAATATCCCTGTCATAAATTTGTGCACATTTAATATGTACTCTAAATACTAGATTCCATATGATAAGGTGGGGGTTGTAGAAGAGGCGACTTATGAAAGTATTAGATCATCCTGGAAGGTTAACTGCAGCTCTACAGCTGCAGTTTGAGATTTTGAGACAGAAGAAAGTGGAGAAGGCTACTAGAGAGGCCTAGAGCTGAGAAGAAATTGACCTTTTGCTATCATGCTCTTTTGTTCTCAGGGGTCCGTGATGTGAGTAGTCTGAATGCTGAGAGTTCCTTGGCCGACTTGGGCTTGGATTCCTTGATGGGTGTGGAGGTGCGCCAGACGCTGGAGAGAGACTATGACATCGTTATGACCATGAGAGAAATTCGACTCCTTACGATCAACAAACTGCGTGAACTTTCTTCCTCTAAGTCTGGGACAGCAGAGGGTAGAGTATCTGGATTACAGTTGCTACCAGTCACCTGAGTCCAAATAATTAAGCTTGCAGTTTGTTGCTTTCATCTCTAGTGTCATAAACCTCTATCACGAAATAAAGTTATACTTGAACAGCTTTCAAGTGACAGACATTGTCACAGAAGCGTATTGACCACTAGGACAGGCCCAGCATTTCTGGGGGCAGGGTGTACAAGCAAGGCAAGTGTGAAAGCAGCTTTCTTGCTTGGCTAGCAGCTGCATGCATGAGTACTCTTATGCAGCTATGATGTGGGATGCAATTTGAGACCTTTTAAGTGTCTGGGGAGTAAACGATGTAACATCACACTTGAGGGAAGCTGAAAGCATATGCCGTTGCTGCAGAGCAACTGCCAGTAGGAGGATTCCTGTGTCTGTGACCTGATGATGTAGTGAGGCAACAGGCAGCCCTGCAGTTGTCCTTTAGGACTATGACTACATGACCAGGACCGACCTGAAGTTAATTGGGTTTGTCTGGTGTGCTTTCCTTCAAAGAGCTGAAGTCATCCCCACTGATGAAGACAGGCCCAGGCGAACCTCCAAAACTAGATTTGAACAACTTACTGGTGAACCCAGAAGGGCCAACAATCACTCGTCTCAATGACGTTCAGAGCACGGAGCGCCCTCTTTTCCTTGTTCACCCCATCGAAGGATCCATTGCAGTTTTCTACACTCTGGCTTCCAAACTTCACATGCCCTGCTATGGGCTCCAGTGCACAAAAGGTATCTCAGTTCTTCAGCATCTTGAATTTGAAAACATAACATTCTGGACTGTAGTTGCTTTTAGAGAGGGCTTTGTTTCTAGACTATTAAACTTAGAGGAACAAGTGTCAGGCTTATTAGTCTGCAGAGGGTCATGTCAAACACCTTTGGTATCAAGAGGAATAATAGACTAAATTGAAGAATTTGTGTATGCAAAAAGTCAAAGCATCCTGTTCAACCTGTCCTTGGAAAGCAGGAATATTTCTATTACTTGTCCTAAACATAAGCTGCTAACCATAATTTAGTCATTTATCTGCAAAGTAACCTGGATATTTCCAACGGGATTGTTTCTGAGTGCATGAAAACATAATTTGTCTCTGCCAGCATCTTCTCACCAGTCTTTCTAACTCACTTCTGTGTTCTAGCCGCTCCTTTGGACAGTATCCAAAGCCTGGCAGCCTATTACATTGATTGCATGAAGCAGATACAGCCTGAAGGACCTTACCGCATTGCTGGATACTCTTTTGGTGCTTGCGTAGCCTTTGAAATGTGTTCCCAGCTGCAAGCACAACAAAATGCTTCCCATGCACTCAACAGTTTATTCCTTTTTGATGGGTCTCATTCCTTTGTGGCAGCATATACTCAGGTAAGGGGCACACAGAGAATCTTCTTTCTGGGGACCATCCTCTCTCATCAGGGCTCATGTTTCTTGAAGCTTAGTATACTAGATATGAGCAATCTGAAAAGCTGACAGACTTTTATTCACAGGTATTTAGGAAGACAGCTGTAGACAGTGGATGCTTAGAGATGGCTGAAGGGTAGAAGCACATCAGCACTTCATTAAATGGCAAGAGTTCAGGCACAAATTTTGCTCTTGTTATGATAAATCATAGTATTAGTATGTCTTCTGGAAAATCTTAGTGCCTGCAAGTCAAGATCCTCTTGTAGTGGCGTGAGGAAACCTTGCTTAAGGCTTCCCTTTCATTTTCACTGTACTTTAGAGAATACTAGGTTCTTGGCAACTGCTACCTGTGGATTTGCTTTCTAATCTGTCCTGAAGGATTTTCCCCTCTTCCTTTTTTATCCCAGTTCACACTTTTGGTTCTGTAATTGTTTCCATCTGACGTTTAACACCAGGCACATCCCTCTCATGTTCACATTGTATTCTCTCTTCCAGAGCTACAGAGCCAAACTGACCCAAGGAAATGAGGCCGCACTGGAGACTGAAGCATTGTGTGCCTTTGTTCAGCAGTTCACGGGCACTGAATACAATAAGGTACTGTTTCTTATTTTTAAGATTTATATGTCTTTTGTCCATTGCACAAGAGGGTGTAAGGTTTTGTCTTTTTTTTTGGTTTTTTGTTTTTTTTTTAAATGGAGATGGATTCTCAGCTGTTGAGACTAATATGAAAAAAAACGTTACTATTTGCAGCTGCTGGAGGTTCTTCTGCCCCTGAAAGATCTGGAGGCTCGTGTGAATGCTGCTGTAGACCTAATAACTGAGATTCATACAAACATCAACCGTGAAGCACTCAGCTTTGCTGCTACTTCATTTTACCATAAGCTGAAGGCTGCTGACAAGTATATACCAGACTCCAAGTATCACGGGAATGTGACACTGATGCGGGCAAAGTCTCACAATGAATACGAGGAAGGTCTGGGCAAAGACTATAAACTCTCAGAGGTCAGTTTCAGGCCCAGTGGTGACTGTTGCATTCCTTCTGATATTTGGGGAAGCCAAAGGAAAGAATGGGGAATCATCCTTACAGAGAAAAAAAGGACAAAACCAACCTTAAATAAATTATCATTCTGCAGCTGTTGTGATCTAACAAGAATTAGAAGTCTACAAAAGCAAATGAGTTGATTGGTTCCAGGCATTTTCTGCGTTGGTGGGTAGTGAGGGCCAGAAAGTCTTGCCTGTATATAGGGTGTGTTTTCTATAGCTGATTCTTGCAGCTCTCTGGAATGACTTTGGATAGTAACAATGTTAAAAGAGAGCAACTTTCAGTCTCTTTTTCACTGTAGACCCTAAAGTTACTTCACTGAATGAGGGCAGCCTTCTGAAGAGCAAGTGTCAGTCTTCTGACGATAAAGGCAGCTTTTTCTCAGTTACCTTTTTTCACTTAGAAGCCAGTAGTTAGAAGTGGGTTTCTTGTGGGCTGAAAAAGGTTGGGGTTTGGCCCATAGTCCAGATGAGGTCACTGTTCTTTAGCCCCTGAAGTTGGTGCAAATACCAGGGAAAAGGAAGCGATTTTCAGAATTCCTTTCCTGCTTCGAGCATCTTCTATCCTTTCAGACATCTTAATTTAGTCATTATTGATTCCAGGCTAACTTAAATATGTTGTTAAAGTTACATAATGACCTGGAAGGAAGATTTCTGCTGGTAGGACAAAGATGGTGAAGGGTGGGGGGTTGGGTGGTGTGTTTATTTGGTTTACTTAAGGGCTTGGAAGTAGTTACTTTATCAGCCATTCTTTGATATTGTAGGTAAATTATTCCTTTGGTACCATGTTGGTTAATGTCCTGCTCAGCTTATATTTGAGTGGATCACGTGTCAGGCTGTCAAACTATTGTGCTTTAAAACACAAAACAGTTCCAAACAGTGTCCCACAGCCGATCTGTGAAAATGTGTCAGAGTAAAACTGGTGCTATTTTTAAGCGAGTCTGATAGAGACAGTGGTCTAAATTATGAGTAACTTAGAAGACTAACAAACCCAAAGTGGCTAGGTGACCAACTGGTTGTAAATTGTGAATGAAGAGTTTTTCTCTTTTGTGCTTATGCAGGTATGCGATGGGAAAGTATCTGTCCATGTGATTGAAGGGGATCACCGCACCTTGCTGGAGGGAAATGGTGTTGAATCAATTATTGGGATCATCCACAGCTCACTGGCAGAGCCACGTGTCAGTGTCAGAGAGGGTTAACTTCTACTTCCTCACTGTCAGTGACGAAGAAAATGCCAACAACATTCCTAGTTATGACAGGCCTCAAGGAACTCTTCCTGTTCAACATCTCATCTGCTCTGCTGCCAGAACTGGGAAGTCCAGCTGGACTCAATTGTCTTTTTCTGTCTTTCTTGCTTATCTTTTCCAGCATTTATGGGTTCTATCTCCTTCCTTTCCTATGGCTGTTTTTCTCCCTAGTCTCCCTGTCCACATTAACTGTAGTGCTATGACTCTGTCAGTGTGCACTGCAGTGAGGGTTCCCCACAGATGGTTGCTTCCTACACCCTTGGCAGTATAAAAAAAAAAACAAATTTAGGAGTAGACTTCTCATGCTTTATATTGTTTTTGTCTTAACAGTATTCCAAAGGGTATGTGATAGCACTTGTTGACCAAGCCTAGTGAACAGGGAGAGGAGAGGAGCTGCAGCTGATTTTGGAGATACTTTTTATCTGTGAAGAATCTGTCTGCAGTTTAGGTCAGAAAGAGAATTCCATTGAGGGTTTTGTAACTATATTTTTTAATTTGCTATATTCTAAGTATTTATTGTGTCAAACTGGAGACTTCTTATTTGGTTTTAATTTATCGTGGGTTACAGGAGCAAAGAAACATCCCTTTCTGGAGGGAAGGGTTTATTCTACAAGGGAAAGTTGCCCATCTTTGAAATAATCTAGTTTGTTGTTTGTTTTGCCTTTTTCTTGAGTTGGTTGATTTTGGGGTTGTTTTTTTTGAGGGGGGGGGGGGTTTGGGTTTGTTTTTGTTTTTTTTCTTCTCCCACTGCCCTGCCCTTTTCAGAAAGGAATGTGTAGAAGGAAGGATTCTTGCCATCATGTAGTCTTCAGAGGAGAGAGAGGCCTGGGGGGATCAGGTGGATGGTTTGACAGATGTCGCTATATTGAACAGCCCTAACTCAGGCATGATAAAAACAGGCAAAGCTGTCCCTAGACAAGTACTTTGTTTATATTTGAGCAAGGTTCCNCCTTTTTAAAGGAAATTTGCATAAAATTCAGTTGAAAAATGTCTTGCCTTTGTTATGCTGGATCTGTCCTTTCTGAAGTCAGTAAATCCTTGTTACACTTATGATACAGAGAAGACCTGGGTAGCAACAAAGCACCAACTAGGAGGAGCTATCGTGCTTCTCGGAACTCCTATAAAGTCCCGGTTCTCTCCATCATCTTCATCCCCCAGTGGAGTAATCTGGTAGTACAGGAGCATTCCAGTGACAGGAACAGATGGCTCTTCACTGCAGGTTCTGACCTAGTGTCTTTTGCTTATACCACTCCTCTGTTGATAGTGGCCGGGTTAACTGATTTTAGTTTTATAAAGTATTTCTTTTATGAAATCTGAAATAAAACAACAAAATGTCAGCCTAAACCATTTCAAAATGTCTTACTCTTTTTTGTCTTTTATTTTTTTTTCCTTTTAATTAATACCTTTTGGTCTGAAGAGTGTCTTTTTGGCTTTTCTGGTATTAAACAGAATTCATCATTGGTTGACTTTTGAATTATTTTCTACCATCATTTCTTAATCCTATGTTCCACCTCAGATCTTTCACTTCTTGGTATAAAGCTTGGTATAAAAACTGCTGCTGACTTATCTGGTTTGTAGTCTGTAGAAATAATAATAATGAAAATATTAATAATAATGAAGGCTTAGTATTCTGAAGCATGGCTTCTTGCTAACCATGATTTTGATATCTTGGGTACAACCAATTTACAACCATAATATTGAAGTGGAAGCTTTTAGATGGGCTTTTATATACAGTATTGGACAAGCCATTAATACTCCTGCTTCAGTTTTCCCATCTGTAAGATTCTACCTTAGGGTATCCCTGAGGGTTAGAAAGGCAACAGGTATAAATGCTCTGAAGTTTTAGGTATGATACATAAGTGTTAGACAGTAACAGGAGGAAAGCGTGTGATGTGTGAGGGATACTGGATACTGATAACTGGAGCGACTGTGTGAGCTGTGTGCATACATCCATGGGTCTTCATTACATCCACTGCATACTCTACCTGCACCTACTGGAATTGGGTACTACATAAAACAAAACAAACAGGGACCAGTTGGTTTGGTTTAACTACTTGGCAGTTGAAGTGA
>VXBU01006339.1:0-56480 GCA_013400315.1 Bombycilla garrulus
AGAAAGTGGCTGCTCATGGCTCAGACGTGGCACTCTTTGGGTACAGAACCAGCTGTGGGGCAGGGCCCAGAGAGCAATGGGGAATGGAGCTACATCCAGCTGGCAGCCTGTCATGTCAGGGCTTCTCCAGGTCTCAGTCCTCAGTCTCCAGGTCTCAGAAAGCCTGCTCTGTTTGATATGCATATCAACAATCTGGAAAAGGGGTCAGGGATAGATCTGTCAGTTTACAGATGACACTTAGCTGGCTGGAATGCTGGTCTGCTTCAGGAAGGTTCTGCAGGGGGATCTGGACAGGCTGGATTGATGGGCCAAGGCCAAAGGTATGAGATCAATAAGACAAAGTGCTAGGTCCTACACTTGGGTCACAGCAACTTTAGGCAAAGCGCCAGGCTTGGGGCAGAGTGGCTGGAAAGCTGCCTGGTGGAGAAGGACCTGGGGGTGGTGGTCAATAGGAGCTGAACAAGTGCCAGTGTGTGCCCAGATGTCCCAAAGCCAACGGCATTCTGGCTTTTATCAGGAATAGTGAGGCCATCAGGGCTTGGGAGGTACATCGAGACCCCTTGCAATTACTTTATTCAAGGCAGGAGACATTCTGTAAAGGCTTGAATTATCTGCAGACCACTCAGCTGTACTGAAAGACATAGTGGTGGAACTGCTCTGTCAGTTTGTTTTGCATGCTTATACTTTCATGTCTCCTTTCAGCTGTTCCCAAATATTCGTATTGTCAGTATAGAACAGATCAAGGACTGCTGATCCCCTTAAAAGAGATAGCAATGAGATCACCCTGCCCTTTGTGTAAAGCCATAGCAGCCACAGCAAGTCAGTGAACTATTGCAATAAGTCAGTTTTAGTTTAGATCTTAAAAATTTCTAAGAAAGCCTGTTAAATTCCATGGGAAACTGAAAATGTTAAATGAACTGAGAGAAGAGAGACCAGCTCTGGACAGGCTGCATAACCACAGGCATTGCTAACCCTGCCATTACCTGCTTCAGGAACTGCGAGAGTCATTTCCAGCTGGTCTTTTGTATATATTTAAGCAGAGCATGGCAGTGGAAGCAAATATAGTGGGTATCACAATGCCTTCCAGGATCTGAAGGCAGCCTGTGCAGAAATTTAAACATTCTTCCTTTACCAACACTCCCACTGCAATTTGTATCTGGCAAAAGAAGCCACAAACAGCAACAGTTACAGATATGCTATGCAGCTACTAAATTCCGGAAAGAAAATCTGGTTCTCTGTCCATCCAGACCACGTGGAAGCCTTGGACATTTCAAAGAGGAAAAACATTCCTTCCCTGAATCTGCAGTTGAAAATGAGCAACAGCTGCAGGAAATCATCAGATAAAAGCAAAGAGGAGCTGTAGTGATAGGACAAGGAGTAATGGGTTCAAATTGGGAGAGGAGAAATTTACATGGTATATGGAAGAAACTTTACTGTGATGGTTGTGGAACACTGGCACAGGCTTCCCAGAGAAGCTGGGATGCCTCATCCCTGGAATTGTTCAAGGCCCGGCTGGACGGGGCTCTGAGAAACCTGGTCTAGTGGAAGATGTCTCTGCCAATGATGTGGGGTTGAATGGTCTTTAACATCCCTTCCAACCCAAACCATTCTATAATTCTATGAAAATAAAGAGGTAGACAGTGTCCAATGGCTGTCACACCTTTGTCTAGGAAGCAGATCAGCAGCAGATCAGCCCTAGAACTTACACTTTTGGCTTATAATTCTCATCCTTATCTCCAGGGTCAAACCAAAATATTTACAATTCTATGGCGCATTATGCTGAAAAATGAGCTGTGACCAAATGGGATACCCATTTCAAAGCAACCAAAATGGAATAACAGGATGCCTATTAAAAATAGTTTATTTACTTTATGTGAATCCAACAGCCATGACCCAAGCCATGCTAGATATTCGATTTCTGACCATGGTGCAAAAGTTTCATTGAAAGTTTCTAACTGCAACAACCAAAGACATTAGCTCACATGAGCAAGGCCATAGTGCTTCCCGTAGTACAATACACTAAGGGAATATTCCTTTGGAACCATGGAAACCAAAAGAGAAGAGGAATGGGAGTATTCCATAAAACAAACCTAGCAAGTCCACTGTGGGCTACATTCCTGCCCTGACACTAAGTGTAATTGAAGGCTGAGATTTCTGCAGGGTTTTTTTTACCAACACCATGTGCAAATAACACTGAAAATTATATTTCCCTAATGTACACAGTGTATTTTTTCACCAGAATGTGGTTGCTACAAAGTCATCAGAGTACTCTATTGCCAGATCAACTGTCAAAAGTCATCCAGGAATAAATAATTTATTTTTTTTCTTACTTAAAACACATCTGTGTTTGGAGTGAGGAAAGCCAACAAACTATCATATTCTACACACCTACATATCAGATGACTGGGATTTTTCAACAAAACTCTACTTTTACTATTTGGCAATTTATTAACTTGAGTTTGAGAGCCTGCTGCCTGTATGTACTGTGTTCCTGCAATATTAGCTGGTTTTTCAAATAACTTGATTTGTTAAAAACTAATTTTTCTCAAAACTGCTGCAAAACCAAAACAAGATGTGAAGGGGGAGGAAGAGAGAAGCTCTCCAGGCATTAGATAATTTTTGCCTTATCTCATTAGTACTTCAGAGAGGTTTTGCAACTCCTTTTGGATCTCATTCTTGTCTCTCTCTAGGATCTCACCACTGTGTAGAACATGGCTCTAGGATGTTGAGAAGTCATACACTGTTGTAGCAGCAAATTATTTTCAGCCTCATTTTTAAGCTTGTGTAATCATGCCTGCTGCCTGCATGTCTGCTCCCTCTGTCCCCAATTACTTTTTAGATCCCTTGTTTCATAACAAGTCACCAGGACAGAACTGGTTAGATCTCACTGGCACAAAGTTCCTAAAAGCTTTTAAAAACAGGTGAGCCAAGAGGGGAGACAGAATGAACTCAACCTTTTTTGGGCATCAGAGAATCCACTGTGAGCTCAGGTCTGAGTCTTTGTTGCAAGCACATACCTGTTTACAAAGAGCAGCAGATTCTAGGGGCATTACAGTCAGCTTTTCTTTTCTGGTGAAAAGTCTTTTCTTTTCACAAGTAAAAATCATAGAATTACAGAATCATTCAGGATGGAAATGAACTTTAAGGTTGCCAAGCCCAACCATTATCCCAGCACTGCCAAGTCCACCACTAACTGTGTCACTAAGCTCCACATCCATACATATTTTAAATAGTTCAAGGGACGTTGCCCCAGTTTCTGGGGCAGCCTGTCCCAATGTTTTTAACAACGTTTTTGGTGAAAAAGCGTCTGCTAACATCCAATATAAACCTCCCCTGGGACAGCTCCAGGCCACTATCTCTTGTCTTGTTACTTGGGAGAAGAAAGCGACCCCCACCTAGCTACAGCCTCCTTCCAGGTGGCTGTGGAGAGCAATAAGGTCACCCTGAGCCTCCTTTTATCCAGGCTGAACACCCCCAGCTCCCTCAGCTGTTTCTCACCAGACTTGTGTTCCAGACCCTTCCCCAGCTCCACTGCCCTTCTCTGAACACACTCCAGCCCCTCAATGTCCCTGTAGTGAGGGGCCCAGAACTGGCCGTGGCACTCAAGGTGTGTGCCCAGTGCAGGGGGACAATGCCTGCCCTGGTCCTGCTGGCCACACCACTGCAGATACAGGCCAGGTGCCTTTGGCCTGCTTGGCCATCTGGGCATATCTGGCTCATGTTCATCAGCCTCAGCCCATCGATGCAGACTATCCAGATCCCCCTGCAGAGCCTTCCTGCCCTGAAGAGATGAGCACTCCTGCTCAACTTGGTGTCATCTGTAAACTGACTGAGGGTGCACTTCATCCCCTTGCCCAGATGGTTGATAAAGATATTAAACTATTAAACAGAGCTGGTCCCAGTACTGAGCCCTGGGGAACCCCACTGCTGACTGGCCATCAACTGGATTCCACTCCCTGCACCACCATTCTTCGGAGCAGTCACTCTCCTAGTTTTTACCCAGCAAAGAGTTCTTCTATCCAAGACAAAATACATTTATATCCTCTACACACATCATGTTAATAACCCCAAGAAGGATGCAAGTGTCCATGCACGCTATGTACTTCCGGTGCAGGGTATAAAATAACTAAATGCTCTTCAAAAAGTCAAGATGAATCAAAGCAGAATTCCCAGAGCTTGATTTCATTGCAATACAACGGTAATGGAAAAAGATGAAGATATTTATGTTTGCACAATAGTTCCGGTATTTCTAAAACTACCTTGATTTTTATATATATATTTTTTTCTTTTTTATTTTTTTTTACTGACATGTACAAGCTTTTCCTGGTCACCTTGAACTGAATTTCTTCTTCACTCACAGAACTAGCAACAACCACTCCAGTTATATACCATGGGCCAGGCACTCAGATGGTGTAAATCAGGGTAGATTTGGTGACTATGCCTGGCCTGAGAAACTTTATAGATGCTGTTCTTCTGTGCTTTCTTGTGATCACAGTGGTATTAGCACATATTTTCCTGCCCATATTTATATTTTGTGGAATCACTGGTCTACTGAGTTTTGTTTGCTGCTTTGTTCTTGTTGGGGACTTTTTTGACAGTCAGCTAAATTGTATTGCGCTATTTACTAAGCACCAATTATCTTCTGATTTCTCTTGTTAGGCAAAAATTGAGCTACAATCTTTGAAACCATCTCAGTGAAAACTGTCAGGGAAAGATGAGTAGCACATAATATCCTGGAGAAGGCATAACCCCCTACACAACTTGCACAGGACTGTCCTGCTGGTATGGCTGTGCCATCTACAGAGGCCCTGAAGAGCAGGAAACCTCAGGGCTGTCACAGCAGTGTCATAACCACCCAACTATCTCCTCATCAGGAGGCCTGAAGGCTTACTTTTATTCTCACTTGTGAATATTTCACACCAGCTGCAGATGATTAATCCTTAAATATGGATATTAAGATCCACCTTCTGTTATTTAAATAGTTTTAAGAACTCACACAGTTCTTCAAATATATCTGCTTCAGAGCTTAGTTTTGCACCAGCCCTAGTGAAGTCTCCATCTTCAGACTATAATTACTTCCTGTAAACTTGGGAATTCAAGTAAAGAAGTTCAATGTGGCCCTTCAGATTTCCAGGCCAGCTTCTGATCTGTTCGTGGATGTTTATTGTGCCCTTTGTTCCTCATCTCTGTCCCACCAGAGTATGGCCTTCTGTGCCAGCCTTAAAATTATCATCTCCCTGCTGCAATGAAATTCCTCTCCAGTATCCCAGAGGATCTCAGGAACCTTCTTGAACAAGACAGTAGGTGCAAAATAAAACCCTTTAAAGTGGGAAGCTGCACTTAATCTACACATAATAAGAAGTGTTCAATTGACTCTATCAAGTCTTATTTGCTGAGCCTTGTCCTTTAACTAGTCAATATTTGTAAGGTGTAAGCCTGCCCTTCTCAAACTTTATCTAAAGGCTTTCCAAACCATTTAAGGTTCATGAGTCTTAAGCCTATGATACATTTTCTTCACAGGTTTTCTGGAAGTTTCTGGAATGTGTTATAGCATACACTGACATCAGAGAAGGCAAATTATTCCTCTGCTAGCACCAAGTGGGCAGGCTCTGAATCTAAAGGTGCTAATAAATGCATAAGTCATTTAACCACACAAGATGTGGTATCTTTAAAAAGGTCACCTTTCATGATGAAGACATCTTTGTGGCTTTCCAGGATCTCAATTTCACAAATGCAACCATCAAAAAGGAAAAATTAGGTTGAAAGTATGGTTTTCATAGAGTTCATTGAAGCTGTTTTTCTGGTTTTGTTGGATTGCAAGTCCCATGTGCTGCACAAAACACTGTCAGCTGCATAATGTACATTCTATATATTATTGCACACACTAACATTCTATATAATGCAATAATGAATACATGCCATAAATAATTCTATTCTTCTATTTGTCACTGTAGTATGACTTTATTGTACACTTAAAATAATACTAGTTATTTGTGGTTTATACACATCTAGAAGTGGGAAGAAGGTACCATACGGTGATAAATTGCTGATAATGAATAACATAGAGATAAACAACCAGAGAACTCCTTAAAATATTCTTCAAATAATTTAAGTATTATAAGGTAGGAAGGGAAAATGCACCAAAAATAATGACATATTTGAGGCAGTGGAAAACAAATCATTCCTCATCTAGGGGTGTGAAAACCTATGGAAACCTAAAGGAGCTCTAGAAATTACACTGGCAATATCCCTGGGAGAAAATATTAAGGATGAGAAACAAATTTTGCAGAGGATATGTAAAAAACATGTTTTATTTAAACAACAGCTACTGTCAGAAAAAATGGTCAAGCTTTTGTGTACACAAACCATACTTCAAGAGCAGCCTAATGACTAGTATTACAGGCAGCATTACAAGTTCTTGGAGAAATACTTAACTATGAAGGAAGAAAGGAATATCACAAGTTCAGCCATTCGTGGCGGTGTAGCTGAAGTTGGATGTCTGAACTGTGTAAACAAGCTCCTTACATTTCTTCACTGATTGCAGAAATTTCACATCATGCAGCTGTGACTCCCTTCCAGAAAATGTCTCCTAATTAGCTCGTGCATATTTTTAAACTGCACGTTATATGGGCAATGAAACAGAGGAAAGGCAAATTAACAATGAATAAATCTCTTTCACCCATCACTTACCATAACAGTTACTATGTTCTCTCACACAGACACACATACTCATTCCTCTTACTCACATGGCTCTCCTGAGAAAGAGAAATTAAGGCCCCCTTCATGGCTCTTCTCAATTTTGTTTGCAACCAAAATCGATTTGAATGCATAAAATCCAGTCACCTTTCAAAACTAAAGCCACCTGCCCAATCTCTGTCCTGGCTACCTGTGTGTTGCCACTGAATATCCAGCAGACTACACAGAAATCCTGGAAAGGGAGGGCAATTTCTGAAGCACCATGTTATGTACCAGGAATATTCCCTATTCGAAAAATAACCAAGAAAATTTCCTTATTGCTGCAAAGAACTTGCAGAAGCAGAACTCCTTAAGCTGATGTAAATCACTATGGTGTTTCCATAGCAAAAAAAAGGTATTTCCCTGTAGTTCCTCCATTTGTCAGAAAGCACTTCTAAGTGATGTTGAGGAATGTCAAAACTAATCAAGAATGTCCTTATTCTAGAATGTCCATAAAAATAAATAATTAAAAAAGCATCTCTGCTTTTTCAAGGACATTCATTCACATGGATTTCCCCATCTTCAGCTCCTCCTTGCAACTCCTTTTCCCAGCCCTCTCCCCACCTTTGGAACAGGAGGAAACTTTCTCACTCCAAAAAGCCTTATCTCACAGCCATTTGAAACCAGCAGATGCAGGCACTGGCTCATGGTCTAGGAGAGCAGAGTCACTTCCCTGTGCTCTACATTACCCTGGAAAATTCTCACAGGGAGGACAAGCGGCCTTTCCTTTGAGCAGGATATTCAGGAAGCTTGAGAAGCATTTTTTTTCCCATCTGGGGACTTACACAAATCTGCTTGAAGGCTCAAGTCCAACCCTCCCTTGTAGGCGCCCTTTCATGACAGTTTTCATCCATCTGGGAGGGCAGGAAGAGGCATTTTCTTTGCAGCTGCTCCCCATGAATCAGCTGGCAGCCGCAGGGCCCATGTTCTTCCTCCAGGACTTTTAGGACATGGCAACCACAGCACTGCAAATTCCTAATCATTCAGAGAAATCTGAAGCTTTATTCCCAGTCAACAGCCTGTCCCCTGGCAGGAAGAAGCCAGGTTTCTGCACTTTTGTTGCATGTTTACTGTAGGTCACTGCTTGTAATTTCCTAGTCCCAGTGCTCAGGCTTTGGTCCTCTACAATGTCTTGCTTTTCTCACACTTCACTGGCCTTCTGTGTTTTACATTAAGCAATCAGCAGGATGACAAATATGACAGCAGTCTCCAGTTCACCCTCCTGAGTGTTCTCAGCCAATATGCGCCAAAAATATAATGGCTTTTCTTTCTTTTTTCTTTTTTCTTTTTTTTTCTTTTTTCTTTTTGTTGTTGTTGTTTTGTTTTTAATAATGTTATCTGGATCACGGCTATAGGCATCTGTTAAGCTTGCCATATGCTCCACATTTCCATGTAGAAAGATGATGATGCTAATACAGTAATTATTTCAATAGCACTTGCTCATGGTTTAAAAGGAGTCTTTGATGTGCACATACATAAGTCCAGACCTGGAGCTATTACACCAAATTAAAGCATCCTGCACTTGGGCACAGAGGACAGTTAACACACAGGAGCAGCAGATTTATTTGTGTTTTCAGTCTGGTCATAAAATTGAATCACTGTTTGTCTCCAGCTTAACCCCCTTACAACAGAGTGGCTGGAGCAAAACGACAGATGAATCTAATAGACTCAATCTCTTCTTTGAAGAGATTGTACATGTCCCAACTAAATTAGATAGTGCAATTTTCTGTCTCTGCCAGTATCATGCACTGCTGAGCATCTCAGGGAAATCAGAGCACTGGTAGCCTTGTACCTGCCCCATGAAACCGCAGATATAAACACTGAGGTCTCTGGGGCAAGAGCATCTCTCTGGCCCCTACTGTCATTGTGACCAGCACAGCAAAGCTCAACCCAGGACTCTCAAGCAATGCCATGGTGAAAGCTGGATACACCAATGTGGAAGAAATACAACATTAACTTTTCAAGCAGTACTGGCTGTTTCTTTGTATAATTTAAAAATCTACAATTCATAAAAGCTCTAATATGCAGCCTTGAGTATGTCTTTGCCCGCCAACCCTGCTCCAAGAACTCTTTCCATGTTGATTTTGGCCCTCCTATGTCTTTGTGGACCTGCCTGACATTCACTGGGTCTGACCTGTGGATTGACCTCCTGGCTTGACCTCCACACTGTCCTATCACCATGGCCCTGCACGGTGATCTGGAAACTTGGTTGAACCTGTGATCTCATGAGCTCCTCTGCTCCCTTGCAGGAGGTGATGAGATGAGCCCTGGCTGGTGAGACCCTGAGGAGAACCCCTGTGGTTCTCTGCTTCAAGGGAGCTGCTGGCTCTTGCTGCACATGAACATCATCCCTTTCTGAAGCAGGCCACCAGAATTTCCTTGGCTAGTAAATAAAAAGCAGAATTGCTTTTGCGGTTGAATAAAGTCACACAGAACCCTAAAGTAAGGAGAATGAAAAAAAAGCCACAGACTGGAACTTAAAAGGGGAATGCTGCCAAGCATGGAACTCATCTGCAAGCTTCTCAGAGCACTGACTTCCAGAGTAGATGACTTCACCTCGTTAGCAAAAGTGTCCAAGTCAAGCTTCTTTGGAGTCAATCATCAAAAACAGAAAATATTTGTCATTTGGTATTTGCACTCTTTCATGAATCTTCCTGCCTCTGAAACTGGGCAGCACTTACAGGAATAAGGCAGCAGTACCGGAGAATGGAGCCCCTTGTTGTGTGCCTTAATCCCATTAGGCAGAACGATGAAATCTGTAGCTGAACTGCAGCAGGATTTTAGCTGCATAAAGAGGTAGTTTGTTTTGATTTTCCCATGTAACCACTGGGTAATCCCCTGTACTCTTTGTAGAATGATTTGAAGTCTGTTGTTTCCTCTCCAGCATTTGGGGCCAAGGCTTGCCTTCATGAAAAATGTATCTCATATTTTCAGTCATGGAAGGTCACTGCCACCTGATGCTTCTGGTGATTTCTTTGAAATAAAATGGTTAAGGCTTCATTTCAGCTACCTCTAGTGTACAAAACAGGGGGAAAGTTAAATTTTAATAGAACACTCAATTTTCACACCTTAAAAAGGGAATTCTGGGAACCAGTAGCAGGTTGCCCTTTTAAACTAAAAAAAGCCTTGCAGGATTATTAGTCAGACATATTGCAATAGATCATAGGCAGACCTACAGGGATATTTAGCTATTGACTGGTTAGTTGCTGCATTCACATGAGTGACCAGGACTCTGTTTGCTACTAATAATAGGAAAGGTTATATGGAAAAAATACACTAACTTTGAGTTGTTAAGTAATTTGGAGATTTGCTGTCCAGTCAATGCATTGATTTGGATGTAAATTGCTCATGCTTTGGTATCCTTATTAGAGTTTGCAGTGTTTAGAACAAAAATATCAATATGTTCACTGAAAATTTTAAGTAAAGTTACTGTGCAGTGTGTTAATTTTTATCTTTTTTAGTATGTTGCATTTAAAACTGCTCAATACTTGAGGTTATGAAGTGGGTATTTTTGCATATTTTTTGTTCTGTATATTGAGGCGTGGCTTAGTTTTATAATGCTAAACTTCCAAATGTGCTGCAGTCTCACAATGACTTCAAAGGCTTTTATGAGTGCTTGGCACCTCTGAGAATCTGTTCATCCTGAATGTCTGCAACTACATTTTAATCAGCTATTTAGGCATTTATGGTCAGTGCAACCTTATCCCTCTCCCAGGGGAGCCACTTAGAGGTGTCTCCTGACTCCCTATCTCTGAGGCAAAGAGGGATTACAATAAGATTGCCCACCCTCACTTTTTCCTCCTAATATTTCAATGTTTTGCAAAAAAGGGAAAAGATCTTCAATGCCAAGTTTTCCTGCAGGCCCTGCTGCCAGAGAGGATGCATTTTTTTTTCTCTGAGATAGAATAAATTCTCCTTTCCAGTTCCTCACTTGTGCTTCCAGGCATGCAGTAACCATCTGCCTGAGTGCAGCACTACAGCAGCAAACTTGTACAATGCAAACTGGAAATGCAGCAAAGCCTCCCAGAGATGGGAGTAAAAGGCCTTCTCCCTAGTGACAGTCTGCCATAGTAGCCAGTGTAATTTGTGTCCTTGTATTCTCATGTATAAAATGGCTATAAACCCCATTCTCAAAGTCTCAATTACACACATGCGTTTGGATTTGCCCAAAGCAGTCCATTCTTTTCTTCCCCAGGCAGGGTACATTTCTCAGCCGTTGATATTGAGTGTAGAGGTATTCCTTAAGAGCTGACAACATTTCATGAACATGTCTTTACCAACCTCTTTTTGTAGATATCGACATGGATCTCTACTCCTCTTGCTCCAACTAGTTTTAATCCGAGGATTATGTACCGTATTTTTTAAACGCTCATACAATACTTGATGATGAAACAGCAGATAAAGGAAGAAAAAAAAAAGAGATCCCAGAGCTTGCATACATGTAATTCTGCCACAGGTGCACCAGGCACAGTTTTGGTTAGATACACAAAGTGTGATCTCCAAGATGACAAACTGGAGAGGGCTAAGGCTGTTTGGGCTGTTTTGATGGTTTTGCCAATACATAGGTCCAATGGTATAATGGAAATATCATAAGAATGCCAGTTTGCCACAGCTGGTACATAAGTGCTTTGATGGGATTTTGTGTTAAGATCAGCTTTCTGAAAATAACTCCAGCTGCAGCTCTATGGACTGCAGACACTCACCTGGCTGGGAAGGATGCTTCCCCCAACAGCAGAGCTCTGCCTGGGCTGCAGGCACACAGCACACACAGAACCTGAGCACACCTCAGTGAAGCTGCTGGAGAAGATTGGTTTGAAATACTTGCCTCATCCAGATTGACCTAGAAAATTAGGGAAATCCTGTACACCCATTGTTTTTCCAGCTAAGCATCCTTTGGGTCTCCCTGCTATCTGGTAGCTCTGTGCAAGGCATGTCTGCACTGGCATTGACTCATGGAGGGAGAAGGCAGACATTCATTAAAAAATAACTTAGGCTCACTTCAAATTCAACTCATACTTCCAGAATGAAGTCCTGAGTTGGAAATACAGAATCAGCACTTGTGACACAAAATCAAGGAGATTTATTTTCCATGAGGAGCAGAGATGATGCTGTATTTTCACTTCTTCCCTGTGTCTATCAATCTCCAATTGCCTGAGACTCCCCAGTCCAGGTACTGATCAGGCTCAGAAGTGGCTCATTTTTCTGTAGGCCCATAGGTACATACAGAGCAGCACTCTCAATTTCACATGAGGGTTTTTTTAGCAGCATTTAAAGAAATTCATGAGTCACCAGGTGACACCCTTTGAACAATGAGAGCTTTATTCACCAGTAATGTGAAAATGTGGCCAAAGCTCATAAAATACACTCCACAGAAATCATCTGAAAAGGCAATAAAACACCTCTGCAGCACATTTATTTTCTTGACTGTCTTTGTCTCTACATGCTTCAAAACAAAGGAGTCTTTTTCATGCAGTTTATACTATTTTGGTCTCTATGTCTGATTGGCCTCTTAACTGATGGACTTTAAGTTTTTGGGTTTGGTTCAGTCTTTTACAGAGAGATATGTTGACATGATGTCTGATATGGGCCTGGGCTCCCAACTCCACCCTACTTCATGCTGTACTGAAGTCAAGGTTTTGATTCAAGTCCATCTTTAATCAGAGCTTATTAAAATTTGCAAGCACAGCACATTTTTTAGTTGCCAGTCCTGTTTGGTTTTGTATGATGCTTCCCTCCCCCCAAACTCCCAAATATGATTTGCTGTTGTATCTGCTAAAAATTCAGCCAGTACATAATTCTTTCCCAAGTCATGGACACTACAAGTGGGACTTGTGCCGTAACCACCAAAAGGGTAATGGGGCACTGTCAGAATACATGTTTTCATTGTGGCAGCATGGAGAAGCCATGGTTTAGTGATTCACAATCTTGCAGTGATGTCAGACAGACAGATTACCATGCAAAATATCCCACAGAATCCTGAAAGGAACTTGAATTCTGTCTCAGCTCAAATTTCAACTAGACGAGCCAGATGGAAAAATCAAAGATAAAAAAGGGAGGTTGGGAGTCAGGAGAGGGAGCAGAGGGACAGGATGCCAGCATATTTCCTCCTAAATTGTGTCAGTTTGCTTTCTGGCAGATAAAAGTTGAGTTTTTTATTGCATTTTCTAATATTCCAAGCTTTGGGACATTTATCTTTGCTATTTCTCTGCATTTGTCATCACACTATCAGCAGAGTTGACCCAATAGCCTGCATGTGGAAGCCAGCTGGCTCTGCTCCTGAGAGGAGACCCATCCCTCACATCTCCAGGCACTCCCAAGGCACTGCAATCTTTCTTAACATTGGAGAATTTTTTCCCCTCATTAGGGTCATAGAAATATCTCATTTGTTGGTTGAGCAAATATCCTCTCCCAGATTAAGAGGCTCAGAATAGAAGGATAAATGAAAAGACTCTGGCACCTTTAAAGTCTGTGGGAATGATGCCTTCATCTGACTTCAGTGGGGTCAGCATTTCAGCCACAGCTTTCCTCAAAATCAGCATTTGTGTCGTATCTTTAACATGGGCATTACAGAGAAAAATCAAAAGGAGGGACCTGCTCTTCCCTCAGCAGTGGTCCCTTCTTGAACAAATGACAGGAGGGAAATTTTCCTGCTTATCCAAGGCTGTTATCCAGGAAGGCCCCTGACCCCGGAGGTGGCTGAAGCACAGCTCAGAAATGCAGTTCCCAACCCTGATCAGTGGTGGGGCCACCAGGAGCTGTTTCAGAGAGAAGGACAGGGAAGCTCTGCAGCCCTCCCCGTCCCTGGCAGCCTCCAGTCGGTGCCTCCCACCACCCCTGCCCCTCTTCTGGCAGCCCCACGGCTCTGCCTCTGGAGGAATATCTACAGGCACATCCTGAGGCAGCAGGAATATCTATAGGTCCCAGGAACCACTGCAGCTGAGCACAATCTTCCTCATGGCCCTCTTCATGAACACACAGCAGAGGTTTTCATCCTGAATGTAACTGCTGACTGTCACAAACCACCCAAAGGGCTTTTAACTATTAAGCACAGTGGGGCAGAATGAAACTCTCAAAAAACAGAGACTGTAGACTTTAGAGATGTTTGATTTGGCTTCAGAACCTCTACCCATCTTCAGCTTCACTCAGCAAGCTTTTGAATGTTCCCACAAAGCAAAGCCACAAGCCAGAGAACCAAACCAGTCAAGTGCATTAACTTACAAGCAGCAGCAAGTGCCATTAGAGAATGTGAACATGTTAAAAAACAAGCACCACTAAATCCACAAATAGCTTTTATCCTATTTGCTGTATCTCATGCACACTAAGAAGTGTCTGCTTATTCATTGCCTGGCTTAGATTCTTCTTGGTTTTGTTTTTATAAAGGATTAAAAACAGATTCTCACTTTAGCTCGCTGAAAAAATAAGGTCAGTATCTTCATTAATCACCGTCGACAGCCCACTCCACCTTTGATCACAGCCACAAGACTCGGAAGATTCACTACAACACACCTGCCAATGACACTGCATTTCACATTAGCAATCTGGTGTGAAGAAATATGTATGCCGAATTTAAAGTTGCTCTCAACACTCACAACGTAATGGCTGTGGTATTTTAAAGTTTGTGAAATATTGAAAACAGATATTTCAATTTGTCAAATTAATTGCTAAACTGCTTTATGAACAGTATGGTTTCAAACTTTACTAATGTTATAGAGGCCTTCTCTTCACTCCTCCTTTCAGTGTCTTTGCAGTTTGAGTTAGCTCTTTTCCAAGAACCAGGTGTCCAACTCGCACGCCTCTGAAGTCTCCTGATCACCATATCATACCTGGCTATAGGATTAGCCCTACAGATAATCAGGCATTCCCCTAGAACATTATTGCCATTAATCTTACTGTGAAGGGCTATCTCCTGCAGAGTACTCAATTTGACTTGACAGCTCTTTTGCAAACACTTCTTGTGAATAGGCAGGAGCAAAAAAGGGAAAAGAAAATGATTGCCACTGTCTCCTCTAACACCAGCGAGGGCACCAAGTGAAACTTGCAGATAGCAGGTTCCTACAGGAAACCAGAGCTGGTAGTTCACAGAATTAAGCTTCTGAGTACATTTTTATGGGACACTGAGATGGCTAAAACTTACATGAGCTTTACCAAAAGGGATTAGATATAGTCACTGGGGAAAAAAAATCCATGATGAAATGTCAAACATGATGTTCTTTTCACAGAATGCACTGGTACCATGAGTATATTAATTCTAAGAGAAAAAAGAAGAGGAGCCCATGTTAATAGCACGTTATCCTTCCCATGAATCTTAGTAGGTATTAGGGAAAAAATTGATTTAACAGTATTTCATGCAGGTCTGGGCAAAAGGTAAAAAATAAAATGGACTCTACATGATTAAGTATATTTGCTTTAAGAATAATTTAAGACGTTAGGGCTTGCCTCAGTTTCCTGCATTTTTATATCTGAACACTTTAATTGCCCTTTTATAATATTTGTTCAATAATTTTTATATTCACCTTTAATTATATTTTTTACTGCATGGGACTGGGATCAAATTTAGATGAACTGCTTTAAATGGGAAAGATTATAAATTCTGGCATAGGGCTGGAACATTAAACTGAACACTGTTCCTTTACTATAGAAAAATTCTGCCTGGCAAATCTATAAAATGCCAAGAGAGCCCTTCTCCAGACAGTGTGTGAGTGCTTATAGGAGTCAGCCAGAAGGAGGATAGTGGGAGCTAATCAAAACATCACCAAGTATTTTGACCTCTTTATTTTAACTGCCCAGGTTTGCCCCATTTTTCCCTACTCTGCTTAGGGGAAAGCAAAGCCCAAGACGAATTCCAGTCTTTTGAAGGAGATGGATGGTAAATCTCCTTCAAATACAATTTTTGCTTTTGTGATATGCTGATAAACACGTGCTGCCTGTATCCAGCTAAGCTGCCCCATCAGAGTAAGATACCAGAGAGGAAAAGCTTTGCAGCACACTGGAGGTAAACAACAATTTCACAGCACCAAGAGCTCTTAAAAGTTTCATCACTAGTTAGAACTCTTATTAATTAAATATGAGCCATATTATTACAGCTCTTGTACCAATTAAGCACTGAATCGGTGCCCTGCTATACAGAGTGACAATGCTCTTGTCCTTTGGATCTTACATCAATGTTTTGACTTATTAGTTTGGGTGTTTAATCCAGATTTTCAAACATGGAATTAATAAAAACTGAAGGCTTCCATTATGTAGCCGTAGCAGTGGCCGTACTTAGTAATTCAATCACTTCTCATGGGCTTGTACTAATTATATCAATTCAGTTTTATTTAAATGCCTTTGAAACATTTTGACTCAGAAGGGGGAAAAAAAAAAAAAAAAACACAACAAAAGATCTTTATATTCACCTCAGTAACGCATTAAGCTCTCAATTTGACCAGCATTTTAACTGCCCTCTTTGAAATCAGCAACTTTTCATTCTCAACTTTACCCCAGTTTTTTCTGCAAGGCATTTGATGTTTCCTTCTCCCGGGGGGAGGTAGTGGGTTGGACATAAGGATACATAAGGATACACAGCCTGAGAGGATACAACAATAGCTTTAGTTTCAGCTGAATACATAAATTGGGGGTAAAAAAAGAGAAAAATGCAGTTATTATTGTGGGCTTATATAATTAAAATCCCACTAGTAGCTCCTGGGTTCTAGGTAGGAGTAGCTTCCATAGACCTGATCTGTTATTTTCTGCCTGAAGTTATGAGAATTTTTTTATTTAGGTAGAAAATAATTTCTTTTCTGGTGAATTTCCTTTCAATATATTTAATTGCTCACACAACCAAACCATCTGCTTTTTCTGTGTGAGATAGGAGAGGCTTGGCAGGCAGTGCTAGAGGGATGCTCATGAAAGTTGTAGTGGTACGAAGGACCCATGACAGTCACACACCAACATGATTTTCTGAGTGACCCTGAGAGCAGAGAAGAGTCAAAGTTAAACAGTTAAGGTTGGTATGTTGTGTGCTCCTAACCCAGCACAGCACGCTGCATGGTGACAGCCAGGGACAGTAAAGGGAAATAAAGAAATATTAGAACGGCCAAAACCAGTCTCTGAGGTGTCTGTCACAGCCATTCATCCTTTATCGGTGGTGTGTTCAAAGAGGTTTCATGGGCAAATATTTTCACTTTTCCCTACAGGGAAGAGAAATGTGCAAAGCCTGTTTCCCTTGTGCCACTCCACCTAGAGGTCCTCTACTTGGAAAGAGAAGAGGAGACATCCTGCAGTGCTACCAAGGGTGACACACAACATATGCCCACAGCGGAAGCAATGGAGTTTTCCCTTCTCCCACCACAGCCTTCATGGTTTCTCTGCACAAGGCGGAGAGAAAAGGAGTCTTTGAGGCAGTTTTGCTTCCACAGAGGCCAGGAAACAGCCTGCAAGTAGAATAAAGTCCTGTTTGGCCCCTTTTCCCTCTGTTTTCTTCACAGTTTCTGGGATCTGTGTTTTCATCTCCAAAACAACAAGAACTTTTGCTTCTCAGATGAATAATTTTAAGGGTTGTACAAGGAATAATTACAGGTCCATTTCCACAGGAGCACCAGGTGCTATCGCTTGGCGAGGGGTTCACAAGAGACATAAGGACTGATTCTTTTTTTTTCTTTTGGTACAAATCCAGGGCTAAAGACACCTACCTATTATTGCTTGGACAGGAAACTTGTCATGCAATCTAAAGAAGCAGCCACTGATATAAAGTCCTATTTCCTTCCCACTCCCCTGCTGCTATGAAGAATACAGCTCAACCAGAGCATTGACACAGCTTGGGCTGAGCTGGAAGTCCACCTCAGGGAAGACTCACAAATACCAAATTACCTACTGCTAACAACTGTGCTGGACTATGTTTTATCTGCCACATCTGCATCTCTGGTCAAGTAAGAACCCCTTCCATGGAATATTCATACCAAGTCTGTCACAGCTAATGACTTAGTCCTCAGATAAAGTTCAAACTATTGGCTATAATACATAGTATAAGAATTATTATCTCTTTAGGAGGCACAGCAACTCCCATCCTTGTACTGGCATTTGTAATGGGCAGGATAATCTCCAGCCATGCAATTGCCTTTGTCCATGAGAGGTGACATGTCTGAACATGCAGAAGATTCCCTGCTTGACAATCAGGGCATTTCAAGCAACAGAAGGACACAGTGGGAGCAGCAGCAGCAAGGATCACATATTTCCTCAGACTGCAACAAACACCAGGACTGAACACCAGGCAAGAATCAAGATTTTCAGAGGTTCAACAGGTGGGCTAGTGAAGTGTTTCTTCACCACTTCAAACCTGGGAATCCTCTCCTGAAAATAATCAACAGGCCATCTTGCACAGGGCCGTCACAGCAGCACTCATCAACATATAACCAGTAAAGATCCACTGAAACTTTGAATATTTATTAATTACTCCTCTGCGATGTGTTCATTTGGCATGTGTGTGGAAATGTTCACGTGTGTCTTCCATTGTCCTGTTTGCAGCCATTCCCTCAGGGCACAGGTGGAGAAGCTCTGGTCTGAGGCAGCTGAACTGGAAAGGAGAGTCAGCTGTACCTGTGTGATCCTCGACAGCTGTTTTCCTGCAGCAGCAAAACCTGCCAGGAGTAACTGAGCTGTCAGACTGGAAGGACTGAGGGTGCCTCTGTTGAGGAGATGAGAAGATTTAATTGCGTTTTTTGGGAAGGGATCCCATTGTCCAATAAGGTATTTGAGGTACCATAATCAGGAGATTTTAATTTAAGGAAATAAAAGACGGAAGACTGTTCCCTACCACACAGATATAAAAAAGACAATTTCACGTCTGGATGATTGACTCCAATTTACAACAATCTTGTAACAATAATCATTTCAATAATGTGGCTTGCCAAGGGTTTTAGGGCAGCTAACTGAATTATAGCAAATCTTTACAATTACAGCGTTTGTAATGAACGCAGTTAGTGAAGCCTCAGCGGCCTTCCCTTATCATTTACCAGTGAGTGATAGCTCATTGGAGGAGGCCACCCTTCAGCAAAGAGCAGTGGAGCAGCACACAAAGCAGCCAAGCCTCAACTTGACAGCTTCAGGGAGACAGGGCTGCAGGGCTGGAGGGCACACGGGATGTGCAGAGGCTCCCCGTGCCATTCTTCATCATTCCTGCTAGGGACTGACTGGAAACTGAAAGAGGGGAAATTCATATCAGATATTAATAAAATCTTTACTGTGAGGGTGATGAGGCACTGGCACATGCTGCCCACAGAAGTTGTGGGTGCTCCATCCCTGGAAGTGTTTAAGACCTGGCTGGGACCCTGAAGACTAACCCCCAGAGAGTTCAGTGGTTTTTCCAACCTCAGTCAATTACAGTTTATGACTATAACAGGAAAACCTAAAAAACAACAAGAAATACAACTTGTCCATGACAAAAGCCAGCACAAGAGACTCAGATGGCTCTTCCTTCCTGACCCCCACCATCATAATAAGCTGGAGAGGCAATGTCCCAGTCATGAGGCCAAGTTTTCTCTCTAAGAGATCCCAGCACTTGTGGATGGATGACTTCGGCCAGCTCTCCTCACTTAGGCTGCTCACCAAGGCTTTTGATCTAATGTGGAAATCCTCAAACCATGTACGTAAATGTACATGTGCATTGCTGATATCCACACTGGAGCTTCTTAGTGAGATTCCTTCACAGTCTACAGAGACAAGTCTACAGAGGTGACTTCTAAAAACTTGAGAATTTGTCACCTAGAGCCACCTGTGCTTCCAGGTTGCTTTATAGTGAGGGTGGCTGAGGCCAATAACAACAGTGTGACACAGTCAAATGATGTGAAACCTAATCCAGCAACCAAAATATGTTCCTTGTCTGGCACACAAATGTCTGCTCACTAAGGTACCCTTGGTTCACTGCTCACTGTACCCTCAGGTTCATGCCTGGCACCTTGCAGCTGCATTGGCTGCCTCTTTCAGGTGTGGGAATGTGCTTGGCTACAAGTGGATCACATGGATTTACTGCAGTAACAAATTATGCTCTATGCTTGTGTCTGGAGTACACGTGTTAATGTTGGCTTCTGCAAGCAACCAGTGGGAGCACAGGCTGGTAGAGCCTCAGATTCACACTGCAAAGGTCAATCATTTTTTGGTTTGACACAACCTTCCACCACAGCCACTGAGTGCACATACACTCTCAGCTGGTTTTCTTCATTGGCCTAATGTATAATGTGTGCCTATGTCTGAGACTTCTGAAACTCACTGTTGCCATTACATAAGTAAATAAGCAATAAAGAAAGCAAGTAGCACCTGCAGCGGGCTTTCAGGGGCTCTCTGTAGCAGTTCTGCACCTGGTCATCTCTGTGCACTTGTCCTTAACAGCACAAGTTATCTCCTTCTGCAGTTGATGGGATTTTGTATCCTAGCAGTGAAAAATCACCTTTTTCGTGACCAGCTATGAAAGTCAATGGTTCAAAAATACCTGGTATGCTGAGATCATCATTTCTCCAGCAGATAAGTAATCTTATCCTTTGTGTTTCTTGAACTCCTGACTGCCTCTGACAGCTACCTCTGATTCTGATACCCAACATTACCTGAGAATCAGGCAACTTTTTCTGCTACGTGTCTGCAGCACCTGACAGGGCAATATTGATAATAATAAGTATTCATATTTTTCCAAAGAAAGTTCATATCGAATAGAGATATCAGTGTCTTTCTATAAGGACCAAGGCTGAAAGACTTGAGTGCTCCCAGCTTCAGAACTTGCTTTGTCACTTGGCAGTATTGATCATTATAAGCCTGGGATATTTATTGTGCTGCTCTGGTTTCTTTGCCAGTTAGAGTTATAACTAATTCAGTGAGAAAAAACAATAGCCCACCTTAAAACTTTGCTTTTCTGCCCTCATGACTTAACTGTGATGGTTCTTGGCAGACGACACTCCTCACACTCAGTCTGCAGACAAAGCTTGGTTTCCTTGATGTCAGAGCAAGCCAAGGTAGCTCTGCATTGCGCAGATGTACAGCACCCGAGAGGGAGAGAACAAAGAGCTCCCTCACATTCGTGTGTGTTATACAGCCATGGAAAGAAACAAAAATACATCCCCAATAAAAATTAGGAGGTCTTTTGTATCTGAATTATACAAATGGGAGTTTGCTTTTAAGCCTCAAGCTTGAGGTAGTTTTCTTCCACAGCGTGGCCTACATTCAGGATATTGAATATGTAACTATATGTACAGCTGGGCATATAACTGTGCTGAACAAAGGGGAGAACTGGCAAAGCCCTGCCCTGGAATCTCCAATTAACCTCGCTCCTACATGGAGTTATAATTGACTTCTGCTCTCTATTAAATGCAGAGGCTCTTAGTCCATTGCTCCTGAGCTTAGCAAGCTACCAGCTGAGCCTTTTCTTTACCCCCTCAGAGGAACAATGAGGCAGAGCGAGAGCTGCAGCTCAGCCCACGCCCTCCTCTTCCCTGTGGTGCACCCACGTTTGGAATAGAATGGCAGGGCCTTCGTGGGGTGTGCTCTGAGAAGCAGAACCAACACTCCCAGCTGCCTTGTCCTAGTCCTAAACAATTTTGTTTTACTAAATTGTTTTGGAGAATATCTCAGTTGCCAGCAGAGAAGCAATGTGTTTCTCCTTTAGGAAAAATCAAAACTCCAGTTCAGTTTCTGAAAGAAAAATATTCTTCCCTCCTTTCTCCCTGTTAAAAGCAGCTGCACACTTCCAACCATTTCTGCTAAGAGAAACCAGGCTTCCTACTCCAATGGGCAGAACCTTCACTAGACCTTGCCCGCTGGCGAATCCTCTGCAAGCTGAAGAAAATAAAAAGTTATTTATTTCAAGAAGGCAATGCATGCACACAGAGCTCTGCCTTTGCCACTGGGTGGGGGTACCTGTTGTGAGGACGGGTCTGAACCATCACTGCCACATGAACCATTAAGGACACTCACTGCAGGCCAGAGAGCAAAAGGCAGGCCCTGAAATTGCTTGATCTTTTCTTGTCCCTGTCAGAACAAGGGTTTTATCTACTCCAGTGAAAGTGGGAGGAAATTCTAACATCTTCTCCAGCCTGGCCTTGTACAGAAGCAGAGGTTAGCCCAATCCTACTCTTAAAATACCAAGTTAGGACAGCAGAAAGGTGCAGTCTCGGATCTCCCTTCAGAAAACACAAGCTGGCAACAACTCAGCTACACAAAGTTTAACAGGAACCAAAGCCAGAGAGTCCAGAGGCAGAGAAAGTGGTCAAGGAAGGGGTTTATTCCTCCAAAGCCTTGGGCACTGGTTTTGGATTAGAACCTCGAAGCTGAGGATTTTTTGCTGAACTGAGTTATTTTTGACATGAGCTTGGATTTTTGACTGAGCTGTGAAAAGGGGACAAGGTTGTCCTGTCTTGTGNACCTGGATTTTGTGACTGAGCTGTGATATCCTCTCTGGGAAAAGGGGACAAGGTTGTCCTGTCTTGTGGCTTTGTTTGCCAACTCTTCTGGCCATTCATTCATGAATGTTTAGTCAAAGCAAATGCAACTGATTGTATTTCTGTGACAAATATGCCTGGAGATCTGAAAAGTAAGTCAGTTTTTTCCAACTAGGGGTTGTTATAGTCCAGCCCATCAATCCAGTAATAGAGTTAGGTTCCTCATATGAGTCAAAATGACCAGAAATATTTTGGACAAGGATCACCTTCATTCTTCCTGGGATGGATTTTTCCTTTTTACAACAAAGATATTGTTAATTGACAGAGTGCAAAAGGGGTTCAATGGCAATGAAATAAAAGCAAGTTTCTTTTCTAAAATGATGCCATCAAATATTAAAAGTTTTGCCACTTTCCCTTGGTGAATACTGCTTCCCACATATCTGGTTAAGTAATTGTGGTAGCTCCAAATGATTCATTTTAAGTATTTCACTTCCCCTCACTGACAATGTTATCTATTTGTTCCCTGTGTTCAGAGGAAAGGTCTAAACATGCCCAAACTGCAAACAAAAGGATCTTCAGAAGTTCTGTACATGTCAGAAGGGTCTTTTTACTCAGCAGGCCGCATTTTGGATTCCAGGAGTATTTTAATAAAAGAATTTCTGTTCAGATCTCCTACACATAAAAAAGAGCACTCCAGGGTGAAATACAATTAAACACCTCAAGCATCACTTTTCTAACATTATAGTTTTTCTAGACATATTTTTCTAAATCTCATACTGAAACAAGTTGAAGAAAATATAAAAGTATTATTTATTCTTTTGTCAAAGAGAAATTCCTGATCTTCAAAGCATGAACAGATTCTTCTACATTTCATCTACTAACTTGCATATCTACCACATTTTGAAAACTTTTATACCACTTGATAGTTTTCTCTTTTTTTGCAAGAGAAGCATTCAAGGAAAAAATTCCCAATAATGATGTTCAAAATCTGCTCGTGGCCATTCTGTCAACATACCAGTTTTCAAAATTTGCTTATGACCAATAATACTGGGAATAAAGAAAATAGAGAGTAACTCTTGATAGGTCCTTCTTTTGCTTTTTCTAGTGCAATAGGAGACACTAAAGGATTTGACTTTATCTCATACTCCATTAAAAAAAAAATCTGTAAAATGAGTCTATTATTTTCAACGAGAGCTCCTAAGAAATAATTTTCAAAGCCTTATAGAACATTTTGGCCATTTTTTGCACTATTTGAAGTGACCCATAAGAAGTTTGTCTTACTCAAACTGTCTATCACATGCTGTTTGTGGCTCTTCTGTACCTTCTGTGCGATGGGTGATGGGGAGCCTCTCAAACCCTCAGCTCCCCAGCCTCTGTCTCTTCAGGGGTAAGCAGCGAATCATGCTTCTGCCTAATCCCAAATTAGGCAGCCAGATGTCCTACAACCCCTGTAAAACATTGATCTATGTCACAGAGACTGACAGGCAGCTGTAGGGGCATGAGTGATAACTCTGGAGCTGAGGGAGCTTTTGTATTCAGCAGCCAGAGCTCCCACTCTGGAATGGCTGTTAACGCTTCCAACACAGATGCCAATTATGACAGGCAGCCACACACTTGACCTCTACAGCTCTAAATTTTGTAGCTGATCACAGAGCAGTTGAGTGGGTGACGACTTTTAGTCACATCAACCTGGTCTGAATTTAAGGCCTTAAGGCAGAATTGAGAACGGAAAGAGCATTTTCCATTACTAAAGCCATAAGGCTTGTTTGAAAACATACTGTCATTAGAAGGCTAAAAGCAGTGTTTGATCTTTGAGTTTTTATTAATAACTCAGAATTTCCTATCTAGAGCTTTCGTTATAAATGTTTAGTCTTACAGTTCAGGTCGAAGTTTCACAGATTAGATCTGGGGGTGGTATCACAGATATTCTTAAAAATAATTTCCTGTAAGACAAATAGATGTTACACAATTAATTTTCATGCAAATAAAAAAAAAAAATACACAAAGAAAACACAAGAAATGGTCAAGGTAACATTAATGACTGCCAGATGGGTTCATCCCATATAAATGACGCCTCTATCTAAGCCTCAGAAAGGGGAGGCATGGACTGATACATATTCCTTGTGTAAAATAGCTTTCTAGTTATCAAAAGAGGTGTCTCTAGCCCAAAGGTTAATACCAGAAGCAAAAGATAACAGTTTAAAGGCAATGGGCACTCTTGCAAAATGTCCAGTTGGGCACACAAAAGAAGCAGAAACTAAAAACAGAAATATGTCAACATGAATCTTTGGGGCATCTTTTATCCTGTTCACAACAACCTGCAGGGGTGAAAATCTCATTGCTGTTCACCGGTTACAAAGTCCAAAACAAAGTTTAGTAATGAAACATAGCAGTTTTATGGCCACATTTCTTAAAAACGCCCATGAAGTTATTTTTTCTGTATATTTTAAGTGAGACACCAAGTGATCCCTTTAAGTGATGCTGTTTTGTGGGTACAGCAAATCTGAGATTCTGGGCTACATCCAACCCTGTACCTGCAGTGCCTTTGATAGACAAGCACCTGCCACAGGCTGGGGATCATAAAATCCTAAATACACAAAGTGAGCACAGCTTTGGAGAAACTCAGTCCTTAAGTAAATTTTTGCACCTAAATTCGTATCCCCAGTTAAAAGGGTTACAATTTCAAATATTTTCCATGACATGGATGCTGTAATTCATGTGATAACTGAAGTAACGCCAAAACGTCCATGAAACACACCTTCACTGTAATGTGTAAATAATGGGAGGGAATCTTCTCACTCTACACAGTTCAGCAAGGCTGGCAGGAGAGCTCAGTCATGTTGAATATCAGAAACCAGGGGCTAACACTGAAAGACAGAAGAAATGGCACTCCCAAAAGCATATATTTAATTTCAGACATGTCCTTATAGGAAGTGTTTGTACAAACAACCGTGAGGAGCTTAGGCTTTTTAAAAGTAAAAGAATATAGTAACAGACATTAACTTAGAGAGCACAGATTCCAGAGAATTAGAAGTTCTTTTCCTTTCAGACGCAGAAACATTTGCTGAATAAATAAGCAGGAAAGAGAAGCTGATGGTATCTTTAAGGAAAGCCATGTAATACATTAAGATACATGAAAAATCAAAGTAGGAATTCTTCTTTGGCAAAGTAATGTACCCACTCTGCTGCCCAAGAGCATAAAGGGCTGAATCCCAACATTCAGCTCCCCTATGCCAACAACAGGGCTAAACTTCATTGTGTACTTCTGCAAAGTCTGGTTGTTTTTCCCAAAAAAGAAAAAATGAAAATAAAAAAATACATTAATAAGAGTATCTCACAGAAACAAGAACCCATTTAGGAGCTCTGCTAAGAATGCCAGCTCTTCCCCTGAGGTGTGGAAAACTGTGGCAATGGTAGACAGGAGAAATTATATAAAGGTGACACTGTTAAAGTAGATTGCTCTTTAATTGTCTGCCTTGGGCAAATAATATCATCTTTTTCCATTCTTCTTTCTGCTTCTCCCCCACATCCCTGACACTAATGTAAAGTTTCGTGTTCTGACTATTAATAAACTGGTAATGTTATAAAAATCTTACATCTAATTGAATAATACTGACTTAACAGCCCAACCACTGATCAAATTTATTTCTATCTAAAGGAAGAATGTCTGCTTTGATATCATGGCACCGTATTAGCTTATACTTGAAGATCAGAGTCACTCTTAAGATTCCTGTCTAGGATAAATCTTTTTTCCTCTCCTGTTCATTTCTCCACAGTCTGAGGCCAGTTTAATTTTCAAGAACCATATTGCTTCATGAGCAGAACGAAGACAAACTCTCACCAGTTTGATTGAAAGATGAATTTTAAGCTGATGCAATCAAGCAACAGGAAAATATAAGATGTGTTGAAACTTCTTTCCAAGGAGGTGTTTCAACCGGGTTAAGAGTAGTTCACACTGATTTAGCCTGAGAGGAAAAAAGAGCTTGCACACCTGTGACAAGGTTTGTCCTCAGCTCGAGGCCACAGCCCACCAGCTGAGGGGCAGGAATTAACGCAGCGCCCACACTCAGTCCTTTGAGCACAAAGGGGCAGCAGCTCCACAAACAAGCCCAGCTCAAATGTGAGCACCTGTCTGATCTTAGCTGAAGTCAATTCCGTCCTCATTTGACCTAACCCCGAATAATCCATTATCCCTCTGAAATACAAATACCTATACAAGCTCTGGGCTTGTTGACCAGATCAAATACAAATTGATTCAACTCGCATCAATACAATTTACTTACGTTTCCTCATTTGTACCACGCTCCATATCCTAAGCTTGGGTATTTTGCCCATGATCTCAATGCAGATTTAAACAGCCTCATGTTAACCAACATAAATGTTCTGTGCCTTACAGTGAGGCTCCCAGAAATCCTCATCCCTGCTTTTGTTGTGCCTGATCCTGCACCTGCTTTGCCTTTCTCTTGGATCTCATGGCTGTGATGTCCGTGACTGGGAGAAGAGCAGCTTGAAGGATCAGCCTCCAAAGCCCTGATTATGGTGGGTACAGAGACCCACACTCCCATCAACAGCACCACAGTCCCACGCCGACCAGTGCTTCTCCTGGCCTCAGAGGGAAGATCTCTAAGGAAATATTCTTCATATTTTCAGTGTGTGCCTACAACTCCTTCCCTACAGTTACACTTTTCCCTCGCTGTGTGCCTAAAATCAAACTTCACTTGCTTGCTGGGATCCAGCACTCTAGAATGTTACTCCTCCTTTGAATATCCCTCCAGCTGGATCTCTGATATTTTTATTCAAACTCTTCTTTTTTCAGGCTGTAGCACCTTGATACCAATATTGTTTTGCATCCTCCCTCTAGCCTCTGATTTTCTCGTCACAGCAACTTTATTTTCCGCGCAGCGTGCTCTAGGAACAGCTGCTGCTATTCCATGGGGATATTCCTTCCTCCCTCAGTCTGGCTGTTGGGAGGCTGCAGGTGTTCTCCAGCTTCACAGTTTCTGTCTGTGCTGATGGATGACCCAAAACTTCCTGGGTATTCCTGGCACTCTGGTGTGCCCAGGGAAGTGTTTCTGCAGCTCACACCTGCCACAGGAGCACCTAAGAAAGGCTGTTTCCACAGCAGGGTTTCAAGGAAGTCTTCCTTTTTTAAATTTCAGAGATCTCAACCTCTGCAGCAATGCTGCTGCTATACTACCCCAGGCCTAAGTCTGCTTGGGCTTTACTCCACATCCTGCCTTGTTCCCAGCTGTTCGACCTTTGAGGAGAAGCCTGTGTAAAGCCCACCCTGTGCCCCACCAAATCACAGGGGGTGCTGGCTGGACCTTGTCTCCAGGGCATGAGCTGGTCTCTGTGCCTCTCAAAGGGGGCATCCCCCCATCTCCTCAGCACCCCAACCTTACATCTAGCTGCTGGACTTCATGGGAACCGCAGGAATTTGGGAGCAGCATTTCCTTCCACAAGTGGAAGGGTTTGCCAGTCAGCCTGAAACTCTTTTGAAAACTAGATCAGCGTTCTGCAAAGAATGAATAAGCTTAATAAAACAGTCTTGGAACAAATTTATAAAAATGAAAAGGAAGCCCTCTCTCTCAGCTAACTGCATGCTGGCTGGGCTCCAGTTGCTGCTCTCTTTATTTCATCCAGCTGAAGTGCTGTCGGGGCCTGTCTCAGCTCCAAGAGCTACAGTCAGAGCCTGGAAAGCATGAGCAGTTAATGTTGAACTCAAACACCTTCATTACTTTCCAGCTCCTTAGGCAAAGCCCAGAGCAGGGATGCTGCCCTGGGGTGCTCCCATTCCCACAGACCCCTTGTCCCTCTGCAGGTTGTACAGATGCAGACATCAAACAGAGTGTTACCTGCCGCTGATAAACTCATCTTTAATCAAAAGATGCATTTTACCATGCAAACTGTGGGATTGCTACCCCTTACAACCTGCCTCTAGGAATGCGGATATCCACATCCCAGACACATCCTGGCCTCTCCATTTGAGTGGCCAGTGAACCCCAAGCTTTCCTGACCATAAACATGGGGAATAACCACTGGATTAGCAATTCTCCCTGCAAGCAGCCCATTCACTCTCTGTGCCTGAGATGCTGTCTGCACCCCAGCAGGGTGACATTTAATCCTAAATCTACTATGGTGAAACATCTCTCCTGCCAAAAAAGTGTGTGCTTACCCTCACTCTCCCCAGCAACACTTCTCCACCTCTGACCCTGTGAGCAGCCAGCTCAGGCCAGGCTGTTCCGCAGTCTGGGCTTTGCTTGCTGAAGTCCCTGAGGCAGCACATCGAGGGGTTGGACACACAGCAGTGCCTGTGCCGAGGAGCAGCTGGAACCTGAGGTCTCTGTGGACAAAGGCAGGGGAGTGGGGCCACTGATTTCAGGAGCAGCCCATGGTCAGGTAAGCTTGACCACCCACTTGATGGCCAGTCCTTACACCTGAAAGCTGCATTTTGCACAAACACATAAAATCTGTGCCATGGGCTGTACAGACAAAGGATGTGATTGGAGATACAGGTGACAGTGGGGACTCACTGGAGGAGAGTGGAGGACAAGTTTCTGATTTGGCTCACCAAGTTCTGATGCCAGGCTTCACAACTCCATTGCTGAGTCCAAGGACATGTGGCATGCCAGCACTAAACCTTTAGCAGAGCAAACCTTTAGCGTGTGCATAGGTTGGACATTTATTCATTTCACACACTAAACGTTGAGTTGGGCAATTCCACAGCTCCTTTGAGGCTCATCTTTCCATCACACCACGATGTGTGTCACCATTCTACACATCTCAAAGCTGCAGCCTCCAAGGCTCTGCTCCACACACAGGCAGAAGCAACACTCAAATGTATTTCAGACCACAGATTGTAAACTCACACATTGTTACAACAGGTTATGAAACCACTCCCATGTCTGGCTTTGATGGCTTCATGTTTGGCTTTGGTGAAAACTGTGAGGGCTTTCTTGAGGAGCTGTTCTGTCCTCTCTGTTACGGGGGTCATGGCATATGTCACTTCAGCCTTCACCTACCAGACAGCTGAAACTCAGCTGGATACTTGTGGACTTCCATCTTTAAGTGCTTGTTGCTCGACTGTTTCAACAATTTACACAAGCTGGAAAAATGCATCAAAGAAACACAGCAGCCTTCTGGAAATGAATTTGTTTCGAGCTACTTGATGAAATATGGAGAGCAGCAGCTAAATCTAGCAATGACTGGTGCCAAAAGCTGCCATCAGTGGTGAAGACCTGTACTCAGCACAGTGAATTAAGTTTAGAAGTGAGACTGGAAGGTGCTGGGGAGACAGTGAGTAAAAATGTTGGCATTTTACTTTAAGAACCATGATTAGAGTGGAAGATGTGGCCTTAACAAAATATGTTTTGTACCTACTCTTTTGTACCTACTCTGTAAATCAGAATGAAATCAACAGTCTATACAAGAGAGGAAGACTAGAACTCAGCTTGCGAGCAGACTGAATTATTTCTCACTACAGATTTGAGGTTATTGGCAGGCAGCCCATGTTGCCATTTACTCCTCATAGCAAGCATGTTTTATAAACTATTTTCCATATAGGCAGACACACTGCAGCCACTGAGACTCCAGGGAGATGCCATGTAGGCCCTCTTGCCCTTTGGAGGCTCCAGTTTGATTTCCAGGTAATACAAATCAGAACTGAAATTGCAATTAAGTCTGTAGCAGAAAACTGCTGGTTCCTTCTCCACATGGCAAATAACCAAGAGAAGGGCAAAGTGATCCCAAGGAATGAGGAGATGCACACTGCTTTCTTTCCTCCCATGAGTTACAAAAAGTGCCTCTTACAGCCCTGAAATTTGCTCTGAATAAACGCTACTGTGTCTTTATTGGGATAAGATCTTCATTTGTAACAGGGGAAATGTTAGGCAGAAAAATTGATAATTGTAATGTTTGCTTATACTTGATTATTGTTTTTCTTCCTATTGCCCTTCTCCCTTTTATGTTTTAGACAAAAATATCCATATATTTAAATGCCTCTTTGGTTTCTATTAAAATAACCAATGAAACATTTCCTCTCTCCCAGCCCCAAAAACATTTTACTCATTGAAATATTTTTTTACCACTCTCCTCAGGGAGAAGGAGCACTCTGTGGCCTGTGCAGATGTATCACCTGTGAGGTATTTCAGCAGTACATTATGGCTGTGTGTTAGTCCCTCTTTAGAGAGATCCTTAGGCTACTGCTTTTTTTGTATTATCAAAATAGAATTGCACCCGCTTCTGGGTTACTAATTGATGCAAATTATTCTGTCATAGCTGCTGAATTTCCTGCTTGAAATTAGCAACCATTTCAATGGAAAAATCATTAAAAAAGAAAAGGAATAAGTAAACAAAAAATGCTGTTTGTTGTGTTGTTGGCTAGGCTGAATCCACTAATGTCTTTAAAGTACTTTTTAAGTTATTTTCTTTTAATCAGCTCAACTAAAGTTCAGAGGTCACTGTTTTAACATTAATGGTTGGGTTTGTTTGAAGCTGTTGCTAGATAAGAATTTGCACAGTTAGAAAAATTGCAGGTATATCAGTGCTCAGGATGGAGGGAAGGAGGAAAAGGGGAAGAATAGGGAAAGCAGGATGGGAAGGAGAAAAAGATGTTTTATTACATACAGCCAACATATCCACATTCTACACTAGGATTAGTCAGAACTTCCTTCTCTTCTCCCATTTTTTCATGTAACTAGCAGGCTGCTTTTCAGAAGCAAAAAAACTCAGAGAGAAAATCCAGAAAAACCTGTCTGTTATAGTAACTATTTTCTTCTGACTCTCCCAAAATATCCTCCTTTCGGTTGGCCAAACAGACTTATAGCCATAGCCTCTCCTTCCTGCTCTTCCTCAGACTAACCCCATTATTTCCAAAGCCATCTCAGCAAAGCAGTGTTCTGAAATTTTGCAAAGGCCATGAATGAGTCTTGACCTTTCCTGGGCCTCTTCACAACACGAGCACGGACTGTAGGTCAGCTCTGAGCAGTAACCAAAACTCACTGCACAAAAGTGAGGTGCTAAGGAAACCTGTAACCAAGGCATTTAAAATTATGAATAATTCCTCCTCCAGTCTTTGGTAGGAACAAGGTGCAGTCAGGACAGGTACAGCCCAGAGCAAGAAGCTGCAGAGATGAAAGCCTTTGGGTGAAAGAGCTGTTTCCTGACAGCTCCAGGGCTGCTGGAGAGCGTGGCCTCAGGGAGGAAAGGCAGCAGCAAGGATTGCTGTCCCAGGGAGCCTGCAGGAGCCTGGGAGGGTGAGGTGCCATGCTGAGGAGCACTGCTGGTTGTCTCTTACTCCAATCCACAGCCTAGAGAGTCACAGAATCATTTAGGCTGGAAAAAACCCTCTGAGGTCATCAGGTCCGGCCATTAACCCTGCACTGCCAAGTCCACCACCAAACTGTGTCCCTAAGCACCACATCTTCACTTTTTTAAAAATACCTCGGGGATGGTGCCTCAGCCACTTCCCCAGGCAGCCTGTTAGAAACTGGCAAGTGCTCAAGTGTTGCCTGAAATAGGGGAAATGTGTAAATGTCTCCTTCAAATAAAGTGCCTACAGTGCTCATGGGATGGGCATTTCTCTTGGAAAACTCTTGTCACTCTTTCCTTACTCAAAGCACTTTCCCTTTGAAGTTCACATATTGCATGCCAGCACGGGAGCGTCTTCTAATCTAATGTTAGCAGGAGAAAGAAAAAGATCCCAAATCTCATGATGTAATTGTGATTTCCCCTGGGAAAACAGGCAGTCTTGTAGCTGTAAACTTCCTCTTCACCACAGTCATGTTGTGCCCTTTACTCTCTTAGTTCTTTAATCTCAGCAATAGACTTGTGACTAATAAAACATTTTAAGAGCTTTGGAGCAGGGATCACAGCAATTTCCTGGAGCTAGGATGAGATTACAACATTCAAAGATGCGATACATTAATAAAAACAAACTAATCTGCTACAATGCAAGGAATATCTTGAAGCACATTTATTAATTCCACTGGGATTACATGAACTGCTCAGGTCCTTAGGAATTTCTTGTATTGTGCTGTAATTTATGCTAGAGAGACTAGACCTGGTACCAGCCCGCTTATCTGTCTACCAACAGGTCAAGGATTAAGTGTTATCAGTACATTAATAGACTTGCCTGGAGAGAACAAGGGTAAATGCATCATCGACAAAGGCAACCTTGCCAAAGTTGAAAACTGTTGAGTTTCTAAAATCTGTTGCAGAGTCTGTCGAGCACATTGGCTCTCGGCATCACGTGCATCTGAAGAGAGAAAATGTAGCTGTACAGTGGCTTCCCAAGTGGAATTCTCTGTGGGATGAGAGCACAGGGCGCCTGCAGTGAACCTGCTCAGCTGGTGAGTCCATGGCAGCTGGGCTGGAGTATCCCCCTTCCAAGGGAGGGGTGAGAGGGAGCCTGACAGGGACAGCAGAGAGGCCAGGCTGGGGTGCAGTGTCAGAACCTGTTCACTTCTGGGCTGTTCCTGGGGTTTGGTGGCAAGAAATCAAACAGGACTGCTCCGTGAAGGTCCTGCAGGGGGATTTCCACCGGAGTTATGAGGATATAAATATCTCCATGGCTTAAAAAATTATTGACATTGTCTTAATTCTTCCCTGCTTTGTTTTCTGACCCCTCCAAAAGTCTGCTTGGCCTCTTGTGACCACACCTCCACGAGTATCTGTGACCACCCTTGTCTGGATTCCAAATCCCAGGAGTATGGCTGTAATCAGCATTTCCTTGGGCTGCACTTTTTACCCCCTGTTTACCTGTGACAATAATGTGTGCCTGGTCTATACAGTCTGCATTTCATACTTTTATAACTGCATTATAAATTGATTGATTCCTGCACCCAGCTAAACCTGGGGCGCTGGGGATGGCTGATGTTCAAGCATGCTGATGAGCCACATGGCTTTGTATTCTTCTACTCAAATACTCATGCCTTGCTCACCAAATGCAGAAAGGCTTTATTCACACAGACAAAAGGTTTGTTTAACCTGAATAGTGTTGCTTAATGCTGACACCAGGAAGTCAGAAACCTGCACATCAGCAGGTTTCTTTTATAATCTCTTGAGGTTCTACTTCAGCTGTTCTCTGCCCAGCTTGAATGTCTATTTGCCTCATCACAAATGATTGCTGATTTATTGTCAAGGCTCAAATTACCTACTCTAAATCACTGCTAACTACTTCACTTACAAAAAATGATGGAGACAAAAACTAGGCGGGGTTTTTCATTCCTCCAGGATTTTACTGGACTAATGTCCTCAACCCCTAATTGAGGCTAAGGGAAATTACATCACCAAAACCTATATTAAAGTAACGTTAAGAATCTGAATTGAAGTGGCAATAGTGATGAATTTCAAAAACGGAGCTGAAATTCCCAGTGAGCAGCTTCTCTTGAGTGCATCCTTAAGCACAGAGACATCACAAAGTAGGAGAGTACTGCCTGCAAATTGGAGATCCATCAGCTCTGTCAGTACTGGGCAACCAAACTGGGCCATGGGCTGGGCTCAAACACCTCCTGTGAGTATCCACAGAGTTTACACCTTAGTGCACCTCAGGATGGTCAAATCCATGGCTCTGCCACAGAGCATCTGTGCATGGTCCAGGAGCAGCACTGAACCCTGGCTGCCTTCATTTGGCTGAATGGGTAAGGACTCCTCCTCCCTGGGAAAAGAAAATACATTAGTGGGGGAGCAGATAGTGAGAAAGAGCTTGCTCCTATCTGTTTTCTTTCTTAAAGCAGTCATATTTAGTAATTTGATAATGATAAGAATGATAGGCCCATTAGGTGACAGTAGCACCTTACAATTTGAATTTTGTATCTGAAATTCCTGTCACTTTTCTCCCTCCTGTCCTTTTTGCTTTGGATTGAGCTGTATCCTCAGTGCATCCTTCCACTCCTCTTGGCCTGTCAGGAAACTTGACTGAGTCTGCCTGCACTCGGATCAAGCAAACTCCTCAAGGGAACTGCGCAACCCAAACAAAATTAAATGCAGGGATTAAGATGAGTAGGGGAGGATGTGATTAACACAGTCAATTAACGCAAGTTCTCCTGTGTGGAATGAGACCTACCGCATCCGTGGTAAATTCTCATTAAGTTACTAATTTTACCATGGATGAACATAGAGATAACCCATCTCAGTCCCTCTTTGTAGCCCATGTTCACAAGACACCAGTGAAAATGTGCACAGCCACGCTGAGCCTGGTGCTCTTGTACTCAGCCAAGTGCTCTGGCAGACAAGGCAGCTGCTTTGTCCTGTGACAGGAGCAGCAGCTGAGTTCAGGTACTCACATTCCCAGACCTGGAGAAATCTGCCTGTGCAGGTTGAGCATCCTACATGTTTGTGAGGGGGAAAAGGTAGGACGGGGAGCAAGAAACATGCCATCTGCTATTTTAAATATACATCAATCCCAGCATGAGGAGCTGGTTCCACAAACACTGAGTGTGGAGCACCCAGAGCCATCCTTGGGACAGAGCTCTGCCTCCGGGGGTGGCCTGCAAGGGCAGCAAATATTGTTTTCTTCAACTTTCTTGTGTTCTAAAGAGGACTAAAAAAACGCTTTGATAGCCATTCACAGACCTTCTCTGGCATGGGGAAATATGGGAGCAGAGGAATTTAGGAATTGCAAGAGGCAGCCCCAGACACCTTCCTGGCTGCTCTCAGTCCCTGGCCCCTTGCACTTTCCCATTGTTCCATCCTTCCTTCCAGTCCGCTCCTCCCTTCCCAGTCCTGGTTGTCCTTTTGTTCTCATCCAGGCACTGCTGCCCTGAGGAGCTGGCAGTCCCATTTCAGCTGCTCCTGATCTGCCTGTAGAGCCCAGCAGTGTGAGTGTACGAGTGATCCCTGTGCCCACACCGTGCTCCAGCTGTGCCTGCTGTGCAGTGCAGCAGCCTGCGCTACACCAAATGACTCCAAAATAGACAAAATGAGCCCCTCTCCCTCTGACAAAACCTAGAAATAAAATTCTCCCCTCATCTACTCTTTGAAAAAGATGCAGAGGTGGTGCTCTAGGGCTTTTAAAATTATATGACAGTTAGCACCTTAAATAAGTAACATTAACTGTAATTGCAGATTCCTGAGGAGCCTCCTCCCATCCACCCAGCAGACCCCAAATGAGCGAGGTCCTGCTTGCCTGAGCAAGGGCTGCTCCAGAGGTTTTCCTCACAGGGCTGAGGAACAGGTGAGCAGGTGCTGCACGAGCAAGACGTGACGTTTCAGTCCTGATTAACTTCACAAAGGGCCATTTCTGAGCCATGACAGCCCCTGCCCAGCCAGCTGCTTTCCATCCCATGGCGCTTCAGCTATGCCAAATATGTGATAACACTTAAAATTAACGGCAGTTCCAGAATTATTCACAGGGTTAGCCGTAGTTACTTCTGTAAATTGAGATCTTATTAAGACTTGACTGTGTTAGGAAATACTTTGAGCACATGTGGTGAAGGGAAGTTAAAAGCCAGGTGCATACTCTTTCATAGAAGCATGTAGATGCATCAAAGGGGGACAAGGCTGTTTTTTTCTGCTCTTTCTGTTTGTATAAAAGCTGTTTGGCACCTATGTTGTATGTGTTTGTTTGTTTGTTTGGCAATTGTCTGCCATATGGCTTTTCTCTTTTCTCCCAACTGCAGCTCTATGTTTCCTAAGAAACATAAATCAGAATGACAGGTAAAATAACTGAGCTTTCATCAAAAATAGATGCACCTCTAGTCTTTTAAGAGCATCGGGATATATCATGCATACATTTCGTTTTGGAGAGGGTCTGGGGAGAGATAAATTCATTTCCACCCCTCCAAAGCATAATAAAATTCTGTTTCTGTACCCAGGATGCAGGTTTCCTTCCTTCTTCTACTCCCTTTCCTTCCAAAACGTCCGTTTTTTAGGTAATTGTCCAAAACACCAGCCTTCTAATCTGCTCAAAAAAAGGAGAGTTAAAAGCTTTTCTCAATATCCCACTTCCTTCAATTTTTGTGTTTGTTTTGATTTGATCCATTTCCCTCAAAATCAGCCAACTTTGCTGTTCCAGACAGTCCTCCTTATGAAAACAGCTTGAAATATTTTCCTCAATGAAACCTGGACACCTGCCTTATTTCAATAATCTCTCAGTGCTTCCAGTGAAGCAGATGCTGTTGAGTCAGAACCTGCAGAAATTGTACTCTTCCTAGTCATTTTTGTTATCTAGAGTCTCCCTTAAAAAAAAAAATAATACTCTTCATCTGCATATCACCTAGCTCACTAAGAGGGGTGGAAGAAACCACGGAGAAGAAAATAGTGCACAACATCTGGAGGCTGCTGAGCCTGCTCTGCCCAGCGTCCTCCCCAGGCTGGAGTCAGCCTTGCATCCTGCTGACTCAGACCCGCCACGTTTCCAGAGGAGTAAAACACGACTCAAAAAGTGCTAAGTAAGAGTTCATCTATAATTAACATTTGCCGGCTATGCCTAAAAGAGTTCAAAACACCTTTTCTAGAAATCACTATTCCGGTAAAATGAGATTTTTTTTTCTTCTCAGATCAAAGAATTGTTTGAACAAACGAGGACATCTGTGGGAGCATTTCTTACTAAAGACAGTGATTAAATTTCTTCAATTTCTAGCCTGATCCCTCTGACTCATGGGAAGCATTTCCTGGGCAGGTGCTGGCAGCAGCCCACCCCTGGTGGTGTTTCCCTGCTGTGCAGAAACCCCAGCTCCCGTTAGCACCACCCAGCAGCACTGAGGGGCTGACCCAGGGTTGTGGCCACCTGAAAAAGCAGCAGAAGAAGTCAGTGCCTGCTTTGTACTTGTCTGCTGAATTATTGGTTCCAAAGGTCGTGCAGCTTCAGAAAACACCAAAATGTGGCATCCTTGCTCCTTCAGAGCTCTCTCAGACAATTCCCTTCATTTTTCTCCATCACAATGGAGGCTCTTCCACCAGCCACCGAGCTCCTGGAGCTGCTGGGGGAAGCACACAGCAGCAGTTTTGCTCCACAGCAGTTGCAATATTTGTGCTGCAGCCACCAAAGTCAAGGCTTCAAGCTAAGACATTTCTGGGAAGGTTTCAAAGAGGCTGCTGGCTGCTATGCAAAATGACCAAGGTGTCTCTGGTGCAACTATCTCAGCCAGCTGTTTTCCCAGACGTGTTTTGTAAAATCACTGAAATTTCTATTGACCTCCAGCAACACAAATAATTTTCCTGTGTTTTATCATATTTACTGTGGGCTGGATGAATGAACAACACGCAATTGATTACAGAGGGAGTTGTAAAGACTTAAGGAATGCAGTTTCCTGTCTTGAAACACTGTCAAGGCCACAGAAGGGACTTGCCATAAGACAAGCCACCACAGCAAGGACTTGAGATAAGCACAGAAGAAAGGAATTTGCAACAGGAGGGCACTAATTCCAGGCCTAGCGAGGCAAATCTGGGTAACCTCCCCGATATTGCACCTGGACAAAAATTCTCTATGGCAAACTGTGGGAAAGAAAACAACTGCTTACACTCATGCCATCCCAAATTATGGGAACAACACCTATGCCCTGTAGATACCCAGGATTTGGGCCATATAAAGGTGATAGCTCAGAAGATCTGGGAACCCCCAGAAACTCTGGGACCCCCACCACCAAAAACCAGGGTAAAGAAGGAACACCAGGGATCCACAGGCTGGTGATAACATTCTGCTTAATCTGTCTCTCTCTCACTCTCTTTGACTCCTTTCCTATTTCTTTCTCTCCCTCTACCTCACATTTACTGTTAAATAAAATCTCTGCTATTGACTTCAGCATATGTTCTCTTTTGCACTTTGATCTGGGCTCCTTGATTTGAGGCACCTTTTAATAACTGGATCATAACAGGAATCTCTGTCCTATTGGCATCACTTCAACAGAGTCAGAACAAAATCTCAATGTAAGCGTTTGCTCAGGTGTCCAAAAAGCTGTATTAGGAATACAGCCTCAGAGGAATAAAATAGATAATTCTGGTTTATTTCAAGTGTGACAATTTTTTTTTAATAATTGTTCCTACTGCTTATTACTGACCCAAAACTCAGGGCAGATTAAAATATCGAGACAGACCCATATGGCAAACAGTCATGGTTATGCTAAGCATTGAATGGATGGATGAGCAGAGGAGAAAAAGAAGAGCTGCAGATTCTAACACTGAAAAGGACATTGGGCATATTCTCTGGGTTGAGAGAAAGAAGGAACATGATGAAAAGGGTGATGAATTGGGAATCATAGGATCACAGGATGGCCTGGGTTGGAAGGGACATCAAAGGTCATCTACTTCCAGCTTCCCTGCCATGGCCAGGGATACCTTCCACCAGAATGGGAGGCAGGAGCTGAGCTGGGACCTTCTCTTCGACATTCTGTTTTCTAATTAAGAAGGAGGGGCTGTGGAAAAGGAGCTGTGCAAAGATTCAGGGCAGCTGAATCCCATGTGTGCCCCAAAACACAGAGCTGGAAAAGCAAGTCTGCAGTTCTAGAAAGCAAACTGATGTATTTCCAGGACACAGAAGTCTGTGAGTCAGGCTCTTGGGAGCTGAGTGGGGCTCCAGCCTCAGCTCCTTGAAGGCTGAAACCTCCAGCTCCTCCACCTAGTACTTGTGTGCCCACCCTGGGCGGAGTGGGAGCACCTCAGCAGAGGAAGCTCCAATTTGCAGAGCTGCAGCACATCTGGGCAGCGGGCTCCTCAAAGCATGATTAGCTTTGTTCACCTACAGCAAAAGCCCTAAAGGATTTAAAATGGCTTCATTTTCCACATGTTTGAATCGTGCTCTATGTCTCCATTCCTGATGTTAATGATGAGGTGGCTGGCCAGCAACACAACCCTGCCCAGGCAAACTCTTAAAAACCGTGATTGTGTTTGCCTACAGTTGGGCTTGCAGAGATAAAATAATGTAATAATAAATCCTCCTCCCCGTCACTGAGGAGCTTCGGTTTTCCAAAATTAAATAACTTGGTGGATCATGGCAGTGCACAATTTACCCTTTCAGCATGTGAGTCACAATCCACTTTAATTACCTAAGTAATTCAGTCCCCAAGCCTCATTTACAGTGGGCATGCAGTGCTTGGCATCCAGCCCGTGGTTTGCAGACGCATCTGAATCTCCCACATGCCTGCAGTGCTCCCCTACATAAAACCTCATATATTGCTCCACTCTTTCCAGAAGTTATATTTTATTTACATCATCTGTATTGCAAACATTCCAGAAGAGCACTGGAGTTTTCTCTGGAGTTCAGCAGCCTTTTCATGTTCCCCCTGCCTGAAAGTTTATTAAACATTCCTGCTTCCTCTTGTACCTCTACTTTACTGACTCCACAGCCTGTTTTATGCAGGGCAGCGCTCCCCCCTCTGTGTAGGTGAAGGTTTGTTTACTCACATAACGCAGCTGTAATGACAGTGAGAAACAACAGAAGGGACCAGGCAATATCATTATTTCCTCCTCTGAACATTTGACAGGGTTTGGCTAGAAGTGAAGGAGAGCTGAACACCAAAAATTTGTGTGAGATCACCAGCATGGAAACAAGCTGGGATTGCTCCTGCAGTTGTGGTAACTGGTAGGAGCAGTGGGGAAAGGCAGCATGGAGAAAGGTGAGGAAGGCAGCCCTGCAGAGTTCCCATGTGCATGGCTGCCCTGCAAACTACCTCTCCTCAACTGCCTCGAGTTCTGGGAAATCGTTCATGTAGCTTGTGGAGCCTTTGTTCTCAAATGGATCCTTTGCTGCTCCAGATATTGATCAGCTTACAAGATTCTCTGGGCAAGCACTAGAAGAAAAATATTGTTTGGGAGACAAATGGAATATTGCAGAAAGTAACATTTCTAGAGCACACATTAGAACCAGATGTTCCACTCAAAAGTATTTGTGGTCAGGGATTATGCCGAGAAACTAACTGCTATAAAGAGAAATACCCAGAATTACAGCACACTGGATACAAGAAAAAGTTACACCGAGAGAAAAAATATTGCAGAAGGATATATTAGGTGTCTTGCAGTCTGACGAGTCTAATTACAGGTTACTATCCAAGCCAGAAAAGGGCTGGATCCAGCTCCCACCTCTTCCACAGATGTACTGCTGGATTTTGACCAAACCACGTAGGCTTCGCTTCAGCGTTGAGTAAGGACTCAAGGGCTTTGCTGCACTGAGGGGTTTTATTTTCCTCTCTCTCTGTGCCTTACTCATAAGAACTGGATGCAGCCCAGGGGCAGCAAGCCCTGGGAGAGCTGGCTGGAGAAGTGCTGGCAAGGCAAGGTCTGCATGGCCCTTCCTCCAGGGCACCACACACAGTGTGAGGAGGAGGAAGGTGGCTCTCAGCCCCTCAGGACCTTTCCCATCCCAGCAGACTCCTCCTGGGTCATCAATCCCTTTGTGAAGGGGGAGTGGGCTGCGCTGCTTGTCTGCCATGTGGAAGAGCTGTGAGGGACAACCACGGTGATACATTTAGGTCTCCCACTTGAGACAGTGATGGGAGATGTGGAAAAGCATAAAAATAAAAATAAATACGTCAGTCATAAATTTCAGCAGCATAACAGATGAACACAGTTGTGACACCAAAGAGCAAAGCTTCACCTGGCTCCATGCCCCAGGCGTGGTCAGAAAGGAGCTCTCAGGTGAAGCACATGAGAAGCAGTGCAGGCACTGAGTGACGTCCCCTCTGTCACAGCTTCTGGGGACATAGGAACTTTTGGGCTTTCATCCTGGACACAAGTTTGAGCAGAAGCTGATGGCCCTATCCTCTGCCAAATTGCCCCACCAGCTTTTGAACCCATTTGTTATTTTGGACTCCATAATATCCCGTGGCCATGACTTGCACCACTTCACCACATGCTGGGTGGTGAAGTGTTCCCTTTTTAAAAGCCCAGCTGATTTCATCAGCCCTTATTCTTACATTGTCAGGAATGATAATTAATCTCTTTCCTCAACTACCCATTACAATTCGTGACGTTATCAGGCTTCATCTTTCCCCCAAGCTGAAAATACACAGTATATTTTGCTTTTCCTCTCACAAAAGTCACTCCATTCACTGAGCCTGCTTCTTCCTTTTTCTGGGGCACTTTCAGCTCTCCATTCCAAGCTGTGGTGATGACTTCACTGCATAATACTCAGGATAAAGATACATCATGAATTTGTGTGGTAGCATAACTAATTTTTTCTGTTTGTTCTCTATTCTTTCCCTAACAATTCCTAACAATCTTTTTGACCACCGCTGAGCAATGAACTGATTTTCACAGAGACTTGTCAGTAATGACTCCAAATCTCTTTCCTGAACATCAGAAGCTAATTTAGAAACTGTCATTCTGTGTCATCCTGGAGTGGTTTTTTTCCCCCCGTATGCATCACTTTGCATCTATTGACATTGAATTTCTTTTATCATTTTATTGCCCAATCACTAAGCATTGTAAGATCCTTCTCCAAAGGTGAAAATCAGAAAATTTATATGGGAATTTGGCCAATTGCATGTTAAATGTATTTGTAATTTCACGGGAAGCACAGTCAATATGTGAAGAATGCAACTTGGAGAAAAACTTACCTCTTGCTGCCAAAAAGGCCCTGAGAAATTTATTTCATGGAGGATCTGACTTTTAGAGGAAATAAATTTTTTTCCTCATTTGTGTGTGACTGAAGGAATTACAGCTTTTCAGTCTAAACTTTAGTTCTGAGATATCTACGATCTGAGGAACATGGAATTTGCCAACCAGGCAGTGTCTCAGGGGGAGCTAACTCAGCCTATGCAATTCAGAAAGTATTGACATCCCAGTCAGGATAGCTACATCCTCACAAGGCTCTGTCAGGTCTGACAAGGCTGGGGGTTGGTGTCTGACACCTTGGTGCAGATGCACCTCTTGCTTTGTCGTTTGCATCCTCCTGGAAGTACACTCTGAAAATCATTTTCATTAATAGCTTGCTCTCATGATTTTCGAGCCACCTCTACAGGTCATCTACACCTCCAAGCAGTTGTCTGTGTCACCAAGGAGCACTTCCGCCTTGGAGGAGAAGAAAACTGTTCTCTCTGCACAATGAGAAAGATGAAAAAGACTTGTTTTCACAGCAACGAGTGAGTTTAAGCATGCACAAGGTAAACCAGACCTGACACTTGTTGTGGGTGCCTGCATAAGTTGTGAGGTAGCTCTGGTTGTAGATTTACACAAATAAATCCTGCCCGTGAAAAAGGTGACAGGACTTGGGAGAGATTTGACGCTGCCTCCCATCCTTCTCAGCAAAATGCTTTGAGCTGCCACAGGATTCCTTCCTTCCTTCCTTCCTTCCTTCCTTCCTTCCTTCCTTCCTTCCTTCCTTCCTTCCTTCCTCCCTTCCTCCCTTCCTCCCTTCCTCCCTTCCTCCCTTCCTCCCTTCCTCCCTTCCCATTGCCTTGACTCCAGGAACCTTAATTAAGCAAATGAGCAGACCTCTGCTTTAGCACACACTGTCTTCTACCCATGTTAAATGAGAGTTTCCTGCATCCAGTGTCATCACAATTCTGAAATTCCACATGGAGCACTTTTCACTGAGCTGCATTCAATTATTTATTCAGGCTCTGGTTCTGTCCCTACTGAATGCGAGAGCTCTGACTTCAACACAAGGAGTAGCAGGCATACAGCTGGAGAGAGAAAAAATGTGAATTAAAAGCCATTTAATCTCATTTAATCACATTTCCTCTCCTCCTTCACCAAAAGATTTAGAAAATAAACAAACTCTCTGAAAAGGAAAACTATTAAGTAAGTTTCAAAGTCAAGTTCATGCCAACTAATATTATCTATTTCAGGACTTCCTGCCCTGCTTATCTCCTTTTAATTAACCTATTTCTGACCTGGAGCATGTGTTTGCCTGGCAGACACAGTCCCATTCCTGCAATTGCTCTTGGCTCAATAAAAGAGTCTGTAGCAGTGTTTGCGATCAACATTGCTGCTATGTATTTCCTGTAGCAGAGCTAAGGGCAGCACGAGAAGGAGGCTGGGAAGCAGATGTGGAACAGGAGTAACGCTGAGGGAAGAAAGGGTTTTTTACTTGAAATGTTGCACATTGAAGCAGTTGATAAAACATGGTCGATCTGCTCTGTCTCTTTTCCTACAGCTCAGATGTCTGGACACAATCCTGGAGCCAAGGGGAGCACAATCAGCAGACTTTCATTCATTCTTATCTTCTAAAGTGCAGATTTAACATCCTCCTGTGCACAGTGACAAACAGGCCATTGAGGGTGATAATAAACTTGCTTCCCAAATGGAGTCCATCCCTTTATTTAAAATCTGAAAATAAACCTGATAAAATTCTCAGACTCCGGATAACACCCAGAGGTCTCAAATGTGTGTTATGCAGAAGGCAACAGCCCTGAAAATATGTCGTTTTAAGTGCCAAAGATTCTATCTCATGATTTTAGTAGCAATTTGATGCAGCCCTGGACAGCACAAAGAAAGATGTTAATCCACTTACCCAACAAATCCTGTCCTCCAAAAAGTACAGAGGCTCAGACTCGGGAAAAACTGAGCTTGAACAGCTCCTCTTCCAGGGCAGGAAATTGCAAAAGGAAGGAAAGGAAGGAAAGGAAGGAAAGGAAGGAAAGGAAGGAATTCCAAGTCTCCAGGACAACAGCAGCTCCTCCTGCTGCAGGTCAGCAGCTTCCTGGGATGATCAGTCTTTTCTGACTGTGTGTTTTAGATTTCAGCCACATCACACCAGAGTAGCCATNGCTGATTCATTTTCTCCCAAATCTCTTTCTTATTGTGTTCCAATAATTAAAACAAAAAACCAGCTATTCAGTGCAGGAAAGGTGTATAAGTACAAACTATATACAGCCAGCTATGAACACTGATTTCCAAGGAGGAATGCAGATAACAGGCAGTTTAGAAGAAATTCCTGCCAGGAAGGCAAACGATGACAGGATCTAGACACATGTTCTGGAAAAAGGGGGTGTCTGAGCTGCCTTGGAGGTGATGATCTCACGTGGTGGCACAGTGTCCTCATGGCCTCACAGCAGTGTGACTCCTCTTTGTTGGCCCCCAACACCTTCCAGCCTGACCAGCCACAAGCACCACAGTGTCTTGGAACACAGACAGCTATGAACATGAAAAGATGAAGATAAAAATAAAAAATAAAGATAAGATAAAAATAAAAATCTTTTCCCTCCTAAGCTCAACTGAAACATAACACAGTCCCAAGCAGAGAGGAGATAATCTTAGATGTTGCTGCCAGCCTGTTTACTTGCGTATTGTCAGATGATAAATGCTGGCAAGTCCTCATCTCCTGTTTTACACTTGGAAGTGTTGTTTCCCACAGCCTCTCCTGTCAAAGCCATGCTAAGGTGGACGTCAGCTGGGGTGGAAGCACAAAGCCAGGGTGTGCACTGCTAGGGGTGGCAAGGCTGCTCCAGCGCCATGCCCCCAGGCCACCATGAGGCTCACCATGGTTTCCTCACACTTCTCGTTCTTGTTCAGGGTAATTGTATTTCCCAAGGATGGGAAAACGTACTCTGGCAGCCAAGGTGTATCTCCAGTGTCATAACAGGCTGGGCTTGAACACAAACATCACAGCTTTTGCCTCTAGACAGGGCAGCCACAAATGAAATTGAAAGGTTAGAGCACTTAAATGTGAAGTGTGTGTCTGTGGCAACAAATTGCTATATGCCAGCTGCTGTGCCAATTAGCAACGCAGGTCTTTTGTGCCTTTCCTCAGATCTGAAAGATAAGAAATGTCAGTTCCTGGGAGGAGAATGTAGAGGAGCATCCTCCAGCATCACTAAAGATGATCAGCTGTTAAATCAACTGCTTCCCCCCAGCACTGGTCAAGGAAGAAGAATCTGCTTCTCAAAATACCCTTTTGTCTCTCTTTTAGGAAGGATTTTCTGCTCAGTTCTTTGACTGACTGCAACCAGCCCATGACTCAAATGAGCAAAACATCCCTGGGAACTAAAAAGTTTGTTGTGAAACAGAGCTGGGAATATTACAGCAAAACACAGTGTTTGGATGCTGCTTAATCGATGTTTCATCTCAGAAATACCAACATGTTCTGTCTGACAACAAAGCAAACAATTTCTCTGCAAGAACACTATTTATCTAAATAAAATCTAAAGCAGAAAAAGGTTAAAAAGATTAAATAGTCCCAAAATGAAAAATCACTTTCTGGTTTAAATAAAGCATTTGAGTTTCAATAAATAATCCTTTAAAATAATGTTTTTCACTCAGCATCAGATGAACACTTTCCCATTCTTTTGCTTCAGTTGCCATTCTGACAAACTAATGTTCACCTCTCTCTCACAGTGCACAAATTCAAAGCAGGAGTACCCTACCTTCCTAGACAATCGTGCATGCTTTCCTAAGAAGGATTTCTTTTGAAGTTGAGATGTCTTGAGCAAAAAAACCTATAGATAGATAGTGAGGAAGGTGACTTGGGACCTCTGTGAGTTGCATAAAAGGCAATTTCCCTACTCAATGAGAGCTGCAGAATTGGATTCAACTCATAGTCACATATCCAGATGCCTGTAATTTGTTTTGTCTGTAAAATTACCTTCCCACAATAAGTAGGAAAGGTCCTGTAGGTCAAGGTTTAGAGATATGCATAGAAAGCACAAGGAAAATGTTATTGCCACGTTAGTAGCTGTAGCTTTGCTGCTGAGTTATTTGAGATAAGCCTATCTGAACATCCAGATATGATGGAAAATGACAGATTTTAAATAAATCCTCTCACTTATTACCAAGCGCAAAAGCAGCTTTATTTTCTATATGTAAAGAGCTTCCACCTAGACATCATACCCATACTGTAATTTCAAATAAACAACATTTAAAACTGCAGCTAACAAGACTTAGAGCTAAAAGACTGATGATTAATCCATCACTTCACCTGTCTTCCCAAATTATACATGTTTAGCCAAATAAAGTATTAGCATTCTGCATTTCACATTTAGCAGCACAAGGTAAAATAATCTACTGTGACAAATATTTCCAGAGGGGGTAAAAAACGATTTGCAAAGTGTTGAGAAAACTGACATAATGCACAAGAAGCTCTCAGAGATTTCATAAGCAAAAGGCTGAGCTTTCTAAACACCTCACACCAATTTTCTGAATGCACTTGTGCTGAATTTCACCACTGTGGGTTTGCTGCTTTTGTTCCTGGCAAGGGAGAGGAGGGAGAACCACTGGATGGTTCCTGCAGCTTTCCCTGCTGCCAACGCTCTCACATCACGCTGAAAAAGACACAGCTGGAGATGGGAGAGGTAAGAGCTAAGGAGCAGGAGAGCTGCAGGCCAGGCTCCATCCAGCAGCATGCTGGGGATGGCAGAGGCTGCCCGGCAGCTCCTCACAAAAGCAGCCTGAGACTGTGCAGAGACTGACTCAGAGCAGACCAGGAGCGAGAGCATTAAAAAAGCAATGCCAGCTTGAGAAACACAACCAGAATAGCACAGAGTGCTGTGACACACAGGCAGGGAAACAGGCTCATTACCTCATGCATATGTTTGGAAACTGTTTTCGAGGGAGCTTTTCTGGCGGTAGGTACAGTTTGTTCCTCATTCTCATTTAGCTAGGTAACATTTCCACTCATTAGGGAGAAACACAAACCAGCTAGAGCAAGGCTGTGACACATCCTGGCTCGAGTCTAGGCTTGAGCTGGGAGGCTGAAACTGTGTCACCAAACCCGTGAGCTCTCTGTGGGGTGTCAGGTGTGATGGGGTCAGGCTGCCCACTGAGGAGGACGTGAAACAACAGGAAAACCGAGATGTATTTTTAACACACTTATACAGCACGTCTTGCACTTCTGCATCAATATAAAACCTTTAAACCTGGGAGGGGTGGTGTAGAAGCATGTAAGAGAAAGGCATCGAGGGAAAGATGGTGTTTGTTGAGAAATGGCTGCTCCGTGGGCTCCAAGTCATTCCTTGGCCCTGCTTATGCTTTCTGTAATGCTTAAGGAGAGCCCAGGTTTTTCACGGATTTTCCTCCAGTGATGCCATCTATGAATGTCCTGTTAGCAAGCACTGTCAGGAGCCTGTTATGGGCAGTATCAGACAGTGTTTTAGGAAACGGGTGGAGTGTGCCATGTTCTGGTGACTCCCCAGCATTGTCCTTCTCCTCAGATGGGCTGCTGCCACCTTGGTGGACTCCTTAACTGAACACTGCAACCTCAGAGGCAAAAATCGTGGTAACATTTCAGCTTATGAATGGCCAAGGCACCAGTAATCCAGCTCTCCAGTTTATTCTGGCATCAGTATTTCGAGTCTGTTATGAGGCTTAGTGATTTCAGAGTCCCGGTTTTAGTGCCAACAACATGCAGAGTTTACACTGCAGAACGAGCTGGAGGTGCTGTCATTGTGTTTTAGTGCTCTTGATGGAAATTTTTTTCCATTCATTTATTCAAGCACCTTTCAAGCACCAGATAAGATTTCAGTGTCCTGCAGCAAATCCCACCACTCAGAGAGGTGCTGAATAACTCCTCAGCCCTTCTGAACCTGCCAATTGTCCCTTTTCAGGTATTGCTCCCCTCTGTGCCCCGCACTGAGGAGTCCCTGGCTCGCTGTCAGGTTTCTGTGGGCTGTCACCTGGCGTGTCCCTGCCCCAGAACCACGTTTCCATCAGCGGAAAGTGAGACTGGCAGTGGCTTTCCAAGCAGACCCTTTCAAAGACTTCAGCCTTTCTCAGGCGTGTTTGTTTTGGCTGTTCCAAAGTTTCCTCTCCCTTTAATAGATGGCAAATGCTTTATCCAGCACAAACAGGGAGCCCATATGAGGGGTGGAGGGACAAAACAGATGGCACATGAGTCACTCCCATTCGCAAAGTCGGCGATGAAAACATTCTCCTGCTTTAGCATCCTGCTGGAGGCTTCTTGCACAAGACAATCGAGGAGCTGTGCTTGGCACTGAGTCCCCACAGCCTCCCAGGTGAGAGAGGGATTGCTGCTGGAGTCTTTTCTTTGTGCATCCAGAGCAACCCAGGGAAGGGCCTGGGGACTGTAAAAATACAGCTTAGAAACAGCCAAATTCCCTGTGTGGTGTGAGGGCACTGAACCACCCCCAGGGCCGCAGGATCTCTGTACTTCTTCAGGGTATTAAACTTCCTTGTTGTATTTTTTCCACCTGCTTTGCTATTTGCTTTAATTCCCTGTGCCTGGCAGCACTAGGAATGCTCCCTGAGATTTTTTCTCTTTTTTTTCCCCCCCTCCCACAATCCTTCTACGGGTAATGGATTTTATATGCTAACTCACATCACTGAAATGCCATGAATTACACAAGTAGGAGTAGAAGGCATTGGTTATGCTCTTGCCAGGAAAGATCCTCAACCTATTGGAAATAATGATTATTTGCACTGTATAAATTGGATTTCTGCCATGAACAATATTAGAAGGAAAAGGCAGTGAGCAGTATTACTCTGCTGCTGAGTATTCATTGTGTTAAAACAAAAATTGACATGACATCAGATAGCTACCACTTGGAAACTACATTATATATTTGGGTGAGAATACAATCCCAGTCTGCAAACACATTTGCACATGATCACTTTTACACATTTCAAGAAATATCCTTGAAATTCAGTGTGTGTAATATTAATAGTCTTTATTCATATTTGCAGAAGACAGCTTAAAGGAAGAGGCCTAAGATAGCTCTTTCTATCAAGAAGGTTTAATTAATTTTCTCTCATAATTCAGGAAAGGAAGAATGTTGGAATCAAAGATGTATAATAAATGAACATACGATTTGTTATTTCTAACATAACTGTCCAAATGTAAAATTCTTTAGACATCAAAAGTCATTTCCCTGCATATCTAGAAGGGATTCTTTTTTCCTAAAAACAAGGTAGACTTATTCTCAGAACTATCTGAAATATAAAATCTGTATTTCAAAGAAAATTTGCTATTATTGTAAATTGGGATCTTTCATTAAAAAAAAAAAAAGGTCTTCAAATGTGAAACCTGACAAATTCAAGATACATACACAGAGAGAGACTTTCTCCTTTTTTTCCCATTTCCTTTTCACACTGACATTGTAAAATCAATAACATCAAAATTGTTCTGGTTTTATTTTTTCATTTTCCTTTTTATTGCCTTCAATAATTTTGAAATTTCCCCATCTTTGAAAAAGAAAAATGGAAGAGTCGCTTGTTTGAGTCACACTTCAAGCACCAGAAAGACTTTTCAAAGTTCCAATAGCAACCAGCAGCAGAAACATTTGAAGATGCAAAAAAACCCCTGTTTGTGTGGGCAGAGGTGCCTGTTCAGCTTTCATTTTACTGTCCCCAGTTTTGATGAAATATTTGACACTGTTAAAATTTTAAAGCAATCAGACTTTGCTGTTTTAAATGTTTACAAGAATTCCTTTTGAAAAACATGTGTAGTGTCAGTCAGAACAATGATCAGACAAAAACCCCGATGGTGGCAGATGCTGGTTATTTGAACTGGAGTCCCAATGCCAAAGAGCATCAGTAGAAACAACCCTTCCGAAATACTCAGATCAGAGCAGCAATGATCTAATAAAAGAAAATAACCTAAACAAACACCATAATTTGTCTCCTACAGCGTCTCCTCCTAATCGAGGAGATCTGGTGAAGAGAAATACATTTGTAAGTGGTCACTGATTCTGCAAGAACTCATCTTTAGACATCTAACATATGAAACTTTACAGGGATCTGATTTTCACACATCATGCAAAATCAGACCCTTCAAATGTGTTTCAAGTTCAAAGCCTTGACCACAGCGCATTTCTTGGCCCACTCAACACAGTACTTGCAAATTATCCCATGACATAGACACATCTGCACACAATTCCACAGACCAGTACACAGAATGTAAAAAATACAAGAATTCATAAGCCTAGAGAAGAAATTTTAAAAATGGAATGTCACAGATATAAAAAAAAGAAGCCTAAACCCAAAGCATCCTGTTTTTTTATTGTTAATGACGCAATTTGATTGTGCACCAGTAATTTGGCTTTGATCTTGGTCTGTGTTACCCTCCTGTGCAGACAAAGTTCAGCTGATTTCTGCTGTGGCAGCAGAGGGGAAGGGAAGGATTCATGGCTGCTCAGGCTTGGGTTGGTGCCTGATCATGGATCTGCTGCCTGGGAAAGGGGTCTGCAGGGGTCACACCCAGCCCTGCACAAAGAATGTACCTGCCCCATTCAGAGAACTCAGGCAGAACCAAATGTACTTCCTCAGCTTCCACATGCTTTGTACACGGCCAAGAGACGGCCTAAGCTTCACAAGCTATGCTGAATAAGCAAGAGTGGAATTTTAGAGCGGAAAATGTAAAAGAAAATCCTCATTTGTGTCACATGTGCACAGGTGATATTCTTCAGTCAGCCTGTAGCTCAAAGCCTGTGGGACAGAGAGGTCACCAAAATCAGGGAATGTTCTGGATTTAAGCAGACCTGGCTCAACTCAGATTTGCACTATAATTGCTGAATCTAAGCAAAGCTCTTTTTAAAAATGGAAATTGGACAAAAGTGTACTTGGGAATCTTACACAGAAGTAAATACCAGCATAGATGTACCCTAAACCCACCGTGTCTTTCTGCAAGTATCACAAAATTACACTCTGAGAGACACGAACAACCTTAATGTATCCTCTTCAATATGTGTAACTCAGGCACTGACACCACATCAGTACTTTCAGACTTAATGAGATGTCAATGCCTTTGTTGCAGATATTGATCTGTTCACCAGACCACAAAAAAAAAAAGAACATGTGACCACAGGGTGAACATCTGCACTGGCTTTTTCGATGACGTTTCCACCTTGACTTTGGCATGGGGAAAGCTTGATATTCATACCACCATTAACATTTCCTCCATCTGATCTATGTATGGAATCACAAGTTGCCACAACATTATTTTTTTTTCCTTGGGGATTGTTTTTTGGACAATAATTTTTTACCTTCCTTTTCATGTTGCTCCACATGAAGAACACTTTCTAAGCAAAAATTGCACAGAATTTTTTTAATTAATTTGAAGCAATGAAATTACACGTGCAGGGACTCCACATGTAATCCCTGGGTCCTAAAACTTTTGCACCTCAATCTGAAGGTGAGGAAATGCAGTCCGAAGCTGCAGGTGCAGGAGAGTGGAGTCTCCTTGTTAAAGTCCAAACAAATTTCAGATGCAAATATTATATCTCCTATTCCGACAGTATCTCTTGCCAATGGGTTAAGGCAGCATTTAATTTGCACGTCCAGTGCTTGGCTTGGCTTTACAGGTCCCTTTCAGTGAATAGTCAAAATCCACATGGAAGATTTTATCCCAGTCAAATGTCTGTTGTCATCAGCATTTACTCAGCTGCCTTCAGCTGTAAAGCAGGGAACAGATTGAAGGATCACCAAAGTCAGGACAAGTCTCTCACTGACTCAAACCACCTGGCAAAAGTGATTTCCTTGAGTCCAGGGCAGGCACCCCGCAAATGGCCATAAACAAATAAAAATGTACAGCCTGCAGGAATACAATGAAATACAACAATGAACTCAAGCTGGTGAAATGAGCAGCATGGCCAGCCACTCCCCAGGATGGTTCCTTGATTAGTCAACACCACTGCAGAAGAGCTCCACGTGGATAATTTATGGTTCACATAAATGTGACGTTATTATAACGTTTTCCTCTTCGCTCAGAGATAATAAGAGACATACTCCAAATCAATATTTATTATTTTAGCTTTCCTTCCTCCCTGATGTTAAGCTTGACATCCTTCTCCTCCCCCATTTATAGCCTGCCATTGCTTACTGAACCCCTTCACAACCTCTGAGATAACTATCTGGAGGAGATTCATATATCATGATAGCAATAAACCAATCCCTCCAGACACATCTAACCACAATGCAATACTGTCAAGCTCTGAAGACAAGCTGTTCCCTGAGGAGCAGAACTACTGAACCTTGATTTCCTGCAGTTCAATGTCCCAGAGCTTTCCTTTTTAACCCCAAACAACACCTCTCTGCTTCCAGCACTGCAAGTTCACCACAAATCCCCTCGGTCCTCTACGTGCCCCTGTAAGATTTCACCTTGCAGTTATCTCCAGTTGCCTTCACATCTCCCAGGGTTTCTGGTGACTCCACTCATCTCTCTCTCCTTCATGCCCTTGCTGCTCTTTTCTGTCTTGACACTTGGGCAGGGGACAGTGGGACTAGGGTGGAAAAACAGCCTGGAGATTTGGTCTGCCACCTTGCCAGCTGCGGGGCTGCCAAACACAACACAGAGCACTTCTTGTTCAGACACCACTTGAAGAAAACCTCTGTCCTTCACTCACCTGCCAGGTGGGATTGATAAATGCCAGAAAAACTCCCCCTTCTCAGGTTTGGTTTGAAGTGCCCCAGAGGGTCACACGTTCCCAGAGGGCCATCAGACAGGTGACAGAAAACCCTCACCTTCTTCTTCCAGTACCACAAAGCCAAAAAGCTGCTGCTCCACCCCACACCCTGCTTTTCAGTGAACTGACCAACACAACTGCACCTGATCTTCATTAGATTGACCAAACTACTCTTGAGGCAGTTTTACATGGCACCAATCACCTTTTTTTATGTCTAGTCCTAAATTGACATGAAATATATCTCTTTGTTATTATTGTCAATGTTGCCAACCCAAATCCATGAGAATGTCAATCTTGGTCATGCTGTCAATGTTTTACTCCCTCTGAGGTGGAGTATTTCTCTCATTGTTGTGTTATTTACACAATTTCCTTGTTCAAAAAGAAGGGGGAAAACCACTAAATATTAGTTGGTGTATAGGTAAAGCCTCAAAATGCACAAACAAGGCTGTAGTGCGCACATTTACTTGTGCAGCTCTTATAAACAAAGTTTAGCTGCCTGAATCCTGGTGATTTATACACTTTGGGCAAATATTGAGCTAATATGTGCTTCATGTCCCCAGGCACACTCCAAAGCTGCACTGTGTTCCCTCCACTGCGTTTTAGGTGTGTGCAACAGAATGTTACTGTTTGATCCAAAACATGTGTTATGACTTGCTTCCTTTTCCTTTGGTGTGTTAGCAGAGGTTTTTTGGCAAGCCTGATTCCTTTTCAAAGATTATCAGAGTAAAAGGGTCAGATAATAATTTCATTTACTTGTAGGAAGCTGAGAGAGTGGGAAAAATACATTTTATGTCCCTCTGTGAGCCAATAGCTGTCCCTGTGGGCACTCTCTGGCCCTGTCTTTTCTTCCATGACTCAAGTATCACCTTCAAGTCTTGTCTTTCACCAGGAAGAAGTGAGAACATATTCTGAAAGACACTTTGACACCTATTGATCATTTTGCTCACCTAAGACTATAATTTATAAGCTAACAGAATGTTCAAGGCTGCCATTCAGCTGCCAGCAAGTCCCCAAACGGGTTCTAAAGTTTTCTCAGGTCACCTCAGACGCAGCAGTGACTCAAGACTGAGAGACCAGCCAGGGCTCGTGCTGCAGTCGGGCTTCTGGGAGGTGAGATGCAGGCTGGGCTCAGTGGCTCCAGTGCAGCAGCCAGGTTTGGAGAGTGACAAACAGCACCTTCCTGCCACTGCAGCATCAGGGACTCCCTGCATAAGGCAGCCCTTCCCCGAAAGGGGCAGCCTGATTCTGCTTTTCCTTCTGCTTCCCAATTCCCAGCAGAATCTCTGTGGATGTCAAAAGCTGCTCACAAATGAGAGGAGCCATTGTGCCAGTAGCTGATGAGATAATTTCTGGAGTGAGATTAAGGAGGGAGATGGCCGAGGCCGTGGTCTCACGGGTGGTGACAGATCGGCTTCGCCCAGCTAAAATCGTTCCCAGCGCTGAGCCCACGGCAGCACAGCTGTGTGTGGTCACACTGGAGACACGTCACGGAACACATCCAGATGGAAACAGCTCGTTCAGGTCATTTTTCAGATCATTAGACATTTTCGTTGGCAGCCAGACAGAGGGTGACAGGGAGACAGAAGGGACAAAGGAGGGTCAGCGGGGAGGAGTGAAAATAATGCTTAAATGGCATCATGCTCAGACAAGGGCACACAGGCCAGCAAAGCCAAAATATTATCTTTAAGTTACTTGGTCTTCTCCAGATAGCACTGGAAAAGGGGATCTGGATTTCATAGGCACACAGGAATTTTCTTTAATATTGCCCAGAGTCCATATCCCTATGTTATTGTCATTTCAATTCAACTTTTGGCCTGGGAGCACATAGAATGTATTTATATATTTATATACATATATTCATGTACCAAATGAGCAATGAAGGTAGAAAACGGACAGGGTCAGACTGAAGTTCGCATCTTCTGTGGGTTTCTCCAACAAATATATCAACTTTTCTGGTGGGACATTCCTTAGTTGACTGCAGTTCAAATCACAGTACTACTGTATGGCAGATGTTTCATTAATGTTTGAGCAAGCTATAAAATACGTGAGATTGTCACTTATTCTTTGTTGAAAAACATCTCTACATCACCAAGAGGAGAGAAAGAGGAGAAGGAGGAATCCCCACTTCCCTTGACATTGTGTGGTGCATTTGAACTATGGGTCTTCCTCATGCCTTGTAAGGTGAATATTTAAGGATTCCAGTTATTGAACAGCCTATAAAATCCTTCCTTTAGCTTTAAATAAAAATCCAAGCCACAGTTTTTACAGAACAAGATGTGAGAGAACACATTGTGCAGACACATATTGTACAGTGATGCCAACAGCTGTTGCCATCATTAAAGACAGTAGTATTTGAAACAGTAATAAAATTAGAAAACAGTATTGAAAATATGACTTTTCACTGGTTTCATTCTGGCAGGCAGCCTCATGTGACACAGCTGAAGAGTAAGAGGCTGTTGTTAATCTTTCAGCACTGAAGTTCTGGCATTCTGAGCTTCAGCAGCTCTTGTTATCTTCATCTTCAGACTTTCACTATCCTCTATAGTGATATGTTTTAGGAGTAGATGAAATTACTATCACACCTTTAGTTTCTGATAAAACAGCATGGCCTCCATGCTAGAAATGTGTGTTGTTAATGTGCCCTCATAAGCACTTATTCTTTTATATAAGATTTTAGGAAAAAGAATATTTTTTAGGTTATTGGATTAGTATGCTGATTAAGTCTGTCATAATAAAACAACAGCACTTACTTACATTGAAAGATCCAGCAAGTCCTCACAGGTATTTAGTTTAGACTGATTGTGGATATTCTGCTGGCATGAGATGACATAAAAATTTTTGTTGTTCTAATGATAATCACCACAAAAAATGTCAGATAACGGTGCCTAGAAAGCAAAATTACAGACTGAATTTCTTGTGCAGCCTATAATCTGAAATAACCTGGCCTTGTGTTACTGTTTATGGATTACATTGTCCCATTGGTCTGAATGGGAGGTTACAAACATAAACATAAAGTCTTTGTCCCAGGGAATTTGCAGTCTACTGGATGAGTTATCATAGAAATGATAAAATAACGTAAGCAGAAAGCAGGGGGTTGTTATTCTTATTTTTTAGCAATAAAATGTCACCATATCACTAATAGCAATTCGCTAAATTTTCATTACTATCAGGCAAACACCTCACCAGAGCATCTGAGAAATTGCTACCATTACAAAAAGATTTCTGGTAATTAAAGGCAATAATTAGCTCAACTAGTTTAATATGGCATTGTCAGCCAGCATCGGCTGGATTTAAGATTACTCATTTTAGGTGCCACAGTTTTCATATGTAATGCTCTCAGTTACCAAGGGATAATAGACTCTTCATTGAAAACCTACTTAAATTTTCCCAGCTGGGAGTTCTAAATGAATCTAGGCAGAGTTTTTACCTTGTTTATATCAGCCAATATGTATCATTCAACCAGAACCAAGGGCAATTCTCCAGTGCCTGAGAGTTAAGGAAACTTAACATGTCAGTTTTTCTAACTCAGTGCTTTACAATACAATCCCATTGCCATATAAATCATCAGTAAACAATAACCTCCTTAACACTGTCTTTACCTTCCATTAACCAAAATGTTCTTAACTTTAAATTGCAAAATTAAATAAAGGAATGTTGCTCTATCCAGCATTACCTGCACTGTTCATCATCTTGCTATTCAATAAAATATATTCAATAAAATAGAATGTAACAACAGGATTCAACCTGTAGGTCCACTGTTAGAGAATTCTAACCAACTTTCATGTTGAATTATTTCGGCTGGAAACAGGAAAGTCTACAGATAAAATTTATATTCAAAAATATTTCTAGGCTAATTATTTGGGAAATGCAGTTACTCCTTAGAAGTGTAAATCAGTAGTAGCTGTCTTTTTACAAAATTGCTGTTGACATTTCTGTTACTTTTAGTAACTCTGCATCTATTTCACATATGCCAATTATATATAATGTGGGCATATTTGCGATGAATTATAACAAAAATGTCATGTAACAGCCTAGCAAAAATAAGGCAACTAACACAACTCCAACAACAAAAATACATATCAAAACCTTCAAACAGGCCCATCACAAAAAAAAAAAAAAA
>VXBU01006339.1:60882-118775 GCA_013400315.1 Bombycilla garrulus
TGTGTGTGTCTGTGTGTGTGTGTGTCTGTGTGTGTCTGTGTGTGTCTGTGTCTGCGTGTGTGTCTGTGTGTGTGTCTGTGTGTCTGTGTCTGTGTGTGTCTGTGCACAAGTATCTGGAAAAGCCAGAGTGTGTTTGTGCGCTCTTCCCTAGGGAATGTCACTCCAGGGAGCATCAGTGCAGGATAAGGGGTGTGGGACACGATACCAGAGAGACACCAGAGGTCTGGCAGTCAGATCCCAGCATGGCAATAGGTCTGCACAAGCTACAGAGGCACCAGTGTGTGCATGTTCACAAGTGTGTGTGAGTGTGTGTGAGTGTTTGGCTGCAGCAACCCGACTGCAGCTGCAGACCCATCCCTGCAATCACATGGACGTCCTGGCCTCCAGAAGATCAGCCAAGAATAAACCAATGGCAGAGAGGCAGAGGTGGGGCAGAGCCCGGAACGCTGCCGTGTGTGAGCTGGGACTGACATCCACCCAATCCCAACCAGCAGCTCAAACCACACTGCTGAGCCAGGCACAGGGGGCTGCAGGTGAGGTTGTCACAGCTCCAGGTCACAAGGAGCTGCCAGCGCAACTCTTGCTCTCCCAAGACAGAAGGAGCAAGGTCCTGAAGCAGAGATGGCCTCGCAAAAGCAGCCCCGTGGTGGAAAACAAGCATGGGTGCTCAAGTGCTTTGCAGTACTGCGCTGCCCAGGGACAGCCTGTGCCCACAGAGCACCCGTGGGACAGCCAGAACTTTCCTGTCAGTCAGTCTGGTGGAAAGCTGTGGACCATGCTGTGTCCCAAGCGCTGCAGGGGTGTTTCAGCTCCTGCCTCACAGGACAGTGCAAAGCTGTGAACCGAGGCTGTCCTTCCATCTCTGGCTGTAGTGGCTCTCTCCTGATTCAGGAGAGGCTCTCTCCTCACCCACAGGCTGCCGGTACAAAACAGGACAGGGAGGACACGGGCCCTCAGGCTGCCCTGCTGCAGCTGCTCCTGCGCTGTTATAGCAAAGTCGTGTACTTGCATTCACTTGTAGCCGGGGCACCGCTGCCGAATTCCTAATAAAACAGACTCTGATAGGTTTCAGCTAGGATGCAAACAGATGGCAGAAGGCTTTGGGCTCAGCTGATGAGAAGAGCTGTCAGAAGGAACTGGGAAGTGCTTTCCCTTTTCAGGGTGGTGGGACGGGGTGGCTCCAGGCAATGCCACACATCCTTGCCAAAGGCATCACACCTTCCCACTGGTACATCTGCAGCTCTGGGCTCCCACAGAGCTTCCTTGGAAGCCAGCAGGGGGTATCTTTTAATGCATGGAAGGTGAAGGGCAGAAGATTCGCTTCCTTTAGCAACTGGCCTCACTCCAGAACTGCAATCTGATTCAGGACTCTGTTTCTAGCTCAGGAGTAGAAGAGGATTTTAACTGCCCTGAATTTTGTATTAAATGGAGCATGTTAGAAAATCCTGTACACATCTGAGAAATCATGAACCTAGGCATTAAAAAAACATGCTTCCTTAAAACTTACAAAAGTAAGAATGTTCACCTTTGAGCTCTCAATTGCAAGCGTTCAGGGACAATAGAGCTATGCAAGGAACAGGCAATTCGTAATTGATGTGATTTATTAGGTTGTTCTTCTGCTCTATGAATGTCCATAAACCTGATGCAACTGTTACATGCATTTGTTTATTTAAATACATTCGACTAACAGTGTTCAGAAGCTTTGACAAGGTGGATTGATCATAAGTAATCAAAACCCAAATAGTATTGCACAGTAACTTGCTAGGAGAAAAAAAGAAATATTTTAACAAATCTGGAAAGCACAGAAGTACTTGTAGGTAGTAGAAGTTGCTTTCAATGTTTTTTTTTTGTGGTTTCAAAACTGACTCCCATAACTCCTGCCAGGATAACAATATTCCTATGGACACAGCATGCAAACCTTGAAGTTTGTAAGCATGTTCCCTCAAACTGAATTAATTTAAAAACTCAGCCACTGTTTGCATACTTTTAATTGCATACAAAGAATTGGCAGTGCAAGTAACAGAAAATAAAAAATAATGCAAAGAGAAAAGTCATGCCTTAAAAATTAAGCTCCTTGTTCAAGCCCCAGTAGACAACATCAGAGCTGGCCTTGAAATATAAAGAGCACAAAAAAGAAAACCAGAAAACAGTTCTCATTTTTTCCCAACTTCCCAAGTTACATCCAGTGAACTTCCTTTGCCTTGTTCTCACTTTGTGCAGACCACTACTGTGATAGCGAAGCCATTTTCTTTGCCTGGAAAATGTGAATATTCCCTCTGAAGAGCCCTTGAAGCATAGCAGGAGGAAATACTGCGGGGAAGAGAGGTTTCTCTGAAACTAACCATAATGGATTCCTTTTCACTCCTGCGCTAAGGGACTTGCTTCAGAGCAGAAGAGTAGCCTGGCTCCTTCAGAGATAATGTTCCCTGTATCAAATGGAGACTGAAAGGGGAAATATTTTTTCCTTGGGGCTCCTGTCTCTGGTCCGCAAGAGCTCTGCATTGTATAGGGCCACGGCAGGTGAGGGATTTGTGGTCTAAAAGTTAAAGCAGGAGGAAAGAGAGATAGGAGCCCTGGATTACAGCCTCTGCTCTGACACACAGGTAAATAGGCACTTACATTCAAATAAAAACTTCCCCTTTGAATTATTTTTTCCATTCCCTACCAATCCCAGTTTATCTCCCCATTATGGTCTTCACTTCTAAAATCAATTTATAACCGATAAGACAGCTAAAATAGCTTCTTACAGTAGGTGTCTCTAGTCAATGACTGATTTGCATTAAGAAAGATATGACAGCCAAGTGTGAAAAGAATGATAGTTTAATTTTAGAAAAATTCCACATTCATCTGAGAAATGATTACTAAGCACTGTGTATGTTCATACATAAATTACTTCTAAAAATGTGAAAAAGATATTAAAATGCTAAATGTTTTGTTGCAGTGGGAGGGGGAAGGCCCCCCGATCGGATGCCGTGGCCTTTTGCAGGAGGGGACAGAGGAGGAGCACACACATCCACAGCCCTGACCGCGGCACTGAGCAAGGACAAGGGGAGCAGCTCAGGGGGGTGGGAGCAGAGGGATGCAGGAGGAGAGGGAGGCTGAGAGAGAGAGAGAGGCCAAAGCACCATCCAGCCCCTCTGGAGAAGGGTTGGGAGCCTCGTGCTCCGTGTTTGTGAGCGCTGGGACACCCCTCCTGCCAGCCCTGGGGACAGCAGGGACACAAAATTGTGGGAACACAGAGCGAGGTTCCCACCAGGGCAGGCTGGGAGTGCCAGGCCCACTCCAGCTCCAACCCTGCAGAGCCAAAGGCAGCTCTGAGGAGCGTGACACAGTCGCAGGGGGACGTGCCAGGAGCCAGGTGCCAGCTCCCGAAATAAGTCCTGCAGCTTGTCAACAGAGCTCTGTCATCTCTATCCAGAAAAAGACTAATAGTGGGCTGATGCCTGGCACTGATAAATTACCAGGTTGCTAGAACTGAGACTTGGATTGGCTGCTGAGGTTTGTTTTGATTTTTTAGGTGTATCTTCATTTTACCAGGAAAAGAATCTTTTTACTTTGTCTGCTTGTGGTCCAAGCTGGCAAAGAGCAGCCTGGGATCTCCCACAGAGGAAGCCCAGATCGTGCCAGGACCCGTGCACAGGCATTCAGAGGCAGCAGAGACCAGCAAGATAAATTGTAGGCTCAGAGCCTACAAGGGAAGGGAGGGAAAGAGTCAAGAGGTGAGAGGTGCCTGAGGAGGCAGAAAAACAAGGACAAGGTCACAGCAAGACCATTAGAGCATATATTATGTTTCCTACTAGATGTGTCTCATTTTTCAGTGTCAAGAAGAGAATGTGTATGCAGTGTTTGTCCCATGCTTACACACCCTGAGAGAACAGACATCAGTCACCGTCTGCGTCACGTTTTTATTAGCTAAGTTTCACAGAATCATCCCTCCAAGTAGGGAATAACTCCACGCATCACAGCTCAGGTTTGACAGGAACATTAAAGGCAATATTTACTTTGATATATCAATCCAACTTTGTAGGCAGTAGAGGCCACACGTGATGCAGAAAATAATTAAGATTATTTCTTATTAAAAAGTTAAGTTTGTGGCCCTCTAATGAAGATCTCACTATCTTACATAAAGGTCTGTTTCAAACAACCCAAACTTGTGTTATCTGACATTTTAATTAGTTTCATTTCATTGCCTTGGCTTCATCCTGTCTTCTTGCATTATAAGTCCTAGAGCATTTGACACTCTAATGTATAAGATCATTTTAGAAAGACAGCAAACTTTTATCAATGTTGACTTGGTTTCTACACACTAGAACTCTGTTATTTGACATATCTGCTCTGCACATCGCTTAACTTCCCTGAAATGTAACGGGGAATTCTTTCCTGGCTTCATTCAGGAGAAGAAAATGACTATATAAGCAAATTTCATGGAGGGCCAGATCTTTTAAGGATTTTTGCTCTTAGGAGACAACACAGAACAGAAACTTCTCTTCCCAGAACTTCAGAGCCACCAGCAGAATGGCTCTGAGTTCCCTGACACAGAATTCTCAATGCCTTTCCTACCAGAGGCTGGAATAAGTAATTCTTTCACATACAGACTGGTCCAAAGACTGAAAGGCACCAGGAATCTCCTCAGCAGACTGGAGAGCTCAGCTCACTGAGAGCAGTGTGATTCCATCATCCCAGTGCAGCTGAGAACACTTTTTTGTGTTCTTTTGCAGATACAGCACTGTGTGAGGGACTCCTTTGTCCCATGAAAATAATTTAACCAGCCCTTTAAAAAATTACACCATTGTAGCGTGACACTGAGCCTTTGGAAGCCTTTCAAAAGCACTTCAAAACTACGCAGAACTCAAGTGTTTCCCACCCAAGGGACTAAAGAGTGAGTTGCTTAATTTTCTATAATTTCCTCTCAAATTTTTTAACAGATTTGTCTAAAACAGGCAAATATCAGTGTAAAGCAATGCATTTTAGACAACAATTTCACACACTCACAGAGCGGTCAAAATACTATATAACAGAATGATTCTATGGTAAAAGGATTATGCTGGCTTACACCAAAAGCTCTATGTCTAATTTAGGACTCAGGCATTCTGAGCAATAAATTTAAAAAATCATGGGAAATTAAATTTTTTTCATCAGCAGCAACAAAGGTTTACAGATGAGTTGGAGTCAGTTGACTGAAATTGGAGTTGAAAAGCACCATCCCCCATCCAGCAATGGCTCCAATTTTCCATCATTCAGGGCAGAGCCAGATTTCAGGAATTCAGCTCTCCAGACTCACCTTTGTTAAATCTGTGTTCTTAGACACAATGTATGGATTTTCAGCCAGGACCTCTGTGCAACAGAACACCCTCAGTTCCTTTGTTTCTGTTGATCAATTATTGCCAAAATTACATTCCACTGCTTCTGAAAACAGCTCAGAAACTGGCTGAAACCTAACAGGAGCCACATGCCAGAAAAGTCCTCAAAGATTTTTTTCCTCTCTGGATGAAGCTAACAAAAAGAACACTTTTCCTTTCTTCCCCAGGTAGAAGCTTCTTAATCAACCATGTGGAAAGGAAATTAAATTATGTTTTTTTTTTTTAGATGGCTTGTTCTTTTTTCAAGCTTCAGGAAGAGTAGTTTGCTCTGGATCCCTGGCCCCACTTTTTGCAGCAAGTTGGCAGTGCTGGTTTGATGGGCTTTGTTCCTTTGGGAAATGAAGGAGCACCCCTGGAATGGATTCTCCCCACCAGGAGTTTCAGAGGAGGCCTCTCAGGTGGGAGAACAGATCACTGGTCTCCATGGAAGTGTCCCAGGATGTTAAAATGCTCCCACTCTTCAGTCTTCTGCTGCTGGTCATAAGGGCCTCTGTAAAAAATATAAAATCTGCCTTAAAGATCTGCGTGATTAATTTTTGTTCTTCATCTGAGAACACAGAAACAAGGCAAGACCAGCTCAGGCCTAAACCCCGTCAAAGAATCCCCAAAGTTTTCCACAGGACACACACTGAAAGCTGCAGGTTCAGGGAGGACATCTCCACCACCTTTAAAGGGTAGTTCTGTGAGGACAGTAAAATATGACACATTTTTTGCTCTACTCCATTTGTTGGTATCTGGAGACAAACAAAATATACCCCTCACACTGCAGTGCCTTTGGAAGCCTCCTCCTCTCCTCCCTGGCTCTGCACTCTCCCAGTGTAGAGGCTGAAAACCCAGCCCTGAACACCTCCCCCAATCACCTTAAATGACTGTCTGGCACAGTCAAACAAACTTTTCCTTTCCAGGCACATCTGAGCAAAGCTCTGGACTTTTCCCCGCCATGACCAAGAAAGGCACCTGGCTGCATGAAAGTAGCACTGCTCTCCCATTTACCCAGCTAAAACCCAAATATTTACTCCCAATTTGAGCTGAGTTGCAGCTCATCTGTACCAGCTGGTTATCCCATTGTGCAAAGAAAGGAGGGAAATGGATTTCTTCCTGTTTTCCTTGCTGGTCAAAAGATTAAAAGCAATATAGTAGTGTTGGTCCCTAGGTATTGTCTGATTAATATCCTGTTAGCCTGCTGGCAAATTGCCAGAATCACTTCTCTTTAAATCAAAGACTGTTCCATGAGCCTAAATGGATTTTATTAGCATAACACAAATAATTCAGCACTTAAAACCCAGAGAAAATATTAAAAGTAAATATAGGCATGCAGTGCCTAGTAAGGTTTCTTCGTGCTTTCTTTCTAGGTGGGCAAAAACTGCAGTGCATCAGATATTTTACCACTACAGTCAGGTCAGAAGGGTCTAACTTCTACAGGAAAGGGGTTAGAAAGCCAAAAGGAGAGCAGCCAGGAGAAACTAATTTTCTCCAGCAGGATCTGGCAACTTGTCCCTACTGGTTTGAAATGGTGTTGGTCAGGCAAGATGTAACACAGAGAAGTCTTCTTCCCCTACCTTTGGGTTTCTTGGCCACAACTCGGACTTCCCTAGCTGAATGTTGTCTGCTGACCCATATATCATCTCTTTCTCTCACCTGACTCTTCTAGCATGCCTCACATTAATGACCATTCTGAATTCTCCTGCTTGTCATTTCCTTTAGTCTTCTTTGCAGCAGAGGTTTGTAGCCAAGTTCAGTTTAGAAACCACTGTCTGCAGTCGGCAGCCCGTAAGGTACCTGAGACTGCTGCCTTTATTCAGAGTTACTCGTGTTGGGGAATGCAGCTATGGCAAGCCTGTCTTTTGCCTACTGTCTCCATCAGCCACTCGTGTCAACTGGGATTTCAGAGGAGATAACTCCTCCCTGTCACCTCTAGCAATGGTTGCTTCCCAAATAGTGCTCCCGGAGGGACTGACATGCCATCGAAGAAGATAAATGTTCTGAGGACACTCACTAAAAATACCATGTGTTAATCCCCCAATTAAAAGCCTCTGGAGGAGAATAATGAGTGATCTGTTAGCAGCTCTGGAGGTTTGCAGTTGTCTGATATCCCACATCTGGGAGATACTGCCCTCAGGTAGCAGCTAATTGGCCCCAGTTACCACGGTGCCTCGCAGCCCTTAATATATGTATCATCACTCCTGCTCAGCAAAGCAAAAAAGGACTGATTTCAGCTCGACAGACTTGGAGCTACATTTCAGAGAAGGCAGGAACTGACTTTACAGTATTATACTCCATGTATAAATCACAGGACGAGGCAAAATCCAGGTCCTGACAAGTACTTTCTACCCAAGGGAGAAACTGGCTGCAGAAGATGTTTCTTTGGGTCAAATACATTTATTTACGAGGACTGCAAAAGTGCTGCTTCCCTGTCAAAATCAAACTACCAGCATGTTCTTCACCTAGCCCCTCTTGGCCAATTCTGTAACCAAAAAAAAAGCTGTTGCAAGGCTTTTTCTTGAGCAAAGATCTAGTGATTGCTCTTGTCTCCTCAGTTTTATGTTACTTTCTGCCTCTGTCTCTGCAGAATTCCTGCTCCTTCTCTGGCAGGCACACAAAGATCACTACCTCTCCCTCCAGGCCTTGCTCTTTTATTCCCACGGGCCTGTGTAATTCAAGCCTTTGTGGGATCTTAAGAACTTGTTCCCATGGTTTTGGAGACTTGGTACAAGCAGAGAGCCCTGTTATTTGTCAGGCTTATCTCTGAGCCCACTCACCACCCCCTGCAATGCACCCAGGCTGTAACAGTGCTGAGATACCTCAAGATATATATATTTTTACTTTTTTTTTTAAGGCTCCATCCGCATTGATTTCAACAGGAGCTGGATGCCTAATCTGCTTACACACTTTTGAAAATCCTATTAAGTGCCTCTTTACTGCTCTAGGTGCCTAAATATACTTTTCTTAATTTGGTTCTAAGTGATTTGCATCCGTCATCAAGATTTTTGAGAGCATGGCTCGAGGGGAGAGGCCTCCCTGTCACAGCCCCTCCGTGCAGTCTGTCACTTGCTCAGATACCTCAACTGGGAGCTGAGCTGCTGCGAAGATGCTGTGACAGTGTGAAATATGTCTATTAAACTGTGAACACTCTCGGTGCTGCTGCATCCTTGTCTCTCCTGTGCTGAGCACACACGTCCCCTCCCACCAGAGCCCTCACCAAAGGCCCTCACGGCCTCATCCCCCTTTCCACCCCTGCCTCAGACACAAAGAGTGTCCCAGAGCAGGTCCCAGCTGCAGGTGGAGGAGCAGCTCCTTGGTGAAAGTGGGGAGATGCATTTTGGGAGGGAGGAAGGGATGGTTTGGCTGCTTAGGGGCAGCAGCCAGGGCAGCAGCAGTGTCTCACCCGGCCATCCCAGAGAATTCAATGCCTGTGGCTCAGAAATGCCTTTGCTCAGCTGTTTTATCTTCCTTAGTTTGCACTTCCTAAAAAGAAGTCACAGGCAAGAAAAACTGTGAGAGGATATAGATCTGAGAGGCTGAAAAGAGCAGTTTGTGCCAAACTTCTCAAACTTCTCCAAACTTCTCATTTTGGAGAAAGGGCACTGAAAACTGGTCTGTTCCTTTAGAACCAACACTGGATGCAGTAAGTGCTTCCTGCACTCACTGGACATTGAAGTGGGGCCAAGAAGAAAGGAAACTGGCCATGGCCAGGCTGGTACCAACCCATGGACAGCTTGGGAAAGATGGGCCCTGCTGCCATCCTCAGCAGCACTGCAAGTCTCATCAGAAAGGAGAAGAGAGGAAATTAGCACCTCGAGAATTACAGTTTAAACAGTTCTCAGAGCACCTTTAGCTGTTCTAAAGATGAAAAAAACTTTGAAAGAGGGATTAAAGGTAGAGTGGTCTGGTTTTGATACAGAAGAACAACTGTTTTAAAAGAGCAATGAAAAATGGGAACACGTTTCAAGATCTAAGCATACACTCAGAGCAATCTAGAAAAGTGCAAATATGAAAATGTTCTGAATGTGTTCAGATCTTTCTCCTCTTACAAGCCCTGTGCTGCAGCCCAGAAAGCCTTAATAAACCAGACCCTAAAAGTCCACTTGGCCTTTGCTTCTGATTTCTCAGAATTGTTTGCTACAGGCAGCACATGAAGTGCACCAGCACTCGCAGCAGCCCCATTAAGGACTCAGCAGTGCAGGATCCAGCCTGAGAGTTTCAGTCAGCAACTTCTGTGCTCTCAGGTCTTTCTGCACGAAGTGTCAGCTTGGGCAGGCCTCACAACACATCTGTGCTCCAGCCCCTTGTCTGCAATTCCATAGTAACAATAGCAGTGGCCCTATGCAATCCTTATGGATTGTTTACTTACCATCTACAGCAGATGGTCACAGCTGTACTGAGGATAAATTACCTTTCTGCAAAGAGTGAATTAAATGTCCATGAAAAAAAAATCTAACCAGTTACAACCTGCTGATACACAGCGAACAGGTAGACAGTCCAAATCCAGAAAAAAAACTTCAAAAGAATAAAAAATATTATTTGCTCATCCTCCCTGTGCAATGAGAAAAGAGAGGAAGAAAGGGTTGCCCTTGTTCTTGGCGGAAAGTGATGAGAATATTCCTGCCCTTGGATCTGCCAAGCTTTCAAGGAAGATCCCTGAGCTGGATATCCTCAAGGAGCAAATGTTAACTAACAAAGAGAGAGCTGGACAGGCTCGCTTTCTTGGGAGAGGAGCTGGGCTTCCCTCAATGCCACTTCACATGAGACCTAGAGCCAGCGGCCAGAACATAACCTAATTAGGCCAGAGAGGGTGATTAGCTGTTTATTTTGAGGATGTTCAAACCGTGCACTCACATTATACACTGCCCTAAGAAAAAGAGGATGCTGTTTATAGTTCCAGGCCTACGGGATCAGCAAAGTTTATTTTCCCCTACAAATGAAGGCCTGTTCTACTTACATTCCTTCAACTCAGATCGGATCTGTTTATTTTCACTCATCTGCAGGAAATGGGAATATTTCAGTCTATTATTTTGAGTCCAGGGAAGCAGTTTGTAGTGCTTAACCATGGGCAAAGGCAAATTAGTCACAGCCTTCACATGCTACCTCAAAATGTTTGTTTAATAGTATTACCATTAGTGGCAAAAGGATTTACAAAACCCCATAGTGCAAATTCTGCTTTTTGAACCTTTTCTGGAAGGCATGAGAAACTTTGTTAAACCCCCCAGATGACTGGTGCTGCACTGTGGAATATGTAGATGATCGAGTTTCCCCTCTTCCCAGCAGGCACTCCATGTAGTGATGCTGAGCTGAGGGGTTTAGTGCAGCATTTTCAAAGAAGTTGGCTGCTTCTTTTTTGAGTTTAGCTCCTGATTGTCTTGAAACAGAGCAGTGAGAAAGAAAAATGCTAGTGGGAGAGAAGGGAGGTGCAATGATGGTCCACACATGTGGTCAGAGCAGTGGCAACAGGACAAGAATGTCTTCATAATATATAAAGCACACCCTGCCAAAAGCTGCAATGGGATCCGTCTTCAGTGTTTCCAAATAGTTGTTTGAGTTGGCTTCATATTTAGTTATAAAACAATCCCTGTTAGCTAGGGTATGTTAACAGGATTTGTTTGTGTGCTTTGATCTTCTGTTTTTAATCATCTCTCATGTCCATAAAGCCTTTGGTAAGATTGTTCATTGATAAAAGTGCTCAAATTATAGCAAAAGGACTGTGAGGTGACAATATATCTTAGAAGGGGTTTTAATTCCTTTGAAGTTAAGCTTTTCGATGGTCAATTAAGTTATTTTAATTGTATCTTATTTATTTTAAACCTAAATCAAGATTATTTTTTAACTGCCGGAATTTAAAAATTCTGCAGAAGCCAGGCAACTGCAAGTGCTGTGAATGTAAATTTTATCTGTTGCCTGCATTCAGCAGAAGACACAATCAAAAATGCACCAAATAGTGTGGCGAAAACAGAAATTACTGGCAACCAATTAAGAAGATATGGAGCAGCAGAAGGTACAGTGTGTTACGTACATTATGGGGCTGCCAGAATGGGCTACTTAGGGATGTACAATAATAATTTAGATTGTTGATCATAATAATCCCATGCTGGCTATAACTGTCTGGCTGTTACTTTATGCTTCCCCAGCCTGTTTGCTGGATCTGTTTGCTGATTTCTGCACTTGTTTATAGTTTGCAAATTGTTTGAGGCAAAGTGAATTTTGCTGTTTGTTTGTTTTGCTGGCTCTCAAGAAGGGAACAGGAACCTCCGTATCTCCTTTGCTGAAAATAATTTAAAAATCCCTAATGGATGCTGTAAAAATTCTTCCCTAGGAAAAACCAACTCAGCTGAACTCTAGCTAAATCAACTGATATCCCTCATGATCCACCAATTTTCATGATGGATTACAGGGAAGTTTTGTGTTTCTCTCTCCTCCTCCTCACGGCAGGGTCCTGCCAGCTGCCAGATGATCGATCAGCAGCGAGCAGAACTTCCCCTCTGCACTGGACATAATCCTCCAGTCCACTGGTTTAAGGGAACCTAGAAGGATCACTTTTCAGAGTAATGAGGGTGAGATGCTTCCCAGGACAGCTAGACAGCCTCCATGGGTTTTTAGGATAAGCCAGTGCTTGAGAAGTTACGAAGTGCCTGTAGCCTTAACCTGGGTGGTTTTTTCCTTTTCTTGCTCTGAGACATTCAACTTCCTGGGAGCAGGTTTCTCATGCAGACCCCTGAAAAAAAAAACTTCCTTGAGGTGCACATGCTTTTCTTGTTTGTTTTCTTCCAAATAGTTTCCTTTTTGTCCTGTTCTTGTAAAAAAAAATAATTATATCTGTTCCATTTTCAAATATTCCCTGTGATTGCCAGGACAACAAAACATACCAAGGTAGAATCAATTTATTTGCAAGGTTTTTATACACCTTTCTTGTGCAGTTTTGGTTGTTCATCGTATATGATCAAGAAGTCCAACACAGGCAGTAATTTAACCAGAAGCTTGGTGTCAGCTCTTCTGGGATAAGAATATTTCAATATTTTAGACTGTTACATTATTCATAAGAAAAAAGTAGTTAAAATTTGATTGGCTAGTTAATTCTCTGGCAATACATGACTGACAAGCATTCATAATATTTACTTACGATTATGAATTCATTTCTAGCCTTGTTAAAATTTTTTGACATTTCTGTGGAATTTACTTGTAGGTTTTCTGATGCATTTTGAGAAAATCCATTGGAGTACAGCTGTTTTCTCCAATACACATAGGAATTTATGCTAAATTGGATAACAAAGCTGCTTGGGTTGGAAAACAAATTAATCCACCCAGTCATATATGAAATGCCCAGAAGAAACAGAAGAATAACAGCTTTTCCACATTCTACTTCTGTGAAGAGAGAATGAAACATTCTTGTCTCCAGGGATCTTCGAGTCCCCACTCCCATCCTTCAGGTTTTATCTTCCCTCCCCAGATTCCGAGTTTAAGGAGCAGAATTGAATGGTTTAATGAGAAGAGGTGGTCGTGGCAAGAGAGGATACTGTCAGTCAAGGAAAAAGTCCGTGGCCACGTGAATATTTATCCAGGATAAAATGCTCAGTGCAACCAGACAGGCTGGGGGAGGGCAGAAGTGGCATCTGAAGGTCTGATAATCAATGGCAAGGTGATCAGTACAGCGATGGGGGTCTCTGCTGCTGCTCATCTAAGGCAAAAATAGAAGCTTAAATGCAGGTGTTTGTCTCCAGTGACTTGGACCTCTTGCTCACATGAAAGCATCCACACTCAGCAAAACAAATCCCACCTTCTCCTAAGGCTGCTTGCATTCCCTGAATTGCTCAGGAGGGAACACTTTTCCCTTTCTCCTGCTCTTGCAGCTGCCCAAGAGGAGTGCGGGTGCTCAAACTTTGTTTTGAAAGAGCAGTGCCCCTGATGGGGAGCGCTGGGGGAAGTGCTTGCCAGGATTAAAGAGGAAAGGAATTGCAAGTGTTCCAGTAAAGAGTTTCTAGCAGAGTCCAACGGAGACACAAAGGCATCAGATACTTACCTCAGGGGAGATCCTAGGCTGTATTTTCTCTGTAAAAAACACCTAAGCCCTTACATCACGGATGTGCCTGACAAAGGAATCTGACTGGCAAAGTTCATCCACGTCTGCTGTCTTTTAAGAAAGGGGTAAAAGTATATTTGATGCAGTGTTCAGTTATTTGCTCTTTGGAAATCCAGTTCCCAGGGAGTTTTTCTCTCATTCTGCTTTATTGGTTTTCACTGTCTCCCAAGATCTGTGCAGTTCAGCTCCATGGTAACTCAGGAACTTCCTCAGCCACTTACATATTGATGTATACAAGGAAAGCACAGTGCTAATACACTGTTTGAGCATCTCTAAGGTATATTTAAAATATCTAAGAAGTGTGGCAGAGTAGGATTTATAGAGGATACAGAACAGTGCTGCCTTTACCTTAAGTGGTAGTGGTTGTCTCTTGGGAAGTTCAACCAAGTCACTCCAGGCTTTGCAAAAGCTAAAGCCATACTAAACTCCTGTCCACACTGTTAAACAACATTTGTTCTCCCTGTCCTCCAGAGACTACAATAAAAAATATGAGGTGATTAAAAAGGGGAAGCAAAACAGAGGAAAAAGAACTTGCCCTACAGTAATTAGCTGTGTCTAGGTTTACTAGACAGGTGCTACTGATCTAACAGCCAGGAAATGAGCCTGTAATCCTCATTCTCTGCTGATCTACAGCCCACCAGCACTCTGCTCAGCCTGCCAGGCCTGGGGATTTTAACAGAGAACAGAAATGCTGGAGGGGCTGGTGCATGTCCACGTTCTGCTCTGACATGTGCATGAATAATCAGAAAGCACTTGGGGCATCAGGAAACAGAAAGACCATAACAATTCCCACACAGACCTGAAATCAGATCCCTGGTTCCTAAGCTTTCATCCTGGTGCCCAGTCACCAGCTGGCTGCTCCTGTCCATGACACACGTCCAGTTACTTTGAATACCTGTGTGTTGATTTTTACAACAAAATGCTCAGTGCAAGCTGCAGTTTGGAGGTGCTGTGAGGATTCATTAGTTAATGCCACAAGGACCTGGTGTAGAGCATTTAGAGCTTTAGCAGCATTCGGCATCTTCTCACTGTTGTCAGCTTTGACTATCCTTGGGGTAAATTTTTTTAATACTTCAGAGAAGATGACATGAAAAGTAGAAATGACCACCAGAAAGGAAAAAAAAATACCCACATATTTGGGGAGAGAAATAAAGCTGCATGTTACTCTTTAAATCTTACTCTGAGAACAGAAGGATAACCTTCTACTATTTCAGTTGCAGTGAGAGACCTGCACTGAGATATTTGTACAAAAACAAGGGCAAGAAACTAAAGAACTGTATTAACATATCCTGAGATCCTTTGGAATGGTTAAATTTCAAGGAACTACTCTACACTGAACAGCCCACCTTTGAAAATTGGCAATGAGTAACCAAAGACGTCAAACAAAATATCATTGCAGCTGGCTCCGCTATTGAACATGTCAGAGTAATCACAGGATCCCCACTCCCTCCACTGACAGCTGGCAAGTACCACTCACTGGCTTCAGATCTGGAGATGGAGGTCATCCCTTGAGAGCTTCACAGAGCTCCCAGCTGCTCTGCATCCTCCTCCTCCTCCTCTGGAAGTGTTTCCTGCTGAAAGACGCTGCTGGACAACATCAGGGTCATTTGAGGTGAGGTTCAGTCGCTGGAATGCAACTTTCTGGATGGTGTACATTTATCTCTAATCCCACAGCTAATTTCTGAAGCTGAAATAAAGCCAGATGCAGAAAAAAAAATGGAAGTGGTTGGGTTTTTGTCCACATTATAAAGTCCGTATGGACCGTTAGCATGAAGCTCTTTATTCTTACTGATACTACTATTACTATATTGTTCATTTTGAAGTGACAAATGTAAGAAAAGTATTAGGAGTTCATTATTAGTTTGATTAAAAGAAGGGAAACTCACATATATATATATAAAAAAATATATATATTTATATATTTTTATATGTATATATATATAACTAATATATATATATAACTACACTACTGCTACAGAAAATACGTTTATATGCTCAGAATCCAGATCCAGGCTGTGCAGATAAAATTGGTGAAAGAAAAGCTTCTGGAGCTTCACTTCTGGAGACATCTGCTGCTAAATAGGAAACTAACTTCTGATTGGATAGATCTTACAGAAGATGTTTGGCAATATTTGAAGCATCCTGCGTGCTGCATCTTGTTTGAGCTACCTGACTCATCAACATTTTTCTTTTGCAGTTAAGCTTAGCCACACGATGCTAAGGCAAAAATAAAGAGTCATCTGAGCTGTAAGTAAATAATAATACAGTCACAGGAGCTACCTATTATTTCAGGTTTCAGAACAATTTTGGTTTTAAAGTTCATTTCATTAGAATGCTTCAGCACATTCCTCTCTGCACTGCTCCGTGGCTAGATCCCAATCAGAGGAAAATATTTGAAAGTTGCAGGTTTTAGGAGGAGCTGCTCTTTCAGAAGACAGAATCAGCAATTTGTGATATTCCATACTGAAAGTTTTTGCATTCATAATTCAAAATAGGCAAACTTGAACAGAAGTTTTCTCACTGGTTGTGCTGACAATGAAGACATGCAATATTTTTTGCCAAGAATCCGGGGCAGAAATAGATATAAAAGTGATCTGCTCACCCAGTATAACCCCACGAGAAGTTTAGTAAAAGGGTAAAAGTAGATCACCTGTCCTGTTTCTAATTCTATTCTACTTTGATGGCTGGAGATACATTATGTATTATATATGTCTGGGGGATTATACTAATCAAATTTCCATAAAAGTCCCCTAGCTCTGCCCTTGGATCTATCTAAAGGAAAGTGAAGGCCTCAGCCTCCAAAGATCATCCTGAAATTCACTTCTAGCCTATCTTCTTTTATGAATGTTCTTGGCAAATGCTGGCAATGAATACACTCAAGCAGTCATTTAAATTCTGCTGCTTTCTCAGGAAGGGAATTCTTTACAAATTATATTTGGTAACATCTACTAATTCATTCATTCTCTTTCAAATGCCAGCTATAGCCTGATCTTGCATGAATGTTTGTGTAAAAAACTTTCCCTTTAAACATTGAGACTCTAAGATTCAGCAGTGAAAATACTTGAATTGCTGATTTTACTTTCTAAAAATAAAAATTATCCTGAAAACAGCACATTCCTATGTGATGTTTCCACCTTGACTAAATTACACACTTCCCACTGGAAAAAAATCCATTTTCCACTCTATTTATGGAAGCATCGGTCCACCTTCCTGAGGTTTCTCTGCAGTTCAGACAAGGGCAGTTTGCACTTCGCACCAATCAGCTGTTTGCTGCCTTAAAAAATCGGGCTTTTACAGGATGAGTCACCAGGCATGGGAGATTCAAAGATCAGCTTCTGGGTCCCAACTAAGAGAATGCTTTACTCTGCCTAATTTAATTGCTAAAGTATATTTAAATCCTTCTCCAGGTTGGAATTCTCAGTTTAGATCAAAACTCAGTGTTCAGTGGACAGCAGGTTTTGGTGAAAATGCCATTGTGCAAAAATCAAATGCACACTCCGGAGTGACATTTCATGTGACAGCTAATTAGGAACTTCAGCTAATAGATGATGGACATAGGGTAAAACTAAGGACATTGCAGACTTTTCACTGCCTGCTTCTGGGATTTCTAATACTTTTTTCATCTTTATTAAACAGCCCGATTATTTTGAAAAACAAATTGTTACAATGAAATCTTCTTTACCATTATCTTGTTTGGGAACTTCTTTATGGATCAGTCTTTCCTGAAATTACACTGTGCAATTATTATCACTCGTGAGATGAAATTAGGCTTAGTGAGTAAACCAAATAGATGCACAAATAAATAGACATTCTTCAGTGAGCAACTCCTTTCTGAATAGTTTTGGACATGTCCATTAATTTGCCCCTCTGCAGGCAGTGAACAATAATTTCACCACCGCAGTTCTGGACACTGAGGAGCAGAAGGCTTCAGCAGGCCTTAGGCAACCTTTTAAAATCATCCACATTTTTAAGCAGAACATGAAATATCTTCTAAGCAAACGTGTCCCCATAGCATGCAATTGCTCACAAACATCTATGTGGTTATCATCCCATAAGTGCAGTGTGACAGGTTATAAAAATCATGAAAACTTACAATTTTGCATCTGCTGAATTCCTAAAATTACCCAATTGCAAAGCTAGTTATGAAATGAAGAGGGAGAAAGTTATAGAAAATTACAATAAACTCTGAAGTCAACACTGAAAGGAAAAGGTGGCAGGTGTCAGATTAGATAAAATAACTTGTGATTGCATACCACGATGTGACTTCATTAAAGTAAAAACAAATTTAAGCCTGAGGTTATGCAACTGACTTCTTTAATTTGTCTTCATAACAACACCTAATACTTTCAGAAAGTGTTGGCAGAAAAAGAAACTAAATACAACTGTAAAGAAGTTCTTTTATTTTTTTTTTTGTCAGTATATAATCAAAATTGAAATAAGCCTTAGGTTGAAAATCAGAAACAAGATCTGGTTTCTAATTAATTGGGTAAAATCATGTAATTAGGTAAAAATTAATTCATGCTACTTTGAGCTTAAAGAAAACAAAACATAACTTGGTGAAGAAATGCATTTTACCTGCTGTGCTCAGCTGAGTTCATGTTACTTATCTGCTCAAAGGTATTTATGTTTTTTACATGAACGTGTCAACAAAGGGAAATCTCTACTTTTAAAAAAGGTACCCAGTGATCCAGCGCAATCCCTGATCACTCCTGACCATTCACACCACTTAACTGCTAGGGCATTGCCTTGCAAGATCTGCTTTGGGCCGTTCCAGCCAGGCATTTCCAGCACAGGATTGCTGCTGAGGGACTCATTCTTGGCATTTTATAAATTCAGGCTCTTCCACAGAGCTCAGCTGCAGAGTCCTCTTGGTCTCCTTTCACTGAGCCATCCAGGCGTGGTCAGGGTAAGCTGCATCACTGCTTTTCAAGGGGTTTTCTTCAAAGTGTTTTCTCCCAAGAGCGGTCAGAGCGAGGCTTTGCTAGCTCAGCCCCCCCAGCAGAGATCCCACAGCACAGGGGTGCTGCTGCACCCTCAGCACAGGGCAGATCTGGAGGGTCTGGGTCATTTTGCTCAGGAAAGTAGAGCCACAGGGAAGTTCCCAGTGGTCTTGTTTTGATTTATTTTGCTTTGCTTTAATCAAGTTAAGCTGCAACAGCAAAGTTCAAGTCGCACAGCACAAACAGGGGGATTTCTTCAGCTCATTCCCATCCATTGCACTGTGCCACACTTCGCTAAGGTGATTTTAAAAGCCAGAACTTTTCTTTCTGACTGGCTTTTGTCTTAGACAAAATCCACACGTCTGAATACAAAGATCATTCCAGTATAGCTTTAGATATGAGACTTCATTAATAAACATTACTGAGGTATTTAATCTCTGTTTGACAAACAAAGAATATTAAAAAAGATAAACTGGAGTATCTGAGCCACAGGAGGGTCTCAAAAGGTTCATTAGATAAAAAAAACAACAGGAATTTAACTCCTAACCAGAAAGGATAATAGCAAATTGCTTCTGTTGGCATTTCAGCTGGATTTTTTTCAGATTTCTCTGCAGGTTAAGAAAAAAATACTTCGAAACAGTGACTTCCAAAACAAACTGAACAAAGATTTATATCTATTTGCAGAAGTATTAGTTTTCAGTGGGTCTGTCTGCATTCAGTAGTTACTATATTATTATATCGTTTCAGTGTTACCAGAGTCTGCTCAGTTATTCTAAATTTCTTTTGCTCAAGTATATATTCTATATCTGTTGATGGAAAAATCTGAGAACTTCCTGGGCTACAAATTCATAACTGACAGTCAGACATGAACAAAATTCTCTCTCTTCAGCACCTCAATAAACAGAAACATGGAAATGATACTTTAAACGTAAGCAGAAAATACTGATGTTAAAGTGTTGTTTCAAAAACTGCCAGGAAAAAACAACGAAATTCACAGGCATTCAACACAGAAGACTGAGAAAGGAGACTAAATTAATCCATTTTCAGCCAGGGAACATGACACTTACAGAGACCAGAAAACAAAGCTCATGAAATAGGATTCCTCTAGATGGAACTCTTGAATTTGAAAGATGACAGTCATGTAACAAAAGCATCAAAACTTAGGAAATCATTCTCTTCCTCCACTGATTATTTCTCCTTCTGAAACACCTCCTTAGAGGAAAATGAGTGTATCTCACCTACTCAGCTCATGGCATGATGAGATACAGCTCTCCTATGCAGAAGACTTGAATTCAAAGGACTTGAATAATGCTGTAAAATAAATAAGGTGATGACTACGACAGAGGTTTTGACAGGTGTAGAGAACTCTATCTGTGTAGTTCTTTTCAGAGTAGCATTAAAGCTGCTAAACAGAGATTCTAGATTTTGCTCAGCTCTTGACATTGAATTTCCTACAAAGACTCGTAAACGTGCCTGGACTAGGAAAAATATTTTTTTTTAATATTCTTTTAATTATTCTGTAAGTAAAACAATTATATAAAAATACTTGGGAAGGTAATAGATGCCAAAAAATCAAATTCACTTAAACAGAACATGATCTTTTTCAAGTAATATAAGGTACTCACAGAGCCATAGAAGAATATTCTACACCGATTTTGTACGCAGCATCAGAACAGTTCTGCAATAATCTTTAAGACAAGTCTTTTAAAACGAATCATTACAAATATATTGGAGAAAATGGGATATATCTACAGCTCTAAGTGGTATCCTTCAGCTTCAGAGAAACACAAAGGTGCCAGCAGTAACACCTTGGCACCACAAATAAATTCAAGAGAACACAAGTGCAGATAAAGCAGAAGTGCTAAAACGACAAAGAGCTTTGCAGGATAACATGTCCCAGCTGAAGTACTTGCAAGGTAAAATAAAATACTGTGAGGCAGCTGCTCTTAAAGCCTCCACACTCACACTGAGGGCCCAGGGATCAGCAGGATGTCAGGCCCTTGAACCCTCCATCAACGCTGCAAGGAAAGGAGCTGCCACAAGCAAGCTCTCTGCACTCCAGCACGGCACACGCTGCGGAAACAACAGAGACACATTAGAAAGCACAACGTGATAACAGGTAGTGAATGCTGACCTCTGCCAGTGACTGTGCAGTTTTCATTCTTTGCATTTTTAGCTTCGCATCTTGCCTGCTGAAAAACATGTTTTCTTCAGGCTACCTTTGAAACGTACAGAGAAATCTCGCCTGGCAGAAAGCATAATGTGCGTGACCTCCTGTGGGGCACACGAGCATGGCTGGGCTCTCTCCTGGCTGTCTGCTTGCTTCTGGCTGTTATTAGAGGTGCCAGTTGCCCTCCAAACCCCCTACTGCATATGGAACACATTTATCTTCAAAAGATCCATTCCCTCATTGAATCTCTCACAACAGCAGCAGGGATTTGGCTCCTCATTTCTCTGGACACATCTGGAAATGCCAGTAGCCAGAGAGAGACTCCCGGGCCACGATCCAGGAGCTGCCTTTCCTCTCTCAGGGCTCCAAAGAGGATCCCAGCTCCTGCAGTCAGTGAAACATCCAGCTCAGCCGTACCTCACAGTAAGAATTAAAAACCTGGAATACATGCACAGTATCATTCCAGAGACAGCCCAGCACAGCATGCACTGCAATCCCACCCCAGCACAGAGGCAGCCCCAGGCACAGTCCCTGAGAGGAACAAACTGCCACGTGTGGGATCATTGCTCCAGTGAGGAGCAAAAAAACTGCACATGGGAGAAAACGGTGCCCCAGACACAAAATATATTAACCGGTCTGTTTCTGTCCTGACCTGAACACTAAGGAGGACCAAAGCCACCTCTGTGGTGTAACAGAGACCTCTGGTACTGCTGCCAGAGGAAATGATCCCTGCCCATGGGTCCCATCGTGCAAAACCGTGCAGAAACTGGTCCCAGCTCTGGTACAACTTGAACCAGAGTTTGGGATGAGCCCTGGGCGCTCAGCAGGTGCTCCTGAGCCGGCAGGTGCCCATCCAACACACACCATGCCAGGTCCTGGCTGCTGCTCCCCCGCGGCGCCACAGGGGTGGGGACGGCTTCTCAGGAGATGTTTTTTAATTGCCGCCGGGAGTCTCATACACAGCAGCCAGATGCCTGGGGGCGAGGGAGGGGGGAGCTGTAAATCTATAACTAATAATGGAGTGTTGGGCTACGAAATCCATGGATTAAGCTGGGAGAGGCTCTCTCAGTGGCTGCATTAACGCCAGCACAGCGTGCAGCTGTTTATCGCTCCCAAACAGCTCCTGCCTCTCGCCGCAAAGGCTGCACGGGGCTCCTCTGGCCTCCTGGAGGCTCTTTCCACGTTCACCTCTGGCCATAAAGAATTAATTCATCACTGAAATGGTATAATCTGGATCTCAGGCTCCACTAACACCTGCTAAAATAGTATGACTGTGCCTCAAATGTGACTATGCCTCATGTAACAGCAACACCCCTGGTCTCAGAGTGCAGCTTGGTGCTCACTGCCTGTCTGAGAAGTTTTTGGGGAACAAAAGACACAAGGGACCACCTCAAACCTATTTCTCCTCTCATGCTGAGCCCACTCTTGGCATGAGACACACCAAGGTCACAGCAATATTACACACACTTGAGGTAAGTCTGTAAGGGGATTGATTTATCTTGGAGAACCACTTGTCTTGGATGAGCTACTGGTCTTGGATGAGCCACTCCTGGCTGTCAAACAGGGACTGATCTAAACCTGCAGCCTATCCAGGTACTGCCTTTTCAGGGAGGAATTAAAAACTCCTTAAGACACCACCAGCAGGTTCAGCAGATGCTGGTGCTGTGCATCCTGGACCACCCAGCAGAGCCACATCCATCTTCCCAAAGATTCCTGCCCCACAGCCCCCTCTCCCCAGGGCACTGCTGGGATTGCTGGCACCCCCAGGGCAGCAGCTCACCCAGTGGGAAGCCTCAAGCCTGTTTCCAGGCAGGGATAATGCACCTTCTCCTTGTCCTGCTGCCCAGCTCAGCACAAGACCTGCCCCCAGGCTTCCCTGCCGAGGGCAGAGTCCATGGGATGTGGGATCCTGCACTGCACACCAAAATCACCTCACTGTCCAGCACCCCAATCCTACAGTCTCCATCTACATCCTTCCTCTCTCTTACCCATTTTTAGTGCTTCTCCAACTGATTATCAGCTCTCATCATGAAAATACCCATGTGCTTTGTAGTTAGCCACTTTATTCCTCTGCCAAGGGTGCTCTCAAGCTCCTGTCACTGGAAGCGCCGTGTGTTCTCTTTGTGCCACAGATCTTTAAATGCAGTAGTTATACATTACTTAGGCTGCACATATTTATCCCTAAAATAACACAGGCGTCTCTGCAGACCTTCACCGGGCCTTTGATGCACTCCAGACATTTGCTCTCCAGTCTATTATTCAGTAGCACAACTAAAATAATTGGTACTTTCCAAGCCTTTGCTGTGTTTTTTTTTGACTCCTACCGGTGTGAGTGGTCAGGTGTGATACTGAGCTCAGAGGAAGCTGGAAGAAAAGAGCATAGATGAGTATGTGAGGAATTAAGCTAGTTCTTGTTGTTTGCCTCTGTAGAGGGTGTAAGGCCTGCTGAGGAGAAAATAATGAATAAGTACCATTCTGAAAGCAAGTGAAGAAAGTGAATGACTTGGGGTTAAATGTTCATTAATAAAACATAAGTCAATAAATATATTTTTATTTCAGTCAAGATTCAAAGTATTCTAACTTAAAGAGATAAACTAAAGTCCTGATGGGAAAAAGCACAAATTATCTGCTAAAAAAGACCCAGGGTCTCAAATAGGATGTACTGGTTGCAAACATATTCCATTATTTAGCTGCACCAAGGAAGCAGCCATGGGGTGTGCTCCTTACATGGTCTGTTCTTCACCAGGTTTAAGGAATCAAAACTGCAAACAGAGTTGGAGAAAAAGATCCAGCTTCATCTAAGGCTGTCAGATAAATGAGGTCAGTAAATTTTTTTTGCTGAATGTGGGTAAGGGGAGCTGGGTAAGGCCACAGGATTTCTCCTCAAGCAAAGCGTAGCACACAGTAATATCCAAAGCAGAAAATGCTCCAGGCTAATAAAAATAAATAAATAAATAAATAAATAGAAAATAAATAAATAAAAGGGAGAGAGAGATAATAACTCTAGAGGCAGGCTCTTGTTTTATTAGGTGTAAATCAGCTGTGATATTAAATCCATATGGTAAAGGTTAACATGTAAGAAGGATTGCATATTGATTGCAGCACTTTAGAATTGGACCATTTTCCATTAATGTTTTCTCAGCTTCACAATAGGCAGCAACAGTGATACAGAATTGCTAAGAAATAACCACAACAGTAAATGCTAATGCAAGTTTTATAAACATAATAATGCCTCCCTTACATTTTTGATGGCAACAAACAACAGAGATCCCTAATAGCAGCATCAATCCTGTCTCACAAACAAGGAAAAACTAACAGCAGAAAAATCAACCATCTAGACCTACTAATAAAATCACAAAGCTGAAAGTAAAATGATCCAGCATAAAATGCAAGATCTATATAATATATACTAATTATTGTCTTTTCCATTCCGCTGCATATGTGTCCTACTCGGCTGCTTGCACAAGCAGGAAAGATTGTGGCGTCAGGGCTGCAGACTCTAAAGCTCATCTTTCTGTGGCTGAGCAATTGTCCCTGAAGACCACTAAATTAAACAGAGGAAGACAGAGCAGGAACACTCTTTGTCCAAGGATATCAGTGGATGGTAGGATTAGACATTTCCTTGGCACTCCCCTCAGTAGAACTGTAACACCCTGCTTCTCCCTTTTCTATGTGTTAATATCCCAAACCTTCCAAAATACCTCTCCAGTGGGCAAACTGGACTCCTCCCAAGCAGAAGTAGTTAGGTCAGACCCTGTTGTTGTGCATTTAAAGCTTGGAAAAATTCTCTTTTTGGCCTGCTTTCCACCCATCAGCACTGAATTTCACCTGCTGTTTCACTATGTGGTCATGCAGTGTCAACTCTGCAGACAGATTTGCACTGCCCTCAGTAACTTGGTGCCATCACCCAGAGATGAAGTTATTTTGGCAAGTTATCTGAAATGTCTTCTTCTCCCCACAAAATAAAATCATTCTGTCAAATAAACAATCTCTCTTCTGTGAGCACACCACTCCAATTAATGGAGGTTAATTGCCTATAACAAACAACCATTCGATGCATTCATTACACTAATGAGATTTCCTTTTTAGAGGATTTATGAGTTGAAAAACACAGTTCTGTTCAGTCAGCTTTTACTGAACTGCAGGAAGGAAACATGCTTGAATTTGGGAAAAATCTTTCACTCGAGAGAAAACTACAATGTGCTCTTAAGAAGAAATGGATATTCATACACTAGCTGACAATTGGATTTACCTGAGCAAAAGACCAAAAGAACTGCTTTCAAACACATTCAGTTACTCTATGTTTTGTAATACAAACATGTGTGATACCACAGTTGCACCCACTTGTTACAAAGACTAGAAAGATTTTTTTTAAAGCATAACTGATCCTGATGAAGAAATCTGTCTTCTTGTGTCACTTTCAGATTGCCACCACAGACCTAAGACACCTAGCTCTAAGAGCAATGTGCTGGAAATCCAGTGGAAAGTAACAGCTACGATATTTTCAGTTCTCTTTCTTTAATGTTTCCACAGTTAAACTAATTTGCCTGATTAACCACTGTCTATTGAAATTAAAAGGCAAGTATCATCAGAGAAATTACACTGGGTTTGGCAGTGCTACAGCCAGACCACTATATCTTGTTAATTTACAATTAGGCTGTGGATTGCTGTTCTGCTCTGCATTCACACCCATGTTTGCAATGCAGACTATACCCCAAATCAGAACCCAGTGCTTTCAAAATGAATAAGGGTATATTGAAGTTATTCCATAAGAAAAAAAAGAAGGTATTTTTGTACTTGAGAAAAGGAGGCTCAGGGGTGTATTTATTGCTCTCCACAACTCCCTGGCAGGGAGGGTGCAGCCAGGTTGGGGGTTGGACTCTTTGCCCAGGTAACCAGAAACAGAAGGAGAGGAAATGGCCTCAAGCTGTGCCAGGTTATGATTGAATATTGGGAAAAATTTCTTCACAGAAAGGGTGGTCAAGTACTGTAAAAGGCTGCCCGGAGAAGTGGTGGAATCAGCCCCTGGAAGTGTTCAAAATGACACCTAGGTGGGGTGCTTGGAGACAATTTATTGGTGAACCTGACAGGTGAATGGTTGGACTTGATGACTTTGGATTTTTTTTCCAACCTTAATGATTCCCTGGTGCTATCATTCTTTGCACAGATCTCTGTGCTGACCCCTCTACGTCAGTGTGGGCCACATACTGAGCTACTCTCATCAGCAAGGCTCCAGGCTAAGCAAGGCCAAGTGTTTGCTCTGCAAAGGCCTGTAAAGACACTTTATCCCAAGAAATCTGAAAAGTGACCCCAGTGGTGACAGTTTTTAGCCTTATGCACACGACTTTATGGTATTTACCTGCCACTGGTTTAGATTGTGCTTGGCCTTACATTTGAATCAAACTCCACCATGAAGGGAAGTTCCTCCAGCGAGGTTGTCCCCATGGAAGTGGACATGCAGTCATCACTTGTTAAAGAAGTGTAAAAGCTACATGACAGTGTATGAGGGAGGTGCTCTACAGTACTGAAAGCAATTTCAGTTTGATGATAAAAATATACATTTGCAGCATGGCAAATATCAAGAGAACTGGGAAAGGAAAAATAAGAGAAGCCCCACCAAAAAGATAGATTAAAAGCCTCACATTTCACTATGCCAGAAGTCAACTCAGTCTGAGTCAGTTCCACTTATCTTTTCCAAATAATCTGTTTTCAGCTTTCAAGGAGGGCTTGGCTGTGGAGACTGAAAAGTAGCACAGACCGCAGGGCAAAGAATGATGCATAAATGTTTATGTGTGCCCACTTAAAAGTAAAAACTCACTTTCATTGTACATACAGGTTCATTTCTCACTCCAGCTATGTATGAAGAATAGATCATTAACACCATAGGCATGAGGGATGAAAATACTTGACTGCAAACTAATAAGATGTCAAACTGAATGAGATGTGATGGGGAATGCATTTCTGGGCATGGCATGGATTCTACCACTCCTCCATTTGGGCTGAAGGAAGCAAATACCAGTTTAAAATCAATGTATTAAGACCAGGAAAAACTGCTGTGGCCTTATTCATAATGTTCAATTGTCCTTCTCTTCACATCTCACAGACAGCTCCTTCTCCATGAATGGGGAGAAGAGCCAGAATTGAATGATATCATGGTAATTCACCAAATACAAGTTCCAGTATGCTCTTCCAGACAATCCTGATGCAGAACTTGTTGTAAATATAATCCACTTCTCTCAGCTTCCCTTTCCAAAGTCTTCCCATTAGTCCCATAAGCAATCAGTAAAACAAATATGAAACATTACCACATCCAAATTCATACTGAGATTACATCCTGAGGGTCTGCTGCCACCTTAGATATTTCCAAACCAATTCTTTATCATGTTCCTTGGATATCTGATACCTTCCAGGTGAATGGGATTAGGAACATCTACATTTTATTAATTCAAATGAAACAGCAAGAGTAGAAAAGGTATAAGATGAAATATTTAGTAAGAGTAAATAAAAACAAAAATGTGAAAAAGAAAGGAGCTCACTATCACTTGATGAGGTGATACTCTAATCAGCAAATTGCAATCTTATTTCAGACTGAAGATTGTTGCCATGCAGAGCATAAGAATAAACAAAATCATCTAACACTTATTTAAAATGCTGCAACACCAGCAAGATTATTGCAATATAATACAGTAGTAAAGCAATTACACTGTGAGATTGATATTTATAGAACATAATCAGGTTTTCTTTATTTAAAATTTTATTCAATAATTTGTGCACCTTAAAAGCATTTTCAAAGTCGAAGTAAGGTTTGAAATAAGTCATTAAGGAAAGGTATCAAAACCCTGGCAGGAGCCTGGAACAATGTTCACTGCCCCTGGGAGACCACATGTGGTGTGGTCCCTGCAAGTCTTGCTCTTCAGGATTGAGGATGTCCCTTTGTGACTTGAAGGAATAATAACAAGAGAGACCAGGGAATGGGTTGAAAAATTGCATTAATTAGGTGGTGTGAAAGGAATTTGCAACAAGGGACAGTGGTTATTCCATGACAAGAAACACAAAAAAAGAACACAACAAAACTCAGGTGCAGAATCCCACTAGGAGGAGAGAATTTTTTGAATCCAAAAGACTGTGACAGTGACACACCAGCCAGAACCTCAGAAAACTCAGTGTGGACCTCCAGCATGACTGGCCAAGGACACAGTGACACAGCTCTCCAGGTTTCTTTCTTTCTGGCTGGTTCCTTTCTCCAGCAGGAGCTGCTTGTACGCAGTGCACAAAGCTGTGACCAGCCAGGGCAAAAGGCTCTGTGGGCTATTGCAACACAAATTGTGTGCAATAATGACTATTACTTCAGGAATACAGTTAAAACTAATATCAGAGCACTAAAATATTCACTTTCATTGTGAGAAAGGTGTATGCCATGATGTCCTCGACCGAGTCAGAGCAAGAACAGTGCCCAGACTGGAAAAAGGGAGATGGACCTACCAGGTAGCAAATCCCTTACACCTACAGCACAGGGGATCAGTGTCTGCTCTGTGTCAGCAGGAACTGACAGTATTTTAAGATTCTAATTGTCAGTATTGCCAATTCTGAGCTAAATGTCTTCTGCTGCAACAAGCCTGCTTCAAATTCCAAAATGCACATACACTTTATAAGAGGGTGTGGGAGGGTTGTTAATTGCTTAACTGCACTCTTCAGGAAAGCATTTCTTACTGCTGAGTGTGTATAAATCCTGATAATTTTATTTTTTTTATGTTGTAATTCTCACTTCTTTTTACTGTAAAGTAAATTCCCGAAGTGCCTTATAAACTTGGTATGTAAAGCAACTGATCAAGATATGATTTTGCTTTACAAGCATGTGGGGAGAGTCCTTCAGTTTCCTTGCCTTCAAGGCATGTCCTGCTTATAGACAGGACAAATTTTCACCTGGTTCTGGGCTGCTCAGCATCCAGTTTCTCTGGTATTAATAGAGAATCTCAAATCCCACTCCTGGGACATCTCAGTCGCACTCAGCACCCGAGTACTGCTTGTCACTGGCCAGTGAAACACGAGTTCAGTACAAAAGTCCCTCAGGCCAGCCTGGTGAAAACGCCCTCCTCTTGTCCCTGGAAAGGGTCTGTGGCAGCAGTGGAGCAGAAAGTGCAACCGAGCATCTTCACTGGGTATAATGATAGGTCACAGCAGGCACAGAAACTGAGAAAACAGAGCACTTGAGATTAAATGAATTAACTTCATTGCTGATGAATTAACTTCATTGCTGACACAGCTTCTGGCTTCAGCAAACTTGTGTTTTCACATCTCCCCAAACACACAGCTCCCGAGCCTCCCTTTTTTGTCTTCAGATTGTAAGAAGGCAAAATTTTTTGTTTGTACCATCTGGTCAGCTTCCTGGCAGCGGCTGTCAGCAGTGGACATCTCTTGACATCAAGTGACTAATGGAGACAACTGGAAAAGTATCAGGCCAATTCAGAGCAAAAAAGTCTTTCAGATTTCATTTTAGGAACAGAATGTAGCCTTCACCATGTAATTCCCCTGTACAGTCCCTGTTAACTGACCAGAGGTTCTCAGTGCTTTGGAAACCATTGAAATGAAAGAGCATTTCCCTCCTGTGACTTGATCCAGGCAAGCCTGGGCTGACTGGAGTTGTTGGTAGAAATGAAAACAGTTTTGCCCTCTGCCTTTTTTAAAACAGCAGCCAACCATGTCAATCCAGCGTTGTTTGTGACATGAGTAGAAGCTACAACCAAGCCACTTCTATTGTTTGCATTTTTTTAATTTCCCTCCATCGAACAGTATTTTATTTCCTTTCACCTTCATATCTTGCCTAGCAATCCAGTGATTCACAAAGTTATCTTTTTCATATCTTTAGCAAAGATATTCTAGTAAAAATATTAACTTCACTTGGGTAGACAATGCCAAAGTGTACTTCCAAGTGTTAAGTCTGGATTGAAAATCAGGAATTTGTTTTGACATTCACAGCACCTTTTGTCCCTGTAAATATTCCTATGAAAGTTTTATTTCAAAAAAGGCAAAGGCAAGAAATATGTTTGCAGGTTTCTGTGAAGATATATAGTTATAAAAAATATCTACAGAACAAAAAAAATGGCAGGGGACTTGGGTGGCTATTCCAGCACTGGAAAGAGCAAGGTAAAAAATGGATGACAACATAAATAGTAACATGTGCAGGAGAATAAGGGTGTGCCTTCCCCTCACCTCTGTCAATATATTAATCCACATCTCACACATACGGGTGAAACTAGAGAGGACCTGGTAATTCTGTTTTCAGAAAATGGACCAGACTGCGCTGGATCACTGATTCTGCACCAGAGCTCACCATTTCATACAACCACAGAATATCTTAAGTTGGAAGGGGCCCATAAGGACCACCAAGCCATTCTCCCTGCTCCTTTCAGAACTGCCTAGAACTAAGGATGTTGTCCAGATGCTCCTTGTGATACTCCAGTAGGCTCGGTGCTATGATTGTTTCCCTGGAGAGCCTCTTCCTGTGACCAACCACCCTCTCATAATATCCAGCCTGAAGTTATCTGACACATACTTAGTTCCAGGTATCTGCAAGCTTTCTTTTTCACTTTTTGTTTTAATTGTTTCTCCTTTTTCTCCTTTTTATTTTTTTATTTCCCTGTCTGAAATAATCACTTGTTTTTCGTGTGCAAACCTGGAGGGTGCATCAGCCAGAGCATATTCATTTAGCAGTTCGACTGGAAAAGTGCATTCTTGAACATAGACTCATTCCAGAATGTCAGCTCCTGGTACCTTGTGGAAGGTAGGCAGAGCACTTCATGGTTTGTGATTTGTATCTCGAAGGGAGAGCCCTCACAACGCCTGATGCTGAAAACCATGCCAGGCTGCAGGCCCAGCAAGGGCCTAAACTTGAGTTCTTCCCTTGAGCTGCATGAAGCAGAACAAAGCAGCAATGGCAGTGCTGCTGCAGCCTGTTCACCAAGGGCGTCTGTCCCCCTTTCCTTCCCCCCTTCCCACAGCCCAGTGATGAGAGGGCTCCTTCAGCACTCAGGATAATGGGACTGATTTTGCTTTGCATGAAGTCTTTTTGACAGGTAGAAATTCCTGTGCACTCCAAAGTGCTCTTTTCTTCTTTTTGGCTTTTTTTTTTTTAGGAATTCTTGATTTTAACGGGAGGATATTGACTGTTGGAACCAGGAGAAAGGTTACATGGTGTCAATCTCAGATATGGTGTAGAAGGAACTTGCACAGAAAAGACTGCAGGCAAATTAATGCACGCTGTCAATCTAAACTCATTGTTGCTAGGCATTTATAGCCTGTATCTAAATTACACTAATTTTTGACTGGCCATACTGCCAGCCTGACAGAAGACTGGTTCATCTAATTGTTGTGTGTTTTCTTCTCATTAAAAGATACTTGCAAAAGTCCCTCTAAGCAAATACACAAGCTGCACAAGAAGAAAGCAGCGTTTTTCCAGCAACATTTGCACTGCACATTTCTGACAGGTTTTTGCACCACATTCCACATCAATAATGCTACAGCAACCAAAAGGCCATGTAGGCATTTAATCTCTGAGTGCTGAGGGCACACAGCTACCAGCCCAACACTCTGCAAACATTCTTCAAAATGTGCTCCCGCTCCAGGGAGTTGCCATTGGAGACTCCTCAAAGTCTAAGTTAGACTCATTTTAAAATAAAGCACTTTTTGACACTAAATAAAACAAACTTCTAGCTTTATTAAATTACATGCAGTGCTAGAGAAAGAAGAAGAAATATTATGCCTTTAAACCGTACTCTTGTGTCATCTGAGAACAGCTATGAGGAGCAGAACTAAAACTTCCAAGTGATGGCAGGCAAAACACCTTTTGTCCAATTTATAATTTGTATATATCTAAACAAATGCAAATGCCATCTTTCTTACTGCACCCAACAGAGCCACATAACACAGGGCAGCAGGGGAGAGGGAGCAACACGAGACAGTGCAGAAAGGGAGCAGGGTTGTGGAATGAACAGAGTAAGGGACAGACAGATCCTCTCTCATCCAAGGAGATTGAAGCAATATAAATTATTTTCTCCAATGGTGTCTCCCAGACACAGCTGAAGATGCTCTGTTTGACCTTGCCCTCTGCTTTGAGACTGTTCATTTCATTAGACCAATACACAAATACAAAAAGCAATTATTTTTGTGAAACGTGCCTCAAAGTGTGAAATATTATTGACTATAGCTCGTATCCATTGTATACACATTGCCAAAGTGCAATTAATCATAGGCAGATACTGTAAACATTACAGTTGTCAACATTTAAAATCTATATAAATGCTTTTCCAGGTAATTAATATAAGGAAAGCATTCCCTCAGTTAAGGAAAGAAAACATCTAAGGAATAGTATGGTAATCTTATGTTCTCTCAAAGGCAAAATGGTAAAGATTTTAGTGGTGACACTGTCTGAGTAATAAATGTGGGCTGCCTGAGCTGAACACAGCACTATATATATATATATATATATATATAATGTGTATATATATATGTAATGAAAATTTAAATGGAAGTTAGATTGCTGCCCTCACAAAAATAAGGGGGTTTTCTCCTTTTTTTTGTTTCTTTTGGTACCTTTCTGACTCCCGAATACCATGAAGCTCAAAAAGCAATTAATAGTAAAAATTACTGTCATTACATAGCAAATAATGTAATATCCAATGCCTCTGACACTAAATCTTAGATAAAATTCCAGTCCATGAGAGGACCTTACTGGAAGTGTTATTGTGCAACTGCAAAAAGAGACACACAACCCTTGGTTTTTCTTCTCAGTCCCAGGAGCAGAAATAAAAATAGAAACTCCAGGGGGAGCAGGGCCAAGAGAGCTCAGAGGGCAAGGAACTGGGTGGCTTTCACCTCTTCCCTCTCACAATGTCACAGGCATCTGCTCCTGCTGTGATCCTGAGGATATTGCCACTGGAAGATCCTTCAGAAAAAACACTGTGGTTTACCAGAGGGAAAAGACACTGAGAGTAATGAAGTGAAAGGACAGTTCTTCCTACCCATGTGTACATATACTATAATTTATGTGTGGTGTTTCTAGAACACCCAAGAACTTAGTCTTTGCATGTTCTTTGGAAAAAGAAGTGTACATAAATCTATGGCAAACATGCTCCCATAAAGAAAGGCCGCTGCTAATAAACAAGCACCGAACGAGGTGACAAATAAACGAATTAGGTGAATTTGTCACTGAATTAGGAGACAAAGCCACTGCAGGGGGAAGCAGTGGAAAGATCAAATTGTAGCCCCGCTGCAGCCCGTGGCTGAGGGAGCTGGGATTGCTCCTGGAAGAGCAGCAGGGCAGGTCTGGCTGTGTTCTGGGTGGGCTTGGCAGCCCCGTCGTGCTCAGAGCTGGTGCCACCGAGCTGCAGCAGCAGCTGTGAGAGCTGATTTGAAACTGACTTGAGCATCCTTCCAGCACCGTGCCGCAAGAGCACTGACTTCAGTTACTATTAAAAAGTATAATACCACTATACAAAAAATAATTATTCATGTACAGCAGGTAGATGGATGTTCCTTAATTACGTTTTCACATAAGTCAGCACCAGGATAGTGTCAGTAAAACAGGAAACAGTGTCAGTAAAACAGGAAACAAGCACATTCAGACTTGCACACGAGGCATAGTTACTAATAGAGCCCACATTGCTAGGCATAAAAAAAATAAAATAATTCCAAAAAAGGGTAGAAGTTTGTATAAATTGAAAGAATAGAGTAAAAAATATCACAAAGCATTGAAAAATACTAATGCAAACAGCAAAAACTCCCTTTTAGCTCTGAGTATTTAGGAAGACTACACATGATGTATTTCATTGTTGTTTTCTACACCATTTTCTAAATTGTTTGGTGTGGGCCGGTCTCAGAAACTGCCAGTGTACTGGAACAGGGGAGTTTCCACCAAGGGATTCCATAAAGGAAGTGCTAATGATACTGGGAATGAACACCACAGCTGCTCAGTGAGAGTTCCTGATGCAAAACGAGTCTATGGATGCTGCTTGTGAGCACAGTTCTCCTGTTGAGCAGTGATACACTCAACAGCCCACCCTTTTACTGTACCGTTTTTATAGTCTTTATAGGCCTGACTGTGACTTTCCATCTTTCCAGCAGTGCTTTTTCTTTATTGCTTGCATGAGTTGCTCCATTTCATTATCCAGCAGCACAGTAGATCTTCCTTGTTTTGACAGGGACTGTTCTGTTACAATTACCTGCTGTCGTTGTGGTTCAAGTGAAGGTGCTGCCAGCTGGACAGAGCTGTAAAGCAACATGAGTGAGTTTCCCAATGTTAAAGATTTTTTTTTAAAATCCAGGAAGCAATTAGCCACTGCTATATTTAGAAGCCTGTATTGTAACGAGACACTGCCAGCCAGGGGTTGGGGGCAGACAGAGCCTTGATTCCTCCCACACTTCAGAGATGCTCGACTCTTGCATCACATTTAAAAACTCTTCCTCTCACCTGGAAAATGTTTAACATACAGGAACATGTGACACTTTGCCACAAAATTCCATGGGGATAAACTGCACCAAGTCTTTCAAGGAGGATGTTCCACATGAGGGGAAACAAGAAGTTCATGGCAGGCAGCAGAACTGGCAGGAAGTGTCTGTTCATCTGATGGGCTCAGCACCTCTTGTCTCAGCTAATCAGAGAAAAAGGAAAGGAAAGGAAAAGGAAAGGAAAGGAAAGGAAAGGAAAGGGAGGTGGGATATGGCAATGTGGACTCATCCAGGTCACCTGCTCCTCTACCAGGGGAAATTCCTCATGGCCCAGGCTCTCTCCTGGAAAGACACTGCCTCAGGACAGATGCGACACCTATAATCTCTTTAAAGATTTGCTTACACATTGGAATAATAATGGAAGAAAAAAAAAAAACCCACAAAGTCTTATTTTAAGAAATGAACAAACACAGCACAATATTTCAAAGCTACTTTTCTAAAAGATGACTAGAAGATATTTGGAGGCCATGACAACAAAGCCTTCTACCATTAAACCAGAATTTGCAACAAAACATGCAGATTCAGCAACAGAGAAGTACAGAAGGCTGAAGCCACACATGAAAGGCCATGATCCAACATGTGGGAGAGCAGTCTTGAAGAAAAGGAGGAATTTCAATTCTAACATGGTAACTGAGGCTAATAAAAATCTGGTACAATTACCTCAGTTAGCACTTTTTGACAAATGAACCTCGATTATATAAATTATTTGCTTTAATAAGGCATAAGAATATTTTTTAACATTTTTGCAACTAGTTTCTATTGAGCTACTAAGTACAAAAAAAATTACTATCTGAAAAATGAAAATCAGCTTAACTTAATAGTTCCCTCTAAAAGGTCATCTGTTAATCATAATTACAATATTCTTTCCTTTTTGTAGAATATACTAGGAAATATTTTCCTTCTCCAAAGCAGCTTTGGTTTCATGGAAACCTTGAGAGATTTCTGTAATTTTCCAACTATTACAGTCCCCAAACACTTAACTATTGAACACGATTATTAGATCCACCAGTTTTGTCTTTCATCTGTGTGTTCCTAACAGATGAGCTGGTTTTGTGCCCCATCATAAGCTTACAAATTAAACTCCTACATGCTCTCCTGCTTCCTAATTTGGTGCTTGGGGACAGCACTGCTGTTAGCTCTCTTAAGAACAAAACCATTATTCAGATGAGCTACAGCAACTCATCTTCAAACAGTAAACTGCAACTTACAAAACCAAATTGGATTGCACTCAGTATTTAGCTTCAACATTCAGCACCACACAATACAAGCTTTAGAACATTCAGTTTAACTTAACATGAAAGAAATTCTTGCCAGAGAAGAAAAGTGAAATTTCCAGCAGAAGTCTGGGGTAATCTTGTGTGAGTGAGAATATTTTTAATGGGTCTTTTACAATCAGGTTCATCACTGCTGCCCCTTGCAGGCAGTGATATGGGCAAGGGAATAGGGGCAGCAGTTCTCAGGAGCAGCTTATAATTGTACCTTCATACAGCATAAATAATTGCTTGTGCAGCAAAAAAAACCAAAAAAAACAGTGAACTGTGTTTTCCTTAGACTTTAAACTGGACTATTAATTTTTTTCAGCCTAGAGAGACATAGTGCAGACTGTCATTGGAGTGTGATCTAGTAATGAGGTGTAAGAATAAGGAGACAAGTTAATCCATAACTCCTAAAGGCAATTAGGGCACCTAAAAGTGCCAACTGCCAGGATGCTTCCAGTGGTGTTGCAGTGATGCTCAGTAAATAGAAAATTCAGGGATAGCAAGAGCCATGTCTTTACAAGTTCCTGTATGCTCCAGGCCCAAAGCCATTTTAGGGGAAAATACAGTGATATTGGTGTCCTTGGTTATATGAGAACCCGGTGTGCAGGGTCAGGCTGAATCTTGTTTTTTCCCTAACCCTGAACTCTTCTTACGTGTCCTCACTAACTTGTCTGAAATATTTGGCTTCATTTCGTAACATTTGCATGACTGTAAAAAAGGCAATAATTATTGACACCGCAGCACCTGCTGTGCTTCCAGAGGGGTTCTGTGCTGGAAAAGGTTTGGTCCCTCAGTTTCTTCCCAGAGATAAGACCAGGCATGAAACAGTCCAGCATGGGTCTACAAACTCAGAGAGAGAAGTGAATTTGATCTCCTGGTGGTGAGGTTCAGACATTAAACTAAGGAACCAAATACAAAGGGCAGCCAAGATGTGGATGTGGAGTTACCTGAATAAAGCCTCCATTTCTTCAATTCAGAATTGTTTTCCTTTCAGGAGAGACCTGGGATCTTTGATGAAACCTGAGTAGCCAAGCTCAGGTCCTGCCTGAGAATCAGTGGGGAAGAACCTTCCCCGTTCTGATGAACAAACTCATCTGTCCTGTGTCCTACCAGGATGGCTTCTGGACGAAGCCCAAGGCACAGGGGCCAGAACTGCACAAGGCTGCTGAAAGAAATACAGTAATGAAGAAAAAAAAAACAATAAAACCAGAAAATCCTACCAAAAAAAACCCACCAAAAACCAAACAAAACCACCATCAAAATGAAAACAAAAATTAAAAAATGTAAAAAAAAAATCAAAATCAAACAAAAACCCCAAACAAACAAACAAAATAACTTATTGTACCAAACACCCAACCTGAAATTTGTTAAAATCTCCAGAGTTAAAACGTGCAACTTTGATTTAGAAAGTTTAAATCTTTCTGTTTCAAATGCTTCTTAGTAGGAGTACAGGAACTACATGGATGTTTTCATAAACCAAACAGCACTGCATTTATGAGGGCTTTTGATGCAGCAATGCCATTTTAATAATAATAATAGTCATTATTATCATTTTAGTTTCGTAAAAATTACCTCTTAATGTTATTTGTAACTCAGCAAAGAGACTTCTTGTCTAGATTGCAATTTAATTTTTCAAAATAAATTACCAACTGTGTTAGAATTTGAATCAGCTGCTATTGAAATACACACAGTGCTTTAAGCACATCATTTTTTACAGGATTTAGTTTCATACATGTATGTATATCCTAGGGGAAAAAAAAGAGTCCATTTTTTTTCTCTTTGGACTGGTAGGTGACAGGTATGGCTCTCTGCATCCTCATCCAGGTGAAATCAGGTAATAAAATCACTGTCCCACAAGGAGTCTGGGTACCTGTGGTAGGTTGACCCTCCTGCCTCCCTGCTATCCTCTCTGTGTCCCCCCTCCCACTTCTCATCTCTGTGAATCATATATTTAACAATTATCATTAAAATCCACATTTATCACACAGTCTTCATGTATGTCAAAAAATACGAAACACAGCACTGCTAATTCACTGTTATGGAAGGCAAAACACATTTGGGGAAGAGCACTCACAGAGTGACTGATGTCCATGGATGTAAATCTCCTTGCCCCGATTTAAACTCTACCACCCTTACTTCCAGGAGACCCACTTCTACCCATCCCTGAATTAGCAAGTTGTGATATTTGATGCACCTTTCTTTCTCCCTCCCCTTCTCTTTCTCTCTGTAGTTCTATTTGCTGTAAACCCACTTCTTATTTCTGGGATGAGAATCGTGAGGTTAAAGCATTCTTTTTTAATTTCAAGTCCTGGGAAGAGTGAACACTCCTAGACTGGATGAAGTCAGTACGGGTTTGAGGATTTTTCCTCACTCTCCTATTTTTCCTTAGGGAATAATATTTTCCCCGTTGTTACATCTCCCATGTAATTTTCCTTCACTGCCCTCTTCTGATTTAGCACTTGGATATTAGGCAGGTTAATAGTGAATGGATAACCTGCAAGTAGTCCAATATTGTAAATATATTGTAAATATTACTGGCACTTGCCTCACTCTGCCCATTAGCGATGCTCACCATTATCTCTCCAATGACAGCATACACATAAAACACCACCAAGGCTGCTAGACAAAAGAATCCCCAAGTAGAGTGGATAAATCAGAAAAATTTAAACAATATAAACAGGAACTTCCATGCCTTCTGCAAAGTTCCATTACAGCCAGCAATACATTTTGAGATGATGTCGTAACGTATACATCACAAATACCCAGATAAGCAAGGCTTGTAGCAATCTTCCTCCCAAACAGCGAGCCAGCATGTATATTTGAATATCTTTTTGACAGTACATGGGCTGGAGGAAAAAACAACATTTTTTCCAGCCTCATCAAAAACCAATTGACTTTTAAGTACAGGGTTTCATCCACGGCTGTTTATTTAGGGGACTTTATTGGGTTTAGTATTTTGCCATTTCACACTAATACAAACAACTTATTCTATGTATATTTCAATTTTTTTCTTTGCTTATTATGAAATTAAATAGCCTGGTATGAAATTTGAAATGGCATGCTTTTATTTCTGCGTAAACAGCATCTCCCAATAAAATAACCTGTAATACAGTTATGGAAAGAAATTATTTTAGAAATTGCAATTCTCAGTTGAATTTCTCTGCTTCCTTTATAGACTGAGTTACCAAATCTTCATAGACAAATGTTAGCCTTTACTACATTTTGCCTTTGGAGTATTGTATAGTACTACACACCTGGAAGCTTAAACTGGGGTGTCTTTATCAATCACTGGACTGGGATGTCTTTATCAAGCACAAGAATCTCACTGAAAGTCATTAACTGTGTCCCCCGTTCAGAAATGCTGCAGCTGGTCATTCACAAGCTACAGAGAAGCTCAGTGTTCACTTGCAGGCTACATTTGCAAAGCTGGCATCTCACAAAGAACACATCTGACACAGGAACATCAGGCAGAGGCTTCTGGAGCCCCCAGTCCCCAGTTTTATAACCTTGGCTCAGCTGAGAGCTGCAGAGTCCTAGCAGCACTTCTGGCCAGGGGTTTCCTGGGGACACAGCAAGTTGGCAACACCCCTTGGTTTGGATCACCAGAGCCAGGCTGAATGAAGGCCAACCCACCCAGAAACAGGGAACTCGGGGCCTGACTCTTGGGAATTCTTATCAAACCAGCTGAATTTCTGGGAGGGGATTGTCTGAAGCCAGCCCAGACAGACAAACAGGAGATCCTTCCCCAGTCTGCCAGACAACCTTTAAAGCAGCTGCTTTAACCTTGCTGAACCAGATGTAATCAGAGCAGGTGAGACTCACCTTCTAATCACTCAGTCATAAAAAAAGCCTCTGTGGCACCATATGAGAAACTCTCCTGTGAGGAGAGAGGACAGGCCAAGGGAGAGTGTTACTGTTGGCTGGGACATGGTACACACACACTTTTGAACAGAGTAACAACGGTGTCTTCTTTATTCTGTGTATTCTACAGTTTATATATTCTTAATAAAGCGTGATCTTAAGTCATTAACTATATCACAATAACTTATTGTATTTATTGGTGCAAAGCAATTAACGTCAGTATGCTTGGCAAAAGTTTTGCAAATAGTTAATAAGGCATGTATACACATTTACTTACGCACGTAGTTTAACTACAAAAATTTTTCATGTCTCTTTTTTAATCAGTTTCTATGCTAACAACCTTGCCTTCTTCCTTGCTATGGATATACTCCGAATTTATCAATTATTATTTATCCTACTAACTCCATTTGGCCTATAAACCATCTGTCAAGCCCCTCTATAGGAGAGGCAAGGGGGGCACTGAACAGCACATGCATGTGGCCCTGAAGAAGCTGAAAGGCCCTTACTACACCCTGACATCAGGTGACTGATGGCCACAGATCATCGTGGGCTGTGACCTCTTGCTCGTGGCATTTGGCCCTGGCTCTGCCAGGCAGCTGCACTGAGCCACAGCAAGGATCTCAGCCGAGCCACAGGTAGGGATGGAATTGCACACACCCCGCTGCCACCCTGAAAAAACTCCTACTCTGTGGGCTGGAGTGTTTCCAGGACCCCAGGCAGTGTCTCACTGACAATACTGCTCGTGTTTAGAAACCACTCTCCCTTAATAGCCAAGTTAAGATTCTGTGTATTATTCTTACGGCTTTCACTCTCTGACTCTTTAATGGCTTGGCTATTAAAACCAATGGAGTTTAAATGAAACAAAGGCAGAGCTTAAAAAAGAATCCCCAAAGCCCTGCTATTGGTAGGTGGTAATGGCTGAGTTAAAAGGGGTGGTATTTCTCGGAAAAGATTGCTCAAAGGGGAATTAGGAAATTCTGGAAACCTGAACTGTCCATTAAAGAGAAGGTCCCGGCAGTGGGAGTGAAGTGTGACAAGACAGACACTGGCTGAGCGAGGTTCATGAAGGATGTGAGATAAACTGAACAGAGAGACAAGGGATTGTAGGGAGGTGTGAGAACAATGTAAGAAATTAGGTAAAAAGCAGAATGAGGCACACAGACAAATATGGGAATATTTTCTAGAAAAAGTTTCAAAGTTCAAAGGTTTACCTTTGATCAGAATTGATATGGACAGAGTATCAGAGACACCAGGATTAAGAGAAAAGTGTCTTTATTTATAGGTAAAACTAAAGAACAAAGCTCTGCATATTGGACCAATGAGAGGACAAAGGAACTTTAGGAGTACTAAAAACCTGAAATTAACTCTGAAGGTCTGTAAGTACTGGTTTTAAGTACAGAACTAAGAAAAGGCTGGGTATAATAGGAGCCTTGTTTCCATAACAGGAGACCAAGCTCTCAGAGCAGAATCCCTTCATATTTAAGGAGTTCAGCTGTGAACATCCCAAAATAAGGATTCATCAGCTCATGTCCAGTCAACTTCAGGTCTCTAGAGCAAGAGCTATAACATGCCATCGGGGATGAAGGTGTTTCTAAATAAGCTTTAACACCTGTGGAGGTGTGGAATGACACTTTCATGGCTCCAGGAGTGCTGTGGAAATTGTTACTGGTGTTTTGGCAGAGGTAGAGCGCACTCATGGAGCGCACTTCACACAGTAGAGCAGTGTGAGCAGTGTAGAGCAGCGTCTCCTCTGCCTAACATCTCTTGCTTTCTTCACCCTGGTGGAGTCTAAGCAAACTCCACTGCCTCTGGAGCACAGCAGTGGAGCAGGATCAGCTCTGGCAGGAAAGCAAAGGGGTCCCAGTTCAGCTGCTGTGCTGCAGCTGTCAGCTGAGTGCTCCTGAACACTGGCACATCCTCAGCACAAGTCCCTACATACTGGATAATAAGCAGAAGAGAGGAACCAGTTGTGTTTCAGGAGGAAAAAAAAAAAAGGATATAGATATGGACTGAGGAGCTACAGCAAGCTACTTAAATGCAACTCTTTAAGTGCTAATTGAGCTATGTTTTAAAAACAAAGTATTCCTCATTATGAGAATAATGTAAACTCTTCAAGGTTCTGCAGAAACATACTTCTTTTATGGGGGCAAGGTGACTACTTTTAATAAGGTGTTTAAGTAAGAGCAGGGTGGGGGAAAGGCTTCTGTAACACCTGGGTCGGGAAACTCTTGGTTATTTGTACCCAGTTACAGCCAGCTAGAGGCAGCCCCAGGCAAATGGGGGTTCACAGCTTGGCAGCCAGGGCAGTCACTTCTGCCACTAACTGCTGAGCTTTATGTGACCAAAAGCACTCAGGTCACCACACAGGTCCCTTTAGTTATGTATTCTGCCTGCCCAGCACATGTGAATCTCTTTCTGAAGGCAATATATGCTAAAAAAATCACATTTGTGCTGCCTAATTTTTGCCTGTATTCCAATTACACGAGAAAGTGAAAGCTGTCTTCCAGGAGATTTATGGTCTTTATTTCACATTGCATCAAGCCCATCAAAATTAAAGATCACTTGACAAGACACAGCTCATGAGACTTCTCAGTTTGTGGACATCCACACTATTAGGGAAATGGAAAAGACACAAACTCAGCACTACAAAGGACAAGATAATGAACTGGGACACACCTGAGGCCACATTCCATTGTTCTCTTCTGCAGGATGGAAAACCCAGCCACTAAAACAGACAGGAAGAAAACAAAGATGGAGACAGGAGCCTCCGTGGCTCTGTGGGATAACCAGCTATTCTGCAAATTATTGTTTATTTTAAATGGAAATATTTCTGACCTCTGGTTTGCTCAGATAGCTCCAGCCGTGGTCATGGTGCAACAGCAAAACCACTTTGTTCTGATCCTTGTTTTGATGTTTGTAAAACAGTTGAGGATTTCTGGTTATCAATCAATTGGCTTTAGCTGCATTTCCTCTCTTTTATGAAGTAGTTTAGTGAGGCAGATTTACCTTGGAGTAAGAGATGGGCAGATGGCAGGGCTATATAGGTCATGTGCTCCTCAATGCTGATAAAGGAACTGCTCTGTGCCTATACACTGACTGCCTCCTGCTGAGACTGAAAATAACCATAAAAGCATTCCTTATAAACAGAAATACCTGAATCCAAGTACAAACATACCGCCTAAACTAATTATTATGGTCAATTTTATAAATCCCCCGTGAAAATAAACTCCCTGATAAAAAGAATGAAGCATCTGACTATCCCAAATATGAAAGTGGAATAGTCTGCTGGTATTTCTGTTGTTCATATAGATTCTTCTAATTAGAACCTTTGACTTCCAAATGGGCAGACTCAGTGACTCCAGCTCATCTAGGATCATGTCAGCAGCTGTTGACAGTCCCTGGTGTTTCAGATGAGGAAGACAAAGTCCAATTTTTCTAATGCAAAGATGAAAGAGCCACTCCATTTCCTTATTTTAAGGTTTGTTTTTACTATCCTTTCTCTCTAGCGTAGTAGGTTCTAACTGAGGACATAAATAACTTTAACATTCCTCCATCTGGTTCTACTCCAGGCCTCAGAAGTATAGTACAGTATTGTATCCATTGCTACCTATTACCCATTCTGTCTTCAGTTAAATATGATGTTTTATCTTTTTTGTTTGATGTTTGGATTGTTTGAACATCTTTTTGCTATTGTATCTTGTATTAAAAATACAAGAACATGAAATATCCTCCTTTAATGTTTTTAATGTGCACTCTACAGCTACATATTCACTTCTTATCTAGATAATCCTAATACGGAAATCCTTGATATGGAAATTTTTCCATGTCATTCCTCCCAGTTGCTTCTAAACTCTTTTCTGACGCTCACTCTTTTCATGTGATATCTAGAATTGAAAGGTTCCAAATAATTTATTCCATATAAAACCATAAATTCTTCCATGCCACTCCTAGGCACTGACATTTTCACTCAAAATTTTTTATTTTTACTGGTTGCCATTAACTTCGACCTCTGACAGCAGTTCAGGTAATTCTTCCAAAATGCAATACCCACATTAATTTTCATCTGATGCTCAGTGACCTAGCTTAGCTATCTCTGTAGTGCTCTTTGGTCTTCTCTTGCTTTAATTATCCCAGACAATTTTGAAGTACTGCAAACGTTGCCACCTCACTGATCATTCTTTTACAGATTCCAAATTACATTAATCACTGAGTACTGGTACTCAGCCTCAGGCCATTCTGCCACTTCTGACATTTCTGTATCTGTCTTTCCATGTTTCTATAACAACTTTCTCTTCCTCCACAACAACTACCTTTTTTCACAGGATCCTACAAAGAATTTTTCAGAAATTAAGTAATTTTTCTTAGTAGTATTCATTTCTGTAGAAAACCTTGCATTTTCCTTGATGGAAAAATGTTTGTTCCTACCAGATTACATCCTCTTAGGTGCCTCGTACCTATTCATAATTGTTTAATCCAATTTACCAAGCAGTTAAGCAAAGCTCACAAGGGCTGTAATCACAAGATTGTCCAGAGTGCTTACAATCTGTTCAGCTGTCTAATACCTTTGCAGTGTCTCTCACTTCCCATTTGGGCTGTAGCTCCCTGGAATAAAAACCACCCCGGTGATGCAGGCACAAGGCTCAGAGTCAGCACTGGATTCTTACACTGACTCTGCTGGCTACTGGCAGTGTAACCTTCAGTAAGTTCCCCAACCTTCCCACATCTCTCTCCTTTCTCCAGTGCAGCTGGTGCTTCACAAGTCTCTGTTTGGAAGTGCTGATTCCTGGGGGTTTCTTTGATGCCTCCACCAGAGCATCACAAGCCAGGGTGAGTGAGCACAGAGCAAGCAGCATCTTGCTCCTCTGCACATCCCTGAATACTCTGACAGCCATCCAAGGAGCTCCTTTCTGGGTGGAACAGGGAGCACCGAGCAGAGGCACAGCTTCAAACACATCTGGAAAAGCTGTGCTTTAATTTTTTATGAAGCCTGATTATGAACGTTTTGTAAAACTCTTGGAGATCCTTGGTAGGAAAATTTTACCACCAGCTAAGTATTAGCCTTCTATAAACGTTTCCAAGCAGGGGACAGTTGCCAAATGTTTGGGTTCAACTTTAACCATTCTAATGCTGGACTGGGGGGAAATTCTCATGAGAAAGCAAATGTTCTTGCTGAAGAAATGTTTTACACCACTCATTTTTCTGGTTTCTGTCTCAATAGCCCCCATTGTTTCCCACCCCTTAAATGGTCCTCGTAATCATGTATATAAACATTTTTTGTCGAATGTGTATCTTCCTTCTCAAATCCAGAACTTGACAGTATTAAAGCACTGATATGCTGCAGATATTAGTTTTAAGGTCTTAACATATTTAACATAATTAAAGAGTCTGAATAGTTTGTTCCAGTGTTGTTATTTTAGCACTGTATTGGTTTTTGACTGCATGAAGTATTGCACAGCACCCTAACTGCAGAAGGTCTGAGATAAATTACACCACTTGAACTTTTAATATATTTACTCAGGCAGTAGCTTGAAGGAAAGTTCATAGAAGCAAATCTATTAGGTAAATTAGGGTTGTAACTTTTTGGCAGCTTCATTTAAAATATTAGTCAAAATTAGTGAAGCAATTTAGTCCCATTCAAAATTATGCAAGACTAATATGCAAAGAGAAGAGAGAGAGCTTTAGAAATGTAGAACAATTACTATTTGAATACTATGTATTTAAATAACTGCACCACAGAGAGACCAGCCAATGACAGCTGGTTATCCTACAGTGTAGGCTGGCTTTGATCTCCATGTTCCACGTATTTCTTTCCTTATTTCAGCAGAACTTTTGACTTTTTCTCTGCCAAAGCATCTAAATGGCTGACTTGAGAGCAAACTTTTTCTTTTCTTTTCCACATGCTGACACTTGAATCAGAAAATATTATTCTGATTTTGTGTTATATTTGTATAGGACACAATTCTTCCTTACCTCTGTACGCTGTGTTAAAAACAGATTAGTAAAATTGTTTGATCATTCATGCTGAGTTCCTGGCAACAGCCTGTCATACTGTAAAGACAACTTTTCACTGAGTATCTCTACCATAAGTGTATTAAGAAGACAGGAGGAAAAAATAGATAGAATTGTGTTTGGGAGTAATAATTTCTTCATGTTTATGTCCAGTCTACATGACCTGAAGGTCCACTCTAAAGGCTTGGTATTCAGCAGCAAGAAGAAGCAGCACAGAAATTACCCAGGGCAGGCTATATCCTGAATTTGCTGGGGATTCCTCAGTTAGTACTCCCCCTGCATTGTCTTCCTCTTGGAGAAAAGTCTTTTTACTGTAGTGGTTCAAAATGAGCCAGTTTTGCTTTCAGAGGGTACTGGAATTTAATTATCACCATCCAGAGGCCTGATTCAGGTAAACAGACAACACGAAGTTTTCAGATAGTTAAACACACATTTAGTCCTACATTTTAGAGCTCCCAAGTTTAAGGAGCAGATTATACAGGTGATCTTTCACTGTGCTACAGAATTGAACCCCAGGGGTTTAGAAATGTGGGGGAACAAGATTTCTCTGTGCTATTTCTCCTCAAAATGTTTTCCAGAACATTGTGCCTACCTGTCAAAGAATGACAAAGGTGCTTAAAATTGACCTTGAGTCAAACAAAGAGGAAAAGAAAGAAGATTTAATTTTTAGTCAAGAACCAAGTTTAATCAATTATTTTAATAAGATTAATTTAAGAGAGTCTCATGAGCAATCTTCTGCTATATTTAGGGCTACCATGTCATTTGTGTTACACGGAAAATCAAAGAATAGAGAGGAAAAGGTAAAATAAAAATCAGGCAAATGCATAATCCAGTATCTAAGAAATGGGGCAGACAATGTTACCAGCTTCCTCTTATTTGAAGTGAGAAGTTAAGCCTACAAAAAACAAAAGCCGTTTCTTTTGAAAACCTTAACTTTATATTTCAAATGTAATTCTAATAAAAGCAGGGTGTGCTGAGTAACAGCACAGTGGTCTGCTGAGGGTGACAGCTGCTGAGACCTGCGAAGTTTTTGCATTTAAGATTGAAACCCTCAACTGTTGAAATGGAAAATTTTTAATTACTATTAAATTGCCAGCAGTTTTTTGGCTATCCACAGTGAATTATTTCTGCAAACACTTTCAGCATTGGGAAGAACATTTGAGAGACGAGTGACTAGTTATGAGTGACATCCAGAGATTTCAAAAAGCAAGACCTGAACGTTTTTTGAGCCACAGCCACTGTGAGCTGACAGTAGCAGCTGTAAAGTGGCCAGGGCAGGAACCACAGCTTTCCAGAGCTCTGGAAAATGCCAAGAGCTGGTGCACAGAGCCAGGTTAAGCCATGGCAGTCAGAGAGAGATCAGACAGGAATGAATCACTCAAACATCTTGGCTCTGCAGGCTTAGAGAATAAAGCCCAGGACCAAAAATAAAACTATCTCAGGGTGTGACTTCACTGAAGACTGCAATGGACCACACCGATATCTGAAGCAATTTGAAATCAGTGAGTTTTCAGGGGAGCAAATTAACTCATGCACAGCTTTGTGCTTTCATATACAACTAGCTTAGCATGTGAGCACACTCAGACATTTTGTCATAGCTGCTTTAGTTTATGAGGCTTAAACTAAGGCATATAATCTTATAATTGGGATGTGCTGCATGCTTAGGGACCGATAGACATCCATTCTGATTGTAGCAGTCATGGCAGAAACTCCTGTGTTCAGTCAAAAATGAGCTGGGTACCTTCAGCAATTTAAATAATAAGTCTTCATTAATCCATCTCATTTTCTAGAATGGTTTAGGAAATGATCACACGAGGGAGGTTGATGTTATCATTAGTATACCTAGCCTGACAGACAAGAAAGGGTTTCAAGATTCCTCGGAGAGACAAATGTTGCATGCAAATTTGTGCCTGACAGAACTGCCAGAACCAGCTTTCTAAACAGAGCAGAGGACACAGCAAAGCACTCGAGAAACAAGGGCCACTGCCAGTGACAAAGCTCTTGAGAAGCTGAAGGGGTGAGAAGCCTGTGGACATAATCACAACATAAAGTTTTCTTCCACCCACTCCAAGAATGACAATGGTGCAAGTTCTCTTACAGTGACAGTGGTGAGGCCCTGGCATAGGCTGCCCAGAGAGCTCCCACATCCTTGGAAGTGTTCAAGGCCAGGTTGGATGGGGCTCTGAGCAAGGTGTCCCTGACCATGGTATGGGAGATGGAATGAGGGGATCTTGAAGGTCCCTTCCAACCCAAACCATTCTGTGACTCTGTGATTCTCTTTGAGCTGATTGTGGGTGTCAATAGTTGCCAGCACCACAACTAAAAAGGTTCATGCTCTCATTCCCCAGAGATAAGTTTTAGCTGAAATTGACTGTCTGCCACAGGGACCTGGGAAATAGTACTTTGAAGAACAATATTCAGCCACAGAAACATGATTTGCAAGTTAAATGCAAACCTAGGAACGTTTTGGTGGCTGCAGGCATGCTCACCCACTTAAAAACTGGGCTGTGGTTCAAGGTCCAGAGTCAGATTTTACATCAATCAAGCAGATTAAAAAAAGCAACAGTAAATACAGAATGCAGACTTTGTTTGTCAAACCTGCTCTTACGAACTAGTTTTTTACAAAATCTAATTAAAACTATTTACATATTGTGCCCAGTATATTATTCAGTCTTTACTGATAATCTTCATCAAGCTTGAACTGGAAGGTGCTCTTAATGTCAGATGGATGCTTGAAGAGACTGGAGTGGTCATTTTTAAGGTGTCATTGGAAAATTATAAAACGACCAAAGGAAATTCATTTAGGGATTGAAAATACTAAGAAAAGGGTATAGAGATTTGTCATGATCCTAAACAAATGAATTCATCAAGGAAGTGGTAAGACTTGTCATATGATACAGCAAGTACTTGTTCCCAATGCAAAGGAGAAACGAGCTTACATGTCCTGGCTGGAAAGGAAAATCTACAGTCAGCAGTCCCTTATCCTAGATGTGTATTGAGAATATTCTCATTTTCCTGGGACAGTGTTGCTAGAAAAGATAACAGCTTAGAAAGATGACATCCCAAATTTGAGCCCTTATGCCAGGCCTGGCATACCCGATACAGGAATGTCTGACATTTGTCAGGGTCCTGTTTAGCCATTCTGTTCTGAAATATAAGTTTAGTCATATAACCATACCCACATCATTTCCAGAGTCTACAGGCCAGCAGAAAAATAAAGAATACACAGGAATGTATGCAAAGTTTGATTTGTACCTGTACTGTTAATAATGGAGTGGTACCATTGTAACATGACTTGTTACTCACTTACATTTTATTCAACTGAAAACTGAAAACAAGAGCGCCTGCTCTTGAGCGCTTACCAGGAATTCATATCAAAGTCACAGCAACCAGCAGACTCACAGGAAAAAAATATGAGGTGGGGGAAGGTAAAAGGTGAGCATAATCTGGGATACCAGGAGCTGTCACCATTTTGTAACAAACAACTGTGGGAATGCCTATAATGAAGAGTAACGACTGCGAACAGCAATAATGTTGTAAGAAATAATCCTGTGGCCAGGCACAAACTTGACACACCAGGTGGACAGATGCAGGGGAATACGTGACACTTCCTCCAAAGGAGAAGTACCAGCGCTGCCATTTCACCTGAGAAATTCTGACAGCCAACAGCTGCAGGAGGTTGAGATGAACTCGTTTCAGGACATGGTGCAAGCAGAGCTAACAGACTTGCTGCCATCTGACAGCAAGAGTATTGATACTCTGGGAGATATTTCCAATTCCATGAATCAGTGCAGAGTACCTCAGAGACTAACTGAACATGTGCTTGTTCATTAAGTTAGAGTAAGTTAGGAACTGAACTTCCTTATTATGTTAATGTTTAATTTCAGGATGCAGAGGGAAGTTGCTGAGAACCTTGTCTTTAAGAGGTTCTGGCTTGAACCAGTTGTTAAATACGAGCTACAAATTGCACTGCTCTTGTTAGGAGCTCACACTCCAAGTCAGACAGATCCCTATCAAACTCCATGGTGCCTGCTGGTTCCAGAACATGGAAATACTGAGGAGACATTTTTTCATTTCTCTGAAAGCCAGACAAGGAAAAAAATACCTTTCTCATTACTTTTTTAAAAGCTAGTAATCTTCTCCTTTCCTTTTAGGGCACCTATTACTATATTAACAGAAGAGTTTAAAGCACCCCCCTTTGAAAGATCAAAGGAAAAAATCTCTATTTTTTTTAAGGGAAACTTGCTGGAGCTCCTTCCTGCCTCCCCAGCATATCCAGAATGATTATGCCTCAGAAATGTCTCTATCTGTTGACTGTCTGTAAAGGAAACCCAGACAATTAGCTCAGATGGAGACCATTGAGGCCTGAAGTTAATTAGATGATTTGTATATGATTCTTTGTTAGAAACCCACTGGATGAGAAAACAGAATTGACCACTGCTTGTCAAAATCTTGCTTTATCTGACCAGCCAGGCACTGGCTGTATCTGTACAGCAGAGGCAAACCAAGTGCCTTTCCCTGTACATAATTCATTGCTGCCCTCCACATCCTTGAGCTGACATGCTTCTGGACAGATACAGCTACTCTGGGCCACGTCTGCTCTCTGATTATCTTCATACTTCCAACAAAAGGCACCAAAGGAAGGACAGAACAGCCCCAATCAAGCCTCTTAGTTCTATGAGTCACAGCTTTTCCACTTACGGTAAGGTTTACCCACTGATCTGACAATTACTGTAAATAAGTACTTAGCAGTTAGAAGATTTTTAGTCAGCATCCCCTTTCTTCTGAAAGGAGAAAACACTTGGCCCTGTCCAGCTCTTGTGTGAAATAATCAATTATTATGACTGAACTCAAGCTTCCAGACCAAGAGTCCTTCATTGACATTTGTAATGACTGAGCACAGCCGAAGCCTGTGGGTGTAGAGCACAAAATGGACACCATGGCACTGGAAAATCCTCAAAGAGAACTCAAACAGCAGGAGAGTCTGAGGGATCTGAACGGCAACAGCACGGGAAGGACACCAGTGCACATTTCTGCTTTAGGATGGCCTCAGAGATGCTTGTGTGTCCCTGTGCCTCTTGCAGGACAGAGGTTTGGGTGGACTGTCAGCTACATGTGTTACTTCTGGCTATTTTCCTTCCAGAAAAATTAATTATTCCTAGTTTTGTCCTTCTTAAGCTACTGTAAAAATATAATCCTCAGAACTTAGTTCCGCTAGATTCTTTTGTATTCCTTGTGCTAAGAACATCACCAGCATGAGACAGAGCTTCTGATTAGGAGTCATCATGCATAAGATGAGGTTAGAACAGGCATTTGCAGCTCTTTAGAAAGTGTTTACATATTTCCACGATCCTTGGCTTTCCTCTGCTTCTATGATAACATATTTTACATTGGGGAAGGAGCAGAGAGATGTGTTTGATGATGCTGTACACCTGGAGCTGAGAGAAAACTGAGGGCAAGTCTTGTCTCCAGATTAGCACTGATGGCCAAAAAAACCCTGAAGCTGAGCACATTGGCCTAATGTAAAAACACCGAGCAAAGCCTCACTGGGACCACAGTTTACTACAACATAAATAACAGTTTTCTCACCCATGTGTCACTCTCCTGTCCTTACATCAAGATTCTTCCCCCACTTCTTCCCACCTTCTGTTACACTCTCCACTGATGTTCCAATAGAGCAAATAGAGCAGCAATCACAAAAATAGTCTCATACTTAGCACACAAGTGCCTTTTCCCAAGGAAAAAAAAATTACCTTTGTTGAAGCATTTTTTTTCCTCCCAAATGAAAAGATCCCAAGATACAGATGTCTCTGCTGAGATTTGGACCATGTGCACTGCACAGGTGATCATCAAGACAGAATCGCTCGAATTTTTTCAAAACAAGGGAGAGTCCATAAAGGGAGTGAGCAGAGAGATGCTAAGTACTGGGTTTAGAGAGAGCTGTTATAAAGTGTGTCAGTCTTTTTCTCTCTCTGCTGTCTCCAAAGTTCACTTGCACAACAGCTTTTCAGCTGCAGCCAGAGTGCCAGGCTCCCAGCACAATGTGAATGCTGTGGACATTGCCAGGGATGAGGATGCCCATGGCCAGTCCCTTGGATGGCTGTCAGAGTGCTGCTGCCAACATAAGCCATAGGAAGAAAAGGCATTTTTCTCCCAGTTTTCCCCTCTGACAGACCTGAACAGAATTTCATGGAACGTGGAAAACCTTACACCTTTGCCCTCCAGGAATTTTTCTCCTGCTAAATTTCAAAGATCTGTTGCAAATCATCTGTGGCCTTGGATTCTTGCGAGTAAAAAGTTTACAAGAATTTTCTCAATGGTAACTTGGCAAGTCTGAATCAGGAAGTCAATACCAACTCTTTCCATTGCAGGTGGTTTTGCTCTTGAAGTATAAAAAAAACCTTGAAGTTTGGGTGTGAATAATCATGTAGTCCCAGCAGTATTATTTCAGAAAGGGAATGCATAAGACGGAGAAGGAAGTGGGAAGTAACTAAATGGTCAGGCAGAGGGTGTTGACTCTTCTGTGAAGGTATTCCCCATCTGAAAAAAAACTAGGCTGAGCAAACCAGGAGAAAAAGAAAAAAGCTGGATGACAAAGAGGAAGATGAAATACTTAGTAAATAATTATTTACAGAATTAGTATTCTGTTCTAAAGTCATAAAACGCGGCAAGCTTAGCTTACCCTGAGGCTATAGGATAAGTGGTAAAGCCATAGCTGTGTCTTAGAAGCCTCAGCTGTAAACCTTGTCAGCTTTTGTACTGCATTACTGCACATTATTAGAATAATGATCTGGGAAATGCAGTAAGAAAAATTAGGTATCTTAAATCTCATAAATAGGGTTTGGAAAATAAATTGGTGGCAGAATGGGGACAAAATAAAGGACAAAGTTTGGAATGAAAAATGAAACACAAAAAAATACTGAGGCTGAGAACATAAGAAATGCCCTAATGGGTTCACCTAGCCCTCCTTACCCGAGAGGGAAGACTGAGATCAAGAACCTTCCTGGGTAAGGATATTATTTGAATTCCAGGTATGCTGACTCCCGGGATTCACCGGAATGTGGAGAAGCTGACTGTATAATTTGTATTGAAAACTGAATTTACACCTTTGAAAATGAAAACACAGAGGTGGAAGTAGGAGACAGCTTTGAAAGTGCATGAAAGCCTGGTCACAACCTGCAACCCCTCCACTTCCCCAGCACCGACTGCTGTTGTACCAGGCCTGCTCCACAGCACACCCCTGTTCCATCCTGGGGTTTTTATAATGATGTGTCATTCCCGATATGCTTTCATTCCTTTTTCAACCTCCTGATATCATTGGTGTCCACAGCTTCCTGTGGCAGCAAGTTCTCAAAAAGTTTGCTATCCAGTGTGTGTGTATAATATTTTCTTGAAAGCAGGGTCTGTCTTAAACTACCTTCCTACTTGCTTTATGGGTCATCCCTTAGTTTCAGCAGTGCAGGGTTTGAAAACAATTCTGTTTTCACCTTCATGCTTTCGTAAACCTCAAGTATAACCTACCTCAGGTGTCTTCTCTGCAAATTGACAAGTCCCAGCCTTTTGCCCTGCCCTTGCAAGGCAGCTGGCTCATCCCTGGGTTGTTTTTGTTGCCATTCTCCCTCTGTTCCTTTGCAAACTCCTTTGCCATCCTCCTCTAGATGGGGAGGTTTAAAATGTCCCGGCCCTCCAGCTGTGGATGCACCAGAGTTTTATGTAGAGACAAAATGAAACCTTCTGTCTTTTTTTTTTTTCATGTCTCTCCTGACACACCCAATACGGCCTTGGCACTTTTTTTTTGTTGTTGTTTTTTTGACTGTCACTGCACCTTGCAGCAGTGGTTTGAGAAAACTGCCTGGCTGAGTCTGAGGGATCTTTCCAGAGCTGCAACCACCAGCTCCAAGTTCAGCATCCAGCAGGGATGGTGTAGATGAGGATTTCCTCTCAATGAAGTATTTATCTACACCAAAGCTCCTCTGGGCATTTGCTCTGCTTTGTGGGGCCCTTCTGGAGTTTCTATTAGGGTGGCACCTGTCTAGTCAAAAGAGCTTAATAATCTCGTACAAAAGACAGGAGATTGAGAAATGCAAAAAAGAAGGAAAGAAAGACATGAAAGGAAAATAAAAGGGTAATTATTTTTCATTTGTTTGTGCTTAGCATTTTGAGATCATCTTTATAATGTGATTTTTAATTATTTTTCTGTATAGGTGCATGACTAGCATATGGTTGCAAATGATGAAAAGATAACTGGAATTTTCAGTTGGTTTTATTACCTGGTTTTAACCTCACTAAGACATTTCTAGATTTCCTCTACAGTTCTTATAATTTAATCCATACTCATCAATGAAGAAAAGGGGAGAAAAGAAATAAACACCTCCAGTAATGCAATCAAGCTACAAGCAAGGGGAAAATCAGCAGAATGGCAAGGAACAGCTACAGAAACTCCATTAAATAAGGGTTTGTGTAATTTTAAAATATTCCTCTCTCTTTTGGTGCTGTCAGCTATTCTGAGACTGAATACTGCTTCACCTTTGGAAGCTGATTTTGAAAGGTGAGTAGTGATACTTCTGACAGTATCAGACTGGGTCAGCTTTGGTTTAGTTTAATGCCTACCTTCAGTAGCATTGCCATAATTTCTGTTTAATTATGAGCACAGACTAATTACAGAGGAGGAAAGTGACTTTTTCCCTCGACCAAGACCCGTCTGGTTACTGGCCCTGGGTCAGTGTGAGCCGAGTGTCAGAGGAAGGGGATGTGGTCACCACGTCTCAAAGGCAGTGAAAGCAAATTCCTCATTCCAAAGAGGCACCTCTCAGCCTGCTGCTCAAGGAAACGAGCTTTTGCCATGCTCACACTACACTTAACTTTCCCAGGAACTTTTGAACCTGGCGGTCAATTCCAACAGAACTACTTGGGGGCAAGGTACAGATCCCTGAGATAAGCTCCAACTGCCTTTTGAAGAAAAGTGACTGCAGAAAAGAGACCTGGTGGTGGCTTCAGTGAAGAAAGGTGGCAGTGAGAGTCCCCTTCTAATTGAGCAATGGAGAATTGACACTGTGAAGGAACTTAAAAGCAACTCCACTGGGGGAAAAATGCAGTTGGAGATTTATCTTCCCAGACAAATATCAGTCACCTGTTAAGACAAGCATTCGTGGGAAACTTGGCCTCCTTAATTACAGTGTGGCACAACTTGAGCTCTGCAGCTGCAGCCCGCCCTTCCACATGGTAGATTCCACGGTGATTAAATTATAGACTTCTGCAAGAAGTCATCCAGACCTATTCCAGGTCAGCTGATGGCTTTTTAGGGTTCTTTTCACTGACCGTTTTTACAAGGACTGAAAATGTCTGTGCCTGTTGTAATCAAAACGCTTTCTCTTTTCATTTCAACCAAAAAAATATTTCTACTGCCCCACATATGAACTATTTTCAGCTCATAGAACTTGCACACTTAAACAATATGGCAGTTTGTCACAAACCTGGTAGGTCTTCAATATTCTCTCTTACAAGATCCTAACAGCTGATACTCACCTTCAGTGTGATTCTGAAACTTTGTAAGAGGGAAGGAATTAATACCTGGGTTACAGATCAAAGCACCCAGGACCCTGTTATAATTGGAATCTGAGAAACTGGATTTGGTGCTTCCTACATCTGTGGGACAACAGAATGCCGTCAAACCACTGAAATCTCTTGTTCTTTGTCATCATTACCTTTTACATCAAACTTTTAAATGAAAACACCATAAAAGCTCTTTGGATAACTGAAAACTACTGTTCTAAAACCAACTTTTGAACAACTTACCTGTCCTGTGGTTCACGCTGTGCAGACTATATGTATAAACCTTGAGAAGACCCCAGGCAAATAAAACTCGAAAACCCTGCAAAACTTTAAGAAATAAGTTTTCTAGTGCCCAAGCCCACACTCAGCTACTCCTTAGGATTTTTGAATGCAATAGTGGTTAACCTAAACATATACAGCCTTAACCAGCCTGTCCAGAATATGGCAGACAGGCAGCTCAAACACGTGCAGTGCTCTGGGGAAGGCTACCACAGGCTGTAGGGCATTTCCTCATGGGAACACTCAGTGTCCTTCTCTTCCTCTTTCCTGATCAAAAAGTCCCTCTCCCAGCTCTGAAATGACTGATGCCCCAATCTGTTTTCACACCATTACCTTGCCAGTAAATCGTTTCAGGTCTCAAGTGCAAAGTTTCTTCTGCTTGTATGTCAAACATTATGGTTCCACATTTTTTGATGAGATGTCAGATGTACGTATTTCAGAATTATTAATTTAATCCCAGAACCTCTAAGGATCCATACTGGATACATGGGTGAAAATCAAGAATGCTTGCTGATGAAAGGGAATGACTACTTTTGAACTTGTGGCTGGAATTTCTGATCACAAACACACCTGTAAATGCTTTGCTTGGATTGTCATGCTACTGGGTCCTGGCTGCTGGCAGACTAACGCTCATATTTTCCTGAGCCCATTCAATCTGAAACAGGGTCACAGCAGAGTTCTCAATTGTTCCAGTAACTGCTGATGCAGTGGTATCCTTGCTGCGTTTGCTGGCTCACTACACAACGTTTTACGATCCAGATCTGCACACAAATCCTGCTTCAGACAGATTCTGCTCATGCAACTCAAACGGGAGGCATTGCCCGTGTTCACTCACTCCCTGTACTGAGCGTGGACAACTCACAGCTTTGATGGATCCACCTTGCTTCTTGTGGGCCCAGTGAATGCTATGGCTGCTCCAGCAAGCCCATTCTTTGCTCAAGGATGGCAAAAAAACAAACAAGCAAACAAAAATCAAACAAAAAAATATAGGAAGCCCAGTCCATCAGATAAAAAAGCAGCCACTACCGTCCCTCCTGGAAGGTAGCAGGACCCCTCAAGCAGGCCAGATGCCTACTGGCATTCCCTGGATGCCAGGGAATGGACCACCTCTCTTCAGTGAAAGCCCATTTTTGTTCAGTGTTTTCCAAGAACTTCCTTCCCAGGACCACACCTAACCCCCAACCTGTGCAGAAAGCCACATTTATGTTCTGCCTATCCCCAAAAGCAACCCAAGTGTCCTCTGAAATTCTTAAAGGGTTTGCTCTAAGATTTTGGCACAACCACCCCCATATACTATGCCTGGTAAACTTTTATTCAGTTTAAGCTGTCACACATGGGTAATGTGGCCTGGTGTGACACCAAGCACCCAAATCCAGAGAAAGGCAACACCTCCGTCAGGTGATGCTGCTGGAGCAGCCAAAGCATTTGTCCCAGCTCAGGAAGAGATCCACCACCACCAATTTTCCTCCTTGTGCACTTTTTTATTGTTTTCTATGTTAACTTCTCACGATGGCTTTGCAGACAATTTCAGCTCAAAGCATAAGTGAACACTCAGCCATATTCTAAAAATTCTTACTGAGTGACCTGTGTGGGACTCAGTCTTGTGGGCCTGCAAAAGGAAAAAAATGGGTGCCCACGTTTAGCTGTGTGAAATTTAGAGAACAGTTTAAATATATCAGCTTTTTGTTTGCAGTCCAAAGAGCAGATGGTGGTTTAAATACTTTTTAAAGGTTTGTATGGTGGGACAGAGCACAGACCCACAGGAATGTCTCTCACCCTGTAAGACAGCACTGTGTAGTGATGTAATTATTAGACATAATTAATTAGATGTAATTATTTTCACTGTTTTTCTTGATTATTTTTTTCAATTTTGTCTGGAGACAGGAACAAGGTAAAGCGTTGTCAGGTCTACATTTTGAAGCCAACCTTTAAACTATTTCATCAGATGATTCTGCTCTGACAGTTTTCTTCTCTGTCTGGGGAACAATTCAGTAATTTACCTCTGTTTATGAGTTTTAAGGAGTTGCATGTGCGCTAATGTACCTCGACAAAAATAAATCCCTTTTGTGAACTGCAAGACCTCCTCACTAATTCCTTCAAGAGAGCTTTGCGTTCTTCCCACTAACCAGCCAAGCTCTCAAAAACTTGGGAAAACACACATGTGCAACATGTTAAAAACCATGGAACAATGACTCAGGTAAGCACCCAGGTGTTTTAAAATTCACCCGATGTCTCGCACGTTGTTTTCACGAGGCTGTTGCAGAAACCACGGCCACCGGTTACTCGCACAGCTGGAGAGCGTCCGCAGGCGCATTCTCAAAAGGTGAATTCACCGCTTTTCGGGATAAAGAGCGCTTTTGCTATTTTCCAATAACAAAGACGGTTCATACCGTGCTGCAGAAAATACTTACATCCTGTTGGAATATACAGAATGAAAAATAAAGCACTGGACAAAGCCGTACAAGCCCGGTTCGCACAGAGATTCTTTATCGCCACAGCCCGGTCCGTGCAAACACGGGTGCGCGGCCGCTCGCCCACCTGCGCGGGGTCCCCGCCGCGGGCGCTCCACCGCGGGGGCGATGGGGGCGATGGCAGTAAGGGGGCGATGGCAGCGACGGGGCGGCGATAATGGCGATAATGGCGATAAGGGCCATGAGGGCGATAAGAGCGACCGGCGCCAGCCAGCGACCCCCTCCCCGCGCCATGACGTCACACCCCCTCCCTGCGCCATGACGTCACCGCGCCTGCGCGAGCCCCCTCCCCTCGCGCCTCCCCGGACCCCTCGAGGGGGCGGTTGGGGGCGTGGCCCCCGGGGGCGTGGCCCCCCTCGCGCGTGCGCGCGCGCCCCCGGCGGCGCCCGCCCCCGTGACGGTTTTGCGTGACGGCGGCGGC
>VXBU01006339.1:119046-134447 GCA_013400315.1 Bombycilla garrulus
GGGGAGCCGGGCGTCCCCGGGGCCGCCGCCTCTCGGGCTGAGCCCCCCCGCCCGGACCATGGCCGACGACGACGTGCTGTTCGAGGACGTGTACGAGCTCTGCGAGGTGATCGGCAAGTGAGTGCGGCGGGGAGCGGGCAGGGCAGGGCTGTGCTGGGCGGGGGGAGCGCTGCCCCGCGTCCCCCGCCCGCACCGGGCACGGGGATGCTCCGCCCGGGACCCACCTGAGTCGCCGCCGCCGGCGGGTCCGTACGGGGGCCGGGTCCACCCCGTGGCCGGTGCCCGCCGGCCTCGTCACGCGGGAGGCGGAAGGGGGAGAAGTGACCCCATGTTTCCTCAGCCACCATGATTAACCACCTCGCCATCGCTCAGCCTGGCTGCAGCAAGCGGCAACCACTTCCCACCCCTTTTCTTCTCCTCCCCCCGATATCCCATTCCTGGCACACCCATCAAGGATTGCCTCTTGGGGAAGGGAGAGGGAAGATAGCTCTCCGTAGATCCACCTATTCACCGGGTGTCTGCGTATTTGTGCGCCAGGTGTTGGGTTTTCCTCTTCTTTGCTGCACAATAACCAGCTCGGTAGTGGCGCTCGGGTAGTGCTCGGTTCTCGTCCAGATCCATCACTCTGGTTCTTGTGAAATGGAGATGTACAAGGCAGGAGGAGTGCTTGGCCTTTTGAGTCTTATTATGCAACTGCTGTTAAACCGATGCTCGAGGCTTGTGTGAAACCTGGGAGTTGAGGCAGTGGCTGGCGTTCCCCAGCTGCTGTTTCGGGTTACCGCTGTTGGATGAAAATGACAATTCGAGTCACCAAGAAAATGCAGAGTCTCCCCCAAATCAGATGGTGATAAAGAATTAAACCTGAGCTCCGTTCTCCCCTGCCCCCATATTTCTGTGACTGCTCAGTTTTGAAATCCTTTCTTTATTTCTTCATCGTCTTTCATGTATTTCTTGTAGTTGTGTCTGTTGCAAAAAGGACGCGAAAGATACAGCGATACTGACACTGCCTAATTTTCTGTGTGTCTGATTCCGAAGCTGAGATTGCTCTGCAAACCTTGGTAGTGACACTGTTCAGTGTGCTGGGAGTTTTTTCTTCGTGACAATGGATTTTATGAGAGTAATTGACCGTGTTTTGGTTATAAACAAAGAATGTTTCCTGCATGTATTCTCTTGCCCGCTCTCCACCCCTGTGCATTTCAGTGTATATGGAGTGCTGTCTGCTTTCAAAGCCAGGGCTAAAAATATTCTAGAATTAATCTTTTCTCAGGATTACACTGAAATGCTAGTCCTGGACATAGCAGGTGGCTTTGTTGTCAGCAGAAGTTTCGGCACTCAGTTCTGTCGTTTCACAAGACGCTACCACCTTGCTCCTAACACAACTTTTAAAAATATTAAGCTCCAAGGGCCTTGTTTGCCATCACAAATGCTATATGATTGCTTTAACTTGATGCTGGTGAGGACCTTCTGTAGGAGCAAACCTGTTGTTAATGAAGGTGTTTTGAAGACAATTTTGGCACGCTCCTTTCACAAGTGGTTTTATGCTAACCACTGCAGTTCACACTCGGTTTTTTTCCTGCCCGATTGCCATTAAAAGGAAGGTGCAGTGCTTATGCATGACCGCACACCCTTTCGGAGGATAGATGATTCACAGGGGGCCAGATGTTTGCACATCTCCGCTGACTTTGTTCTGTGGCTGGAGAATTTCGAAGGGAGAGCTCAAAACCGGTGGATTAGGTGCTAGCTGCAGAAGTTCCACACGAGATTCAGGTAGTACAGAGAGTGTTGTGATGTAACTAGATCTAACAGATAAATATTGAATCACAGTAGCATGATGATGCCAAGAGCACTGTAGCAAAAACAGGGTGTATCACTGAAAATAACAGCAGTGGTGGTGTGGAGGGCTGATAGCTGGTTGTGATTACTCAGGCTTTTCCGCACAGATGTCTAAAAAAAACCCAAACATTTAAAATAAATATACAACTTTCATGTACAATTTATGAGTGGTATTCCTGTTTCTTTGCAATTCTACGCAGGTAAATTCCAGGGGACCAGAGGTGAAGCATCTTTCTTTAGCTTACAGATTCTGGGTACCAGCTTGCCTGTCTGTAAGAAACTTGAGGAAATCTGCTGCAGATCTGCTTTGAATTGCTACATATGCATCTGACCAAACATCTTTCAGTGAAACATACGCTAAATGTCTGCTTGTCCCTGGGATTTTTTATTGATTGATACAGTGATTTAGTTCTTGCAAATAGCACATCTGGCTCTGATTTGCATTTTGGACACATGAAATAGTAAAATATGTAATTTATCTTTCCTAAATAGGTAGTTACCACTGTCACTTGGGGTGGTAAAAGGTAGTTTCATAAAGGGTGTGGGAAAGAGGTCTTTGCCTGTAAAATGTCTGAGTGTTTAGTCAAAGTTCCCATACAATTTACGAGAGAAATCAGGAGATACTTTTCTGGCTGACAGTAGACAGTCCAATTTGTTGAGGCATACTCTGATCTTTAGGATAAGCTTTAAACACTTCTAAATACAATAAACTGATAAGACTGACTTTGAGTAAATGCAGCAATAATAGCTTTTGGTGAGAAACAATTACAGGGCAATAGTATTCGAATGAATTGATGGGAATGACAATGATAAACTGTTTATTATGTGACATTTAGTGTGTTTAAGTTCCGCAAGCATGTATTTTTCATTTTTAAGGGGTGTGGGTGGAAAGAAAGGCCAGGAGGGATTGAGAGAAATTCTAGTTCATGTTTTCATTAGAAAAAAATGTTAGGGGAAATCTTACTTTACATATATTTCCAGTATATCTTTATAGTGCTGAAAGCTATATGAAAATATAAATTGGAATAACAATCCCAATTTCTCATTTAATGTTTTAAAGGGGCATTTATGACACTAACATTAGTCATACATTTTTACTTAACCAGATGTGTTACGTTTGAGGTTATTGTCTCTTTGACTTGGCTAACACAAACATTCTTCAGCAAGAAATAAATTGAGGATTTCTTTGTTAGCCTTCAAAAATGTGTTAACATATCTCAGGATAGTGATGAAGGATACAGGTGTGCCATATTTTTTTCAAACCTGCTTCCAGGTGGCTTTGAAGAGATTCTCCTTGTGTATTGGCTGAGAAGTACACATCTAAAATCTTTAAGTCTGTTACTGTGTGGATCAGATGGTGTTTGATTGACAGCTCACAGGTAGTAGTGCTAAGTGTACTTGTTTATTTTTTTATTAGAATTTTAATTCAAAATGCTTTGAGTAGTTTATAAAACGTAGCAGGTGTAAAATGTTCTGAGTTTATCATAGGAGCTCCACATACACATAGCAGGAGTTTTCTTTATGCCAAAGAGAGAATGCTTGTCTTTAGGTAGGTGTTGAATCTAGAAGAGTGTGGCAAGGTTTTTATGATAGAGCCTTGTTCCGCAAGGACTTTATTTTAAATTATCTGGTTTTACGTTTCTGTACCTCTTAAGATCCATATCAGTTTATGTTAGCATTAGAGGAGAACCATAAAGATTGTCTGACCTTTCTAACAGTAGGACTGGAGGTTGCTTAAAATTTCTCCAAATGTTTAAGTTGTAACTACAGTGAGATAAAGATGATAGGCATTTATTTGTATTTAAAAGGGCTTTGGTCACAATTGAAGTCATTAATTCTGGGGTGCGTTAGGAAGAGCACTGCCAGCGGCTCAGGGAGGTGACCCTGCCCCTCTGCTCAGCCCTGCTGAGGATCACCTGCAGTGCTGTGTCCAGTTCTGGGCTCCTCAGGACAGGAGGGACATGGAGCTCCTGGAGCGGGTCCAGTGGAGGGTGACAAAGATGATGGAGGGACTGGAGCATCTCAGTGAGGAAAGGCTGAGGGAGCTGGGCCTGTTCAGCCTCAGAAGAGAGGGCTGAGAGGGGCCCTCACCCCTGTGTGTCAGTGTCTGCAGGGAGGGCTCAGGGCATGGACCAGGCTCTGCTCCCTGGGGCCCTGCACTGGGACAGGAGGAACGGGCAGGAATTGACGGCTAGGAAGTTCCACCTGAACATGAGGAAGGAATTCTTCACCGTGCAGAGACGGAGCACTGAACAGATTGTCCAGAGAGGGTGTGGAGCCTCCCTCACTGGAGATACTCCAGACACATCTGGACACAATCCTGTGCTGTGTGCTCTGGGATGAGCCTGCTTGAGCAGGGAGGCGGGACCAGGTGACCCACTGATGTCCCTTCCAGCCTTACCCATTCTGTGATACTAATAGTCACTTAAATTGTACATTTTTGTAATTTTTTTCCTCCATTTGTGGGCCGTATGTGCCATCATTGTGTGCGTAGTGGTGCAGTTGTTGGCATTTCCAGTACCAAAGTATAACATGATCTTTGGTGCTAATGCTGTCAGAGCTTTCAGGACGTTCTCTGCAAACTTGGTTACAGCTCATCCCCTTCGTGAGGATTTTGGTTTGTTTTCATCCCTCTTTCCTCTGTGATGGGATGAACCTCTCTGCTTGTGCCCTTCCATTTAGTGAAGAGTAGTTAAAGGGCAAGAGCCAGCAGGCATTGCTCCCTTCTCCCTTCTCCTTCCAGACTGCCAACACTGCTGGAACACCACAGATGTCAGCTGAGGATGCAAAGTCATGGGACAGGGTTTGTTTGGTTTGGTTTTTTTTTTCATTAAAATTTGAAGGCTTCTAGGCCACTGAAGTCACACATGGGGTGGTGGTTGCAATTCTGTTCTAAGCTCTTACCTGGAGCTGGAGGTGCTTTAGATTTATGCCTCAGTCTGGGAGTGTTCAGGAAAAGGACAACAGAGCTCATGGATTCCTTGTCCGAGAAATAAATAAAACGTTTAATAATTGTAATTATTGTGGTAACGAAAATACGTAGAGGTGTTTTGATGGTTTCAGTGGTATTGTTTTTCATTATTGCCTCCATTTTCACTCACAGGAATTAGAATGCTGTTGACTCAAACATACTTTTACTCTAGTGCACTGCTGAGATTTTGCATTTCCTGTAAAACCAATACAAATAACTGATGGGTGTAATTAATGACAAATCAAATGAAAATGTGGAACAACTGTTGTATGTACTCACTGCTTGTAAAAGGGGAGGGGGAAGGGAACTTCTTTGGGATATGGCAACTGATTTGTCTGGTTTAGCTTTTGAGATTTTCAGTGCTGTTTGAAACTCTCTGCTAATAAAGCATTCTTGGCTGTTGTCTCTGTTACAATATGTAAGAGTAACAGATTATAATAAACCACTGATTTAAGCATGAGGTCATAATGTGCATTGCTTCAGGAAAATAGTGGCTGATTATTTGTAGTGTATAATTACTAGAGTATATCCTTAGCTAAGTTATTCTACTATGGATTTAGCTGTAGTAGTGACCTGTTTCTACTTAAGAGGCTCTGCCTACTTAAGAGAAGCAGCTGAACACAGAATAGAATGAATAAACCTGGGTGCAGAGTACAACATTTCAATCACTACTCTCTTTGTACGGCTTCTTCTAATATTGCCTTGATAACCAACAGCACTCTTGTGTACATCTTTCTTGAGGAAGAATTCCTTCATGGAGAGGGTTGCTAAGCATTGGAATGAGCTGCCCAGAGGGGTGGAGGAGTCACCATCCCTGGGGCTGTTGATGACATGACTGGATGTGGCACTCAGTGCCACCCATGGTTGAGTTGACAGGGCGGTGATCCGTCAGAGGTTGGAGTCAATGATGTTGGGGTTTTTATCCAACATAAATCATTCTGTGATTCTTTTGATGTGAACAAGACAGCTGTAGTGATTTGGAAGATGAGGCTTGCTTAAGAGGAGAGTTTGGAGGAACTTGATCTGGGAAAATACAAGCTGAGAAAGATTGTGCAAGGGCTTTGCTAATATGTTTATATGTTTAAACACCCAAGAGTGGGAAGTCTCAAAAATGAGCAAATCTGAACAGACTGGTCCTGTGTAATTTCAGCCTGAAAGTTTGATGATTTTAGACCAATTCACTACTGAGATTGTGGATCAGATGTCTTTGAGAAGTAGTGGGATGAAACAAGTGATCTTGACTTGAAGATTTGCTAAGTTAAGAGTTTGATCTTTTATTAAAACAGTATGAAGCTTTATTGCCTTCAGAAAAATGGGGGCCAGGCTTCAGGACCCAAGTGATTCCTGATTCAATCTTTTGAATTTCAATTCAAACATAATACTTAAAATAAAATGCTTTAGGATGAAGAAATATTAGGGAAAGAAGAGAGACACATTTTATGTCAACAGCCACTCACCTACTTAGACCTCTGTCTGATACACTGCACTTTTTTATAATCTTTATACAGATGTCACTACAATGAAGGGTAATCAAGCATTATTAACCTCAATATGATGTTTCCAAAGATCACTTCTCAGAAACTTGTAGTCGTATTAAATGTGTCATCTAAAGAATGATTTCAACCAGAAATGAGTGGTTGTTATAAGTAGGTATTTCATGCCGAATTGTGGAGTTGATTAAAAAAAACCTCTCATGAATGGAATACTTTTTTTTTAATATGCAGCGTGACTATCAGCGTGGCCAGAACTATCATACCTACGTGTTAAAAAAATTAGACTTACCTCTTCAGATAGTGTAATAATCAGCTATTGCCACCAGAAGAACCCCAAGAAACTTCTCTTTTTCTTTGCCTACATCAGATAAGTGTGTAAGAAGATACCTAAGGCATCTAAAGCATGGGAAGAGAGCCTTGAGTTCAGCATGGCTGTAAACTGAACTGTGTTTTGTGTGCCAAGTCAGTACCTTCTGTTCATAAACTTCTGCTGCATTCAGAATGGGTTGCAGTGTTCCTTGGGAGATGTCTGTTGGTGGAAGGAATGCTGCCCTTGTTGGAAGCAGCAGTGCACAGCAAAACTGTGGCATTTCAGTTACTTTTGTGTTACTGGGTATTTAAGCTCTCTTTTACCAGTATCTTTTTCTGCAGGAGAAAACAGTGAAATAAGGTTAAAATAATTTTTAGAGCTTGACCATGAAAGATCTTTACATTGTAATAAAGGTTCATTTTTTAACTTCAGTTTGTATGAGAAGCAAAGTCTTCCCAGAGATTACTAATAAACTTTTACAGGATAAATTTAGGACTAAAAAGACTGAGGACTGTTGCCTAATGTATTCTCACAGGACAGAATTGAATGTCCTGTGGTTAACAAATGCCTTGCTCTTTAATTTTCATCCCTTTTATTCTAGAATAGGATAAGAAGGGGTAACCAGAGGGTTACTCCATACCTTCTGTCTTTTGTTGCAGTGTTCAAGGTGCTGTGGGGCTGTGCTTTCCTTCCAGGCTTAGGATTTGTCAGAATTCTTGTGTTGTCAGTATTTTGCCAATTTCGCTATTGACTTAACTTCTTCAGAAGTCAGGAGTTAGAACATGTCTTCAGCACCTGAAAATGTGTATAGTTGATGCATAGTTCTTACAAGCTTACAAAGTTAATTGTCTGTTTAAGAAATTCTGAATATTTGCCTTCTACCAGGGATTCTAAGTAGTATTTGGTTGAATAGATTTTTACTTGGCTCCTCCACCTGTTTATTTGGCTACCCAACGGCAAGTCACTGCTTGCAGCTACTTGGATTTCATTTTTAACTAACAACTCCATTTTCTTTTCTGGATTGTGTGGACATTAGCAATTATTCCTAGCATTTAATATTGAGTAAATTTCCTGGGATATGTGAACTAAGAAAGCTGTACAAAACTTTCCTCTGGACAAATTTTTTAGAGGTAAAAGCTGGGGTGTAAGTCCTGTACAGGCATTTACAGTGGTTCAGAATGTGTTCTGTTCAGTTGTTGGAAAGCACTTTAAGGTAAGTTGCAAAACTAGTTTTGTCTTATCAAAGTGTCAGTTCTGCTGCAGCTGAGATTAAGAAACCCTTAGAATTTCAAAGTACGCCTTTCCTAGGGAGAACATTATCCTTGGGTGACTCGTGGCTTCATATAAATTCAGTTAGCAGGGTTTGGAAGGTAGCTGGCTTTTGGAAATTTTTGATCCAGAGATCACTAGGAGTAAGGAAGGAAGCTTTAACTGTGAAGAGGTTGTGCCTTCTCAGTTACAGTGTTCTTTAAGATATTCAGAACTTCATGAAATCTTTTTCTAGATGTCTTGTTATGTGGGTCTGTGAAGTACACATAACACCACCAAAAGAAAAAAAAATAAGGAACTAAAGAACTTCTTCTGAAAGAAAGTTCAGCTTGTCCTGACCATCTCAGAACGTAGGCATGTTCCCATATCTTCTTTTTTCTCCCACTTCCATTTTGGGGAGAGTGTCTACGAGTGAAACCTTTGGCTGTGTCCCTGATGTTCCAGCTTTGAGAAGCCAGCCAGAGGAGTGTGTTACTGCTTTACTCCCACACTGCTCCTGGGAAATCCTGATAACCCGAATGGAGTTGTCAGCTGCCCACTTTCTCCTTGTTATTTTGGCTCCAGATGTTGTTCCTTACACCGAACAGAAGGGAACAGTTCTGAACCGTGGGAAAGCTGCTCATTTACACTCAATTAGAGGGATCAATACACCTGTAAATGGAAGGGATAGTGAAGAAGCAAGTGAGGTAATCTTATCTTCCTTCTTCAAACCACTCCTCCACCCCCCCTCCTTCTGGTTAGGAGAAGATGATAGAGAAGGTGGGGGTGAGGGCAGCCTGTGAAAATGACAAACAATTTAGGGAATTATATATTGAGCGACAGATCTTTTCTACATCAGTAGTGATCCAAAATAGTATTTTTTTCCTAGAAAAGAGCTTTGTGGAGCTCTTCATGTTTGAACTTGACTGCAGCAGCAGCAGAAGGGTTGAGTTTGGATGGGTTTAGAGAAGAGACCTGTGTGCTCAGCACTGGTCTGGCTGCATGCAGAGCAGGAACCAGGGTGGGAATTGAGGTGAAATCCTGCACTTTTGTGATCCTGCAGCCTCTGTAAGTATATCATGATTCATGAAGAAGAGCTGATACAAGCTGTGGCTGTGCTGAAGGTTGTGTAAACATGGCAGTAGTCGCCTTTCCCCTCTTTGGGTCCCGTGTGAGGGCATCTTGGTGACAGGAGCTGAATTCAGTTTGCTGCTGCTGGAAGAAGGAGATCTTGCTCTCTTTATGTGCTCCCATGCCCCGAGTGATCCACCCTTCCCTTGTGCCAACTTCCGTATTTATCTGGTCTGTATGAGCCAGGTGCACTGCGAAAATACTCACTTGTTGGATGGTTATTCTGCTCTTTTCCCTGGCTTGACCACACCTACAGTGCAGTCAGGGCTTGCTCAAGGTAGAGGACTCAGGAGTGGAGAGAGAGAAGGTGTGCAGGTACCTCTCCCCTCTTCTCATCTCTAACAGTGGATTACTAAGACCACATCATAAAATTCTTCATTGGGGTTTTTTTTAAAGCATGTTTGGCTTTTTTTGTATAATCAGGAAGCTAGCTTCCAAACCATTTTATGCAATAGTCCAGACAATGGTAAGGAAAGGGCAAGAAAAAAGAGAAACAGAGTACTTTTGAGGAGAAAGGAAACATTCCAAATTAACATGCAATTATTAACACATGCACACAAACCAAATTAACATGCAATTATTAACACGTGCACACAAAAAGAAATCAGTTGTTTTTGTGGTCTTAATTTGTTTTTTTCTTCTTCCTATACACATAAACATTCTCTGTAATTAAAACCAAGCACTAACTTTACATCAGGACCTCACTTGATTCAGGATTTTGAGACGCAGCCAATTAAAATTAGGAAGGCAACTAAGTCTGGGATTTTTGTTTGTCGAATATTTGAATTAATTCTTTGAAGCATATTAGCTTCTGACATGGTTAGATGTTCTTCAAATGTGCATGTGCCTTGTTGGGTCCTTCAGGACTTAAAATGTTCACAGTTGAATGTACTGTGAACAGCAAGCGTGCTTGATATTTGTGAGTAATTCTAATCTTTATAGAAACCAAATCTGTTACTTCTGGTTCTGATGTGATTGTGTGAAAAAAACTCTGATAGCATATTTAGGAATGTTCAAGAAATTCAAAAACAAAGTTTTCCCAAGCCACCAATTTTCAGATTTTGTTTTACTCTAAACTTAAATGTAAAATATATTATATTGATCAAGAACTTGTTTCAATTAAAATATCTGCCTTTTTGTCTATTTGTTTTGTTGGGGTTTTTTGTTTGCATTTTTTGTTTCGGGTCTTTTTAGGAAAAGTTCTGTGTTAGTGCATCTAGATCAAGTTTAGATTGAAAAGTACCAACTTCCATTTACAGAAAACACTGTTTTCCTCTCTACAGCCCCCAAACCAGAAGTAACGTCTTAGTGTTTTTCTGCAAGTATCTTAATTTCAGACCTTCAGCACTACAGACATGAAAAGAACAAAAGGGGCTTTCAAAACTGAAGGTCAGACAGAACTGTTTTGCTCACTTAGAGCTATTAGATTAAGATTATTTTTCTTACTCTTTCCTTTCTGGAAAAAGCAGTTATCTGTTGGCCGAGTTTCTCGGATGTTCAGCCCTTAAGGTTCAATTATCTTTAAAAGCATAAAGTAAACAGGGTGCTTAAAATATCAGAAGTTCTTTCCCTAATCTTAGATCTCAAGTGTGTCAATTTTTTTTATCAGCTGCAGGCACTTGTAATTGTAAAGTATTCAAAACTTCATAGCTGCCATTGAGATACACTTTTAGGATACTTTCTCAACTCTTGCAGATAAATCTTCTTTCTTGGAGTCTCGGTTTGAAGTTTTCAAAAGTTCAAATTGTCTGTTTGCTGTGTTGATAAGGGATGTTTTCAAATAGATTGCTGACTGTAGACTTGTGTGTTTGAAATACTTAAAATTTGCTCAGAGCAGAGACTGGGAATCAGATGTTTGGTGGGGTTTTTTTGGGGTGTTTTTTTTTTTTTTCTTTTTTTTTCTTTTTTTTCTTTGTGAAGATGATGCTTCATTTCCCTTCTTAGTGAGTCTGGTGACTTTTAAATGATTCCATAAAATATCATCTGGGACTGTTAAGAATACCTTTGTTTCCCATATCTTCTAGCCTGGTGAGTGTTTTTGCAGGCACTGTGTGTTAGGGAAGGATTTTAATAGGAGTATCCTGATTTTGGGAGGGTTGCTCCAAGCACTGATGAGTAGGAGCTGCTGCTGCACTGGCAAGTTCTGAGAGCATGTCCCAGGTGGTAACCAGGCAAAATCCTCAGCAAAACTGTTGCTTTTGGTATTCTCCGTGCTGGTGAGTTACAATGTCTCTTTGAGATGTCACTTTTCAATATCTGGGATCCTTTAGGTGTTGTGTTCAACAGCAAACTCAGAACTATAATCTGAAATTATTCAAAGGGATGCAGTTAAACAGGGAGATGAGGTCACTCTGTGAAACTTCTGTGATTCTTTCCCTGAATGTTTGTTGTATTTCAGAATGGGACTTAGTTTCTTATCTTGCTAATGTATGTTTTAAAAATTTAAAGCGTTCCAGAAAACTAATGTGGGAAATTCTCCTCTCAAAACCCAGGCTATATCCAGCTTCTCAGTATTTAATACAGTTGCAAGGACAAGGAGAAGTGTAAGAATAATACCTTCCTGAAATGTGGTTTCAGATATATGGCTGGAACATTCAGAAATCAGCAGTGACTTTTGAGAATATTGATGCATGTTAGAAGTTAAACGTGTATTTTGCTGGAAGCTGCTTTAAAATTCTTTTTCTCATTTGTGCTAAAAGTTGATCTGTGAAGTTTTTGTTTTTTAAAACAGAGCCTTACAGTGGTTTGTAGCTGTTCTTGCTGATAGGTTTCCTTTTTTTTTTTAATGTCACTGTTTGAAAAAGGAAAAAAAAAAGAAGAACCAACTAGAAATGTTTACTGTTTGGGCAAAGCTGTAAGAATTACTCAGAACTTTCCTTTTCATTTAACTTTTCCTCTTACACTCGGATGCTAGCTTGAGACTTTGCTGCCATCTCTAGTTTCTTGATGAAATTTATCTTGAGCTGCTATTTGGTCCTGCATTTTCATCTGTATTCTTAAAAAGACAAATTTTGGCTGGATTTCACAACTGCTGTTAGAGGAATTTGTTTTGCAGAGCTTGTATCAGTGAAGAAAATAGCCATCCCTTGTGGTTTTTTTCCCTGTGAATGCATTAGAGAGGTTTTCTAAGGAGAAATATCTTGTATTCTTAGTATCTGTATTCTTCTTTGTTTCATCTTCAGATACAGCTGTAGTTAATAAGCAAACTTCCTGCTTTTTTTTTCTCTCATTTTGGCAGTTAAAATTTGTAAGTCACACTCCTGTTACTGTATTTACTATGATAAAGACAGTATATTCTGTTGGTTGTTTATTGAGTACAGAACAGTTTTGAGTTTTGCTGGTCTCTTCAGTACCAGCATTTTACTTCCAGCATGAGTGTGAGTACACCTGAATGGTTTTAAAATGTTTTTTTTGCCAGTCTTCATTCTTTTAGCATTTCTTTTGTAATGTGAAGCTTCTCAGTAGCTCTGCCAAAGCTTCGTTCTGGATTTTTTTTTTCCCTGCTTTGACTGGCGTTTCTTTTCCCATCAATTAACAGCTCTTCCCAACAGCTTGTATACGTTGTTTCACACGGTGTATTCTGGAGTTCTCCTTTAGTTTCCTTCAGACTCATTGGGCTCCCAGCAGACTGTAGGATGGCTGTCAGTCAGAATTTTGCTCCCATGAAAACTGGCTTGCTGCAAAATCAAACTGCAGATTCAGTTTCTGAAACCTGAGCTAAGAAAAGCTTTCTCCTCAGAGTTACAAGAACCTTTGAAAAAGTGTCATTATTGTAGTTTTATCTTTGAACCTGCAGCCAGCTGGGACTGTAGTGTTGAGACCTGTGTTTGCTTTCTGTGGAGGGAGTGGTACAGGGTGACCTGTTCTGTTACACTCTCCTCAAAGTCCCGATGGCAGTTCAGGTATTTCATGTGACTTTTTTTGTTGTTGTTTGGTTGGTTGGGTTGGGTTTTTTCCCCCATAACATCTGTAAAAGCTGTAGAGGAAAGTGCTTTTGTTTTTGCAGGTTGATTTGCCTCCGCAGCATAGAAAAAGTAAAGCTGTGTGGCTTCACTGCTTCTGCCTAGAATTCAAGGGAGAGGTGGTTCTCTGCAGCTGAACTGTGTTCCTGTGAGCATGTGTGGAAGAAGGAAGTTTATCTGATCTCACCAGAGGGAAATAGGATCTTGGCCTGCTTGTCTTACCAACCATGCTTCCCTCCCCAGTCAGTTTCTGGGAAAATAAGGGGTTTTCAGAACAACACTTATAAAACAAGTGTTTTATACTTAATTAGTACGAACTGCTCCACTCTCTCCTGTATACTCTAACTAGCACAAAGTGCTTTTTGTATTTTTCATATTTTCTACTCTATCTAATCTCTGTCACTTTGCTGGGACTGGGGGGTGGTCCTCAAAAATGATTAAAATTGCTGCTTTGTTTTTGTTTGGGTTTTTTGTTTTTTGGTGTTTTTAACTTGCTACTTTCTTTAGGCTGATGCTGTCTTACAGCACAACTCCTGAAATCTCAGGAAAACTTACATATCTACTGCTCAAGTTAAAGGACTTCCAAAACTACAAATCTCCGAGAGAAAGGAGAAAGTTGTACCTCCAAAGTCTGAAGCATGTCTTGTGCAGGAGTTCATGTTTTGTGGAAAATGTTGCACCAGTAAAACTCATTTGAAGGGGTGTGTGAGCCTGCCCTGTTAGTATGTCAGAGTATATCAACACTGTATATTGGGTCAGGTTTTTTTAATTATTTTAAAATTTATCCACATGTAAATGGGCTGCTAAAATGCTTCATTTTTTTTTGCCCATTCTCTTTCACTTCTAGCAAACATAAATATGATCTTCTGTCCTATCAGCTTAAATGCTCTTTGGAAATGTGTTGTTTATAAAGATTAAGAAAATATGCTGTTCTTTATTCATATGGAAAAATCTTTTAACCAGCATTCATTTGGGCAGCTCAAATGCACGGAGGTGTGCTAAGCCCAAAATCGCTAAATCCAAAATTTGACGAAGTGCTAGTAAAGTATTTCACTTGCTTAGAGTTGAAACCCTGCAAAATATGCAAAACCCTTATATTTTTGTCTGCTTTAATGGATGGGAGCTGAGCTGTTACAGTCAGAATCAGGAGCTAATTGTTGATCCTGGCATACTTACTGCATGCAGTAGGCGAGAGAAAGGGGACAGTGTGGATCTGATGTGAAAATATCCTCTGTTTTAGTGGTTCTTGTTTTGTACCCCAAGTAGTTTCAGATGTTTTCAGAGTCCTCCCTGGTCCTGTTTCTCAGTAAACCATATTTTGTGTTACTCCTCTTTTTTAACAGGTAGGTTGGGAAGGGCTGTTGTTCAGTATTCGTGAGCTAGTAATCAACAAGGTAAATGTGATAGTATAGTTTGGAATGATCCAGGGTCCAAAATTCTCAGTGTATTTATGAATGTTGCTCCTACTCAGAGTGGACTGAAAAAAGAGTTCAGCTTCTTGTTATTATCTTGAAGGTGAGTTGCTGATTAAAATTGATTATCATATGCTCTTTTACTGGTTAAAATGGTTTCTTCATTTAAGTTCTTGAGAAAATGTGACTAGTAGTAGAGATTCTAACTATAGTCAGATAGTTGTCATAAAAACAGTTTATTTAAATTATAGTTCATGTCAGTTTATGTAAACAGTTGATATTGTTTATGCAGTGTGTGAAAATCTTACAGCTTTCTATAGGCAATTCTGTAAAATGGGAATTATCTCCTTGTGAGGAAGTTGACAGCAAATAGTAGAAAATACAATATTAATATCAAGGCTAAAGTTTATCTTTGTCTTGTCCAGAAAGGAGTTTCAGTGCAAGTGTTCATTTCCAAAGCCTTTTATGCAGTAAAAAGTATATAATGAAGTTCTGAAAAACCCCCAAAAAAATCTTATCAAGCAACATTCCTTGAGATGTGTTCCCCACCCTTTTTGTCATTTTTGTTCACGTTCTTACTCTTTTGGAGGGCTAAACTAGGCTGATGAAAAAAATCAGGATTAGAAAGTGTCTTTCTCCTCTCACCCCTTTCCTTGGTCATTCTCTTCAGGGATTTTGGCCGGTTTTCCAACTACACTGCAATTACTCTTAAAACTTTAATCTTCACCTGGAGAGGAACTGGGGAACAATGAAAGCCATGAAAACACTTAAACCAGGAAACCAGTTTATCAGAAAGAAGATTACACGTCTGTATCTTTGGAAGGAAAGCACAGCTTCTACTTTTTTTTCATCTCCCACATATTTTCTGCTTCAAATGGATTGATTACATGTGGTTGTCATGTGCTGGAAAACAGTTGGAGGTGGGGCCTTTCAGTGATGCTGCTTTAGTGGTACCTGGAATCTGGTTTGTCACAGAGGGGGTATCGCATAGTTAACACAATTACCTGTTCCTTGAGTGTAGAAATGTAGAAATTCACACCA
>VXBU01006339.1:134535-148698 GCA_013400315.1 Bombycilla garrulus
ATACTTTTTTTTTTTAAAAGTGCTTTTAGTTTGCCATAGTATTCTTCCAGCTTGTATTGGAAGTCACATTTGGACTAAACCCTTGACAGTAAAGCAATTGTTTTAAAGCTGGGTTTGGGCAGATACCTACAGAAAGGACAAGACTCTAAAGATGGAATTTTCTAGCCATATGGAGGGAGTTCTTCCTCCCTAAGACATGAAATGAGCAAACAGTTGGAAATAACCCCTCTTGTAAGTGTGGCTCGACGTAAGTGCTGCTACCCTGGACATACAATTGAGCTGTGACATCTGTGAACTGTCCAAAATGATTTCTTGTTACCTTACAGCACTCTTTTCATGGATTGTTTTCATTCTGGTTTTGGCCATATGATGTGGTTTAGGCTGTAACTGTTGGTGTTGAGTAAGATTTCCATAATAAATTGTGGGGTGGGAATCACCCCTCTGGTATTTGCAGAGAAGAGATCCGAGGTATACAGGAGATTGTATTTATTTTGCATTCCAAGTCTGTACCCAGAAGGAAGGGAAGAAGCAAGATCTGAATCTCGAGAGGTGTGCAGTATTGCTTTAGTCTTTTCAGTTGAACTTTAACCTAAAAATGGGGAAGGGGGCTTTGGTTATTCAGTCTGTAGTATGTGTTTGCACTGAGAATCAGGAAAGGGATCTTTGTGAGTAGGGGTAGCTCTCTCACTTGAATGTGGAGAGAAAAAGCAAATAATTATGACCATTCTTCCTGGTTCCTTCTAAGATGTCACTGGGTTTTCAGGTAGGGGTAAATCAGATTTGTTTTTTTGCAAGGTAGGATAGAATTGAAATGAATGCTTGAACAAACTGATTAAAGAAAACCTTGCTTAGCTGCTGCAAGTCCTTATTTTAATTAGTACATTAAATTCTGAAATATGGCCTAAGCTTACCCAAGAGAGTTTTATAATAAGCTGATAACTGTCTGTGGTGGCAAAAATGGGTTTGTTCATTTGCTTATTATTAAAGCACATGCATAGCACAATTTTCAGTATATTGAGGAAAAAAAACCTGAGTTTATACAAACTGCTTGGCTATAAATCCTTCCTTTCAGCATTCAGCTCTACTCCAGCTGGGAAGGTTCATGTGGTACAGCCTTGAAACTTTTTTCTACTTGTCGTAGCTGTACTGAAGCTGCATCTGTGCTGAAGGCTGTGTCAGATTTATCATCTCCTGCTATATCCATTAAAGTCTTTCACCACCAGTCACAGTGCATATTTCAGTTGTCTTTTGCCAGTTTCTCATTGCCAAGACTGAGCTTTGTCTGCACCCAAATTTGAGGCAGGAACTGTAGTATCTACAAGCCTCTTTTTTTTTTCCTTTCTATTATTACTATTACTATTTACTATTGTACCTGGATGTTACATTTTGTGAGAATTTGTTTTAATTCAATTTCTGGGACATCCGCACCTTGACTTGTCTTCATGTTTCAGCAATGACTGAACATTCTCAGATACCTTACATCAGAAAAAGTAATCCATATTCAGAGAAAGCTACCTGCTAAAATATTTTCATGCCGCTCTGTCCAGGCTAACTATGTCATTTTTGCCTTTTTTGGACCCATCACTCATACTGAGCTGCCAAGTTTTATCTTAATTAGTATTTTGCCATTCCTGCTTTAAGATGAATAAAACAATTTTATTTTTCCAAATATCCCCAGTGCAGATGTTTTTGGAACATATTCACATCTCTTATGGGTTATTACACATAAAAGCAAATTAAAAGTTGGAGCTTTTATATTGTGACAAGCTAAAGAGATACTTATCAGTGTTTTAATGGTATTGAGTTAGTCATTGGGATTTTTGTGGTGAAAGGAGTAAATAGGCAGTTTCTAGGGATGAAGTTCTACATTAAAAAAAAAATCAACTTTATATTTCTAAAATGTCGTCTCATTCTTTTCTCCCCCTCAGAATTAGCTTTAGTCATATAACGTGCCTGCTAAAGTCACTGGTGAGTTCCAGCCACTCCTGCCAGAGAAGAATCTACATCTGTGTATTAAATGGAATTGTTTCAGGGCTACGTTTAGACCAAAGGTTTTGCCCGAATTCTTCTTTGAGAAGCCTGGCAGAGCCTTGGCTGTAGGCTGTGGTTTGCTTTGTAAGTGTTCCTGCTTTGTTATGGCCTTATTTAAAGCTTCCTATGTACCTTAATTTCCCATTGTGTTGAAAAGAGTTGATAGTTGCCTTCTGGAGCAGTAAGTCAGGTGTGGAGCTCTACAATCCTGCTGTTTGAGCTGGGTGATTCTGAACCCAAAAATACACAGCTCTACGGGCAGTGGGGAATTTGGGCTGTGTTCTTGCCTGTGAGGAAAACTGCAGTACAAGTTGGAGCTTCTGATGCTGTTTATTCATCTTGTTCCATGCTGCTGTAAAGAGGAGCACTTCAGTCCATTAAAGTACAATGTGCTCCTTCTGGCTGTTTGTGTACAGTTCATCTCATGAATGCTGGCTTTTGGTTTGGTGTTTTGTGGTTTGGGATTTTTTTTTTTTCCTGCTTTGAAGAGTTAGTTTGGTTTATTAATTTTTCCAGGTGAACTGTCTTTTGTGAACTAACAGAAGACACTGTTTTAGCTTGTATAAAAAGGCATAAGGTATATCGTAAAAGAAGTAGTAGAGGTAAAAATTGAAGAATGTCATTGAGGGCCGTAAAGAGAGCTTTAACAAATCCAGAAAAATGGTAGGAAAAGGAAGAAGGAGAACAGATGCCAATATTTAAAGAAACTGACCTAGTATTCTGTGAAATTGATCATAGTTGCATTTTAGATCTAACATAGAAAACTTCTGTAAGGAGGATAAATACAAAGAAATAAAGACTGTAGAAAAGCAGAAGCAAAAATGTTCTAGAGCATACAAGTCTACAAGTCTCCTTTTTTCTCACTAAGAATTACTGTATTGTAATGTTTTATGGAAGAGGTATGAAAAAGCAGTCATTGGTACAGACAATACATTGGAAAGATAATAATTCTAAAAGTTCCTGCAGCAGCCTTTAAATATGTGACTGATTCATTGTTTATGTGTATGTGGTAAATGAAGGACTTCAAGGTTTAGGGCTTCTTTAACAATCTGTGAAAAATCTACTTTTTTTTTTAAAAAAACCTAAAACCTAGTTTAAAAAAAACAAAACAACGTGTAACTTCTCAGTTCTGTGCCTTTTCTCTTTTTTTTTTTCCTGTTATTCCTGAAGGGGAGGGAGCAGGAATCATTGAAGTCCTGGCCAAGCAGATTTTTGGAAGCTTCTTGTTTAATTGGAGAATGGTTCAGCCTGCTTCTGTTGATGCTGCAGGATGAGAATGAAGGGGAACAGAAGTTGGAATAGGAAGTTGGAAATCTGCTGAGAGAAAGATTCCTACTGAGGGTGACTGTGGGAGGAAGAGAGAGGAAAAAAGATGAGTAGAGTAGGTTCATAGGAAGGAACTGGAAACAGATTTTGAAAAGTGAAATTGAACAAACACCAGAGGAGATCTTGTGATTGCCAGCCTGCAAGGATAGACGAAGCGAGCTGAGGGAGGGAAAAGCAGCAGCAAGTAGAAATTTATTTACTGGTTAATAACAGGATATTTGTAAAGGTAAGAAGGAAAACATCCCAGATGAGCTAAAGGTTGTGGGAAAGACACAGTTGGTACTGGAGAAGGGGGAAGAGGATTGGAAGCAAGATGAGAATCATGAAAGGCAGGATTAGGATTAGTGAGGTGATAATCAAACACAAGAGAGACCACTTTAGCAAAGCAGAGTGTGCAGAAGGGTGCAAAGACTGATTCATGAGTAGGGATCAAACGTTTGACAAGGTTATTGCCATCAAGTCTTCAGTATTCAGTGGCTTTTAAGTTGAATTTTTTTTAATTGCAGTGATTTATTTCTTTATTTGTGTGCCATTTAGCCAGAGGAGCAAAGAGAGTAGAGGTTCTTAGTAAGTTCAAATAAGATATGAACAAAAATGTTGACTTCAGAAAACTATACTGAGCTAAATCACAGGGTAATTGTGTGGGGTAATAGTTGGCTGTTGTCAGCCATCTCAAGTTGTATTTTCCCTGTTTCATAATCCTTATATTTTCACTGATTAAATTGCTCCTGCTAAATCTTCATTCTTGTTCTTCCCTTGTCTCCAGCTCCATTCATTTTAAATGAACTAGATTAATTTAAATGTTTCAAAAATTCTGTGTTGTTAGCCTAAATTCTTCAGGCTAAAGCAGGTTAGGGAACATTTGCAGGAATCCTGAGGTGAGGGATGGAGTTGTGTTCATCTCCAGTAGAGGAAACCGCACTTGGTTATAGCTCTGTTTGACAGCTCTCTGCCAGCTTGGATTACCTGATCCTGTTTACATGCATTGTACTGCAGCTGTCTTGTGAATACATAGAAATTCTCAATTTAGCAGAAGTCATTGGGGTGTTTTTTGGTGTTTTTTTTTAATACAGTCTTGCTAACATTATATGAAATCATTATTGGCACAACTGACCTTGAAGACATTCACTGGACAAAATTTGTCAGCTCATGCTCAGTTGACAGACTTATTTTTAGACAGTGTAGAAAATATAGAAGAATTTTGTACCCCTTGACAGACTTTTCTTAAAACCTTGCTGTCAGAACATATCTTTCCTTTGTTTGTTTTGTTCACTTGTGTTTGGGGGTTTTTTTTTGGTGTTCTGGGATGGGGTTTTTGTGTGATGGTTTGAGGGTTTTTAGTTTCCTAAAGTTGCATGATCAATGTATTCTCTATTAAAATCAAAATTCTGAGTCTTGTGGATTTCATCTATGTACCTACTGGTACTTCTGTCTTTGAAAGAATAAGTTTCTCCACTTTTTGAAGTTCTTAGTATGTAGTTCTTTGTTAACATTTCCATATGACGCATGTAAGTCATTGGTTAAAAAAAAAAGAAAATAATCCTGCTAGCATTGCAAACTTAAAAATTATCCAAGACTACTTAGTAAGTGTGACTTTTAAAATTAGCAAGTGTGACACTTCCTTCATTTCCTGCGATGTGCAGTGTGAATACTGTAACCAGACTGGCTTTTTAAATCGAGTGTCTGGACTTGAATGAGTTGCAGAGGAATCAGCATCAGGGCTGTTAAACTGGCACTGATTTCCTGTATCCTCACAGTGTTCCTGAGTAAGGCTGGGATTGTACAAGGTCAACAACACACAGAATTCACCTTCAGCTGCTTTTGGCATCTTACAAAGAGAGAGAGTTGATTAAACGTTCTTGGAAGGATGTTGCCGTGTAGAAATACTTATTTTACAAACATAAGCCTGAAAATTGCCTTTTGAAGGGCTGCTTTTCTGCAAAAGAGCTTTCTGTGTAGACATAATAAAAAATAGCCTTGCTGATATCGTATTTTTGTATAGTGGCTTACCAGAAATCAGGCATTGTAATTTTACATTTCCTTCTTAGAAATATGCGAGATACTGTGATGCCATTCAGCTTTCCGTGTCTCTATAGAATTGTGTGATGCTCTTATCTGTCACTGGAAGAGAAGATTCCAGTGTATGGATGTAGTCAGAAGATGGGGTTTTGTGTCAATCAGACAGTTATTTATATTCAGTCAACAATAGAAAATGGTGCTCTGTCCCTCCTCCCTGTGGATTTTTTCTGTCTTTTATGCTGCTGAAAAGAAGCAGGTCGCTGTCACCTCTGCCTCAGACTAATAAGGCTGGATATGGTTAATGTATTGTATAGTAGCAATGCAGTATTTACTCTCTTGCTGCTGGGCTCTTTCAGTGTGTGAAGATTTATGAGCGGGAAAAAGAAGAATATCCCTTTCTGCCTTTGTTGGTGTTGCAGTTTTCTCTCCTGTATGGTGACCCATCATTCCAGAGGCAGTAGAGTGGACAAGTAAGATTTGTGTTGCATTGTTCCTTGGGCAAAACAGACCAAAAAAAGCTTGAAGACTCAGATAAGTGAATGAAGTTTTGAAATGAATGAGTTATGCTGTGTATGGTCACTATGTGTGTGCTGTTGGACTGAAGCAAAGAGCTTGGCTGTGTCTTCCTGATAACCTCTTAGTTTCTGAAAGAGTAGAGCCAGCTAGTCCTTTACACTTCCTCTTTTCTAGGCTATACAAGTTCATTTTCCTCAACTTGGCCTTATGGAAGAAAAGTTTGAAATTTAATCAGATGGTTCATTTGTCAATTGTTTTCAAGGATCTTTGGTCCCTACCCACAGCTGGCACTTTTTTTTTTTCCTATGAAAAAAGAAATCATGGTAGATGAAAGAAAGCAAAGGATATTGTTTCTCTAGAAGGGGATTTGGAAATGTGTCCCTTAAGATTCTCAGAGAAAATAAAGGAAAATATGCTTGTTGAGCACAAAGGGAAGAGGATTGAAGAGGATGCTTGTCAGTGGCACAAAGTCCAGTTGGACGCCAGAAACCATCGTTGTACTCCTGATGCCTTAAGTTTTAGCTTTTATATTTTTCAGATTCTGAGCTGTTTCAGTGTGTAGTTCTGGGCTTCATAGGAAGGGCTGGTGAGCTCTCCTCACAGAGTAGGTAGACAAAACAATTCCTTTCTAGATAGGACCAAGGACAAATTTTAGGCCCAAGACTGTAAACAACAGTGAAGATAGAACAAGGAGGATGGAGCTTCATAACCTGAAGCTGTAATTGGACAACTGACTCCAATATATTGATGAACCAAAACCTATAAAAGTGTGAGACCTTGTGACCAGGCATCCATTTTTTGGTGACTGTTTGTGGATTTGACTTGGGTGTAGCCCTGGCAGGGTTCCTGCACTGCCCAGGCTGGATCCTTTCAATAAATACCTTTTATTCTTTTATTCTCCCTGTCTCTGTTTCCAGGTTCAACCTTTCCAGGCGTCACCCTGGGGTCAGTATTGGGTCCAGTCCTATTCAACACACTCATTATTGGTCGGGGTGATGGGCACAGTCTGTTCCCTCAACAGCTTTGCTGATGCTGCCAAACTGGGAGGAGTGGCTGGTGGCCAGAGGTGACCCCAGAGGGTCATGGTGCCACCCAGGGAGTCCCTGGCAGGCTGGAGCAATGGGCTGGCAGGAGCCTCGTGCAATTCCACAAGGATAAGTGTGGAAAGTGCTGCACGTGGGGAGGAACAACCCCAGGAACCAGAAGGGCTGCCTGGCTGGAGGGGGTGTCTGCAGGGCAGTCTGTGCTGGTGGGCACCAAGGTGAAGAAAAAAGGGCCAGAGGTATCCTGGGCTGCCTTAGGAAAAATGTCACCAAGAGGCTGAGGGAGGTGAGAGGAGCAGTGGGCACAAACTGAAACACGAGACTGACAGAACATGAGGAAACACTGGGGTTTTTACTGTGAGCATGACTGAGCACTGTCACAGATTGCTCAGAGGAGCTGTTGAGTCTCCATCCCAGGAGATGGTTCAAAGCTGATGGTTCTTGGCAGTTCACTGTGCGTGGCCCTACTGGATCAAGAGGCGCAGACCAGATGACCTCCAGAGTTTCTCTCCAACCTCAACCATTCTTATTCTATGGATATGATTTAGAGAAACATCACTCACTGTTTCTATAAGCTCTGGGACGAGTTTCTCAGCAGGAAGCTGAAACATTGAGTTTTTAATTGGATGCAACCAAGGTTTGCGTGTGGCAGCTGCTTTTGATGTTTCTGTGGTGGATTGGCCTCTGATACTTTATTCAGTATCTCGCAGTTTATAAAATCAGTGGGAATGGGATGCACAATTCTACGTGCTCAGATTGCTGAGACCAGAAATATGTTGAAAATCTGGCTGTAATATACCTTTGTCATCTTAAGTTGGATCTTTTATTTAGTACTAAAAGTTATTAGACAGCACTTCAGACCTCATGTCCTTCTAAATCTGAGGACCATACACAACTTACAAAACATTTGAAAACATTTCTTATGTCTCAGTTCCTAATTGCTGCCTCATTCACTATGTATATATGGCAGTGCTTTCTCCCACAGTGTGGTGCTATTGTGTTTAACTCTGTAAAGCTGGTAACAACTGAAATAAATCATTCTTTAAAAGAGTACAAGACAATAAAGCTACAGCTAACAAGGATCCTAATGTTTCTCTCCTTTTGAACACCACATTCCAGTTAACATTTCTAGTAGAAGCTGTGAGAATGGAGTTGTGTGCTAGTAAACATAAATATTTCAACAATTTTAGTGGCTTCTCAGCCTCTTCTAATTTTGCATTGTAAAGAGAAGAAAAAAGGGGAATGTTTTTCAGAGCTTGTCTTTCACTGCATCCATCACAGAAGCTTGAATAGATGTGCATGTTCCTCTTAGTTTTTCCACATGGACTTCTCTCAAGAGGGGAGATAACAACAGTAGGTAAAACACCTGGGTGCAAGGTAGCTTTTCCACTTGAATCTCTGCTAAATAAATGTAGACAGTGGACTAGGTTATTGGACCACCATTGCTAAACTAGAAATAAATAGATTTCTGCACAGGAGTGGAAAAAGATGCGCTTAACTTAAAACCATTAAATAATTATGGAGTTGACTTCCCCTTTCCTCTCCTTCAAATGATAGTGAAATTCAAACTGAAATGTTAACCCAGGGGGATGTTATACAGAGATACACCTCACACTGAAGGTCAGGTGTAAAAAAAAATGGGTCATCATTAATTGTTTTATTTCCTGTAACAAATGTGCCCAGCTGCTTGTAGTTCATAGTTTGTCCTGCTTGTTCTTTTCTTTTTTTTTTTTTCTCCTTAGTTTTCTTTTTTTTCCAGCCTTAATTGTGAATCAGGAATTTGGGTTTCCTAAGAGGAAGTTGTTTCTTATGACTGATTTACACTAATGCGTCCATGAATGATACTCAGAGCTTTGTTTGCCTTTCTGGCACACACTTCAAGTACCTTATTTTTCACTCCATTGCATAAAAAGAGTTCAGATTATTTTTCTTTCTTTTTAAAAGTCTGGTCATCACATTCTTCTTTTTTCAAGCTGCATCTTTCTACCTCCAGTGACATCTGTGCAGCAGTAATGTTTACTCTTCTGTTTTAGCCACGTGGGTCAGTGATTTTAAGCCTCTCTCCTGTTACTGAGACCTAGTGCCAAAGACCACAATTAGCTTATTTAAATCCAGTTACAAAAAGGTATTAGTTCTTGAATTTGTCGTGCTGATTTAGTATGCACATATAGGCTTTTACTTGAAGGTGATGTAATGAAAGGCTTGTTTGCTGTGATTGTTCATTTTGTTGGAGTTCATGAGGCCCTTTAATGCAGCAATATTCTGCAGTTCTTAAAGGTGTGAAAGGCTTTCAAGGGTAGTGTTGCTAACAGCCTTAACAGGGTGTTGCTTAAGCTTTAAAATGTTTTGAAGAAACTGAAGCTTATGCAGTTATTTTTAAGTTATTGCATCTTAAATAAACAAATCTTCAAATAACTGTTAAATAGGCTAATAAGACTTATCTGGCCTTCACCATGTTTATGCTATAAATAGATCTAAAGCCAGTCCTTGGCAGCAGGCCCCTTAACAGGCTTGTGAGTGCTTTACAGCCTGACCTGTGTGTCTGGGGAACCCACCTGGTGAGTAAGCTCACTTTTTAAATGGACCTTTTTTCAGTCGTGAAAGTAAATAAGAAAAGAAGTAAAATTTTTAGTCGTGGGAGAATAGGGAGGGGGATGGATCCATCTAGTGATTTTGGCTCTTAAAATCTTCAAGAGTTAGCAGCATGCCTCAGTAATTTGTTGGATGAATTCATTGTCAAATATCCAGGGAGTGTTCAGCTCTTCTCCAAGTATACCATGCTTCACCCATTCACAATTGATATAATTTATAATTTCCTCAGTGATTAAAAAAGACATAAGTATAAATTGCTATGTAAAAGAGCATAAAGGATCACCTGCTCCAAACTTGCAGCTCCAGAAGAGTAAATGTAAAATACCTTTTCCATAGTTAAATTATACTTGGATTTGTGTGGTAATTGGAAAATGTCCTCAAAATTTACTGCACAAGAATGGGAGACCAGAGATCACCTGAACTGTGTATATATTTAATTTAAATATTTAGAGACATGTTAAGGTGATAGGGGGGTTGTCAGACAGAAATAAATTTTTTGCAAAGAGAAAGAATTTCAAAATCCTTTTCATGAAAGCATAATGCTGTTTCTTTCATTCAAATGACCTTGTAGGCATTTGATGAGTAATTAGGTCTTTAAAGAAGGAATTTAGATTAATTTCTGAATCTCCTTCAAATGGTGAAACGCACAAAGTGACTGAAGTGCATTAGAATTGTTGTCTATTATGCCTTATCCATAAAAAATATATTTGTAATGATGTGCTATGTACTGTAATTGTTTTATGCAAAGCAGCATGTCTTGGTTTCTGTACAATGCAGTGACAGAGGGAGGAATTTCATGAGGGACAGAGGAGTTTCTTCATTAACAGAGCCAAGAGTTGTGTTTAGCTGCTGGTAGCATTGAAACCTGTTAGTTATGTGCTGTCTCTAAGCTGGTTTTGCTTAACAGTGGAATTAATTGTAGTGGTGACTTGCTTGGAAGTCTTGACCGCTTAGCAGATTAAGGCATGTTTCTGATTTGCAACCCAGTCGCAGAGAAATTAATTTCTGAGACTAACAGCTGGGAAACTAATAATATCTCATTATGTTTGTGAGCTGAAAAATAGTATGGCAGCAAATTAAAATTTGGGAGAAGTTGGGGTTTTTAATCTGTGCTCCTTTGTGCAGTGAGTATTATTAATGTGTGCTTGCATTCCCGCTGAATGTAATTTGTTTGGGGTTTAGGTACGTGGTTATAGCTTTAGTGCTGGCTATGATATAGAAAATACTGTTATTCTCTAACAAAACTGTTTTGTTACATACTTGTGGGAAATACTTTTAGTATCCATACGTAAACATAATTAATTTTTCAGGAGCACATTCCCCCACCAATTATGGAAAGTCCTGCTTTGGCAAGTACAGAGGGAAATAAAGAAAATAATTTCACTAATAATTGAAGAATGTATTATTTGGGTATTTTATTTAGAACTCTTTATTTTTTTCTAGTATAAGTGAGAAATAGAAAGATACAATTTTCTTAGCTCCACGTTGATATCTCCAAGCACAGTATTCTAGAGCTGTTTGTCATGAGTACTGTGTATGCATGTAAACATAATTTATAGGATATCTAATCTGTCTCTCTGAAAAATAGATATAAATTTGTTAGAAGGTTCATCTTATTACAGAGAAAAATTACTGTTAGTCATTTCATTCCTGCATGGTCTTGGGAGCTCTGTGTACCTGTGTGTCTAAGAGATTCTTGACAAGAAGCATCACTTGCAGAGACAAAGAGTGTTAACCGTTCATCAGATTCTGTTGTTTTGGAAACAGTGTAACTTATTAATATGGGCACTGTTTAAGTGGGTTTGTCCTGCTTGTGGTAATGCCTTAGAGCACAGTCCTTGGGCAGTAATTTCAGTGGTTTCATTTCTTGTGTTTAAGGTTCTCTAAACCCAAAGTTGCGGCCTGAGCAGATGCTACTTAGGAATGGCGAGACCGTTTTCAATTAAGTGCAAACAGAAATGAAATGTTTTCCAATTCAGCTCCCAGTGAGCAGTGATTCTTTCATATAAACCAACAGTGCTACTGTTTTTGATTGTAAGCACAGTGGTGTAAGTTAGACACACAGCTTTCTTAACAATTCCCTCAACTCTGATTTTTTTTTCTTCTTTAAAACCTTTCCTGTAACTGCTTTTCTTATATGCCTTATGGATCTGTTAATTTTTCTGTTCAAAACTGAAGAATAATTTGAGATACTGCATAAAGCTAGATGTGAATAAGTACCAAAGAGCTAATGATCATTAAAGCGCCTGTGGAATTCCTGTGCAATTTCCTGGTAACTTTATTGCTTGCTGTAAACATTTCCCTACCACTACTGTTTATTAAAATAAACTGATCTCCACACATCATCTTCAATGGATAAAATACATTTCAAAGTAATACTAAATTTTTTTCTAAGAGCAAGAAAAGTTTGTCCTGTGCACAAACTGTGACCAAACATAAACCTTTTTAAAACGCAACAAAATCGAAAAAACAAAACAAACCAAAAAACCCAACAAAAAAAATAAAACCCTCACAAACCCACGTAACGTACAACCCTCCTAAACTAGTTTGCGTTTTGTGTGGAAGAGCCACATTATGTGTTTATAGAAGCTCTGCAATGATTCAGGTAATGAAATAACATTAAGTGAATTAGGTGACCATAAGGAATATGTGCAGAACTTAGTTCTATGTATTTAGTTTTCAATGTGTCTCAAATTAAAATACACAGCTCTGCAAGGAGCTTTATTTTGTTGTGACTGTTGAGAGTAGCATCTTGTTTTCTGTTAGATCTGCAGACTGCTGTTCTCTAAACTCCTCTTTTGTGTGTGGCTTTTCTAGCGTGTCCATGCTGCTGACAGATGGTTCAAACTGGACCAGAGGAGAGAGTGCCCCTCTTTGTGTCATTTAATGTAATCATTCCTTTGTGTCATTTAATGTAATCATTCCTGTCTATGAAATTTTGTGAGTGAGAGCTACTTAATTTTGTTTCTGAGACAAAACTACTGCTTTCCTGGCATGTTTAATAGTTGGAACAAGGATTTTGGCTTTAGACTTTGTGTGTGTTTTGAGAGTTGAACATTGTTAGAATTACAGCTCGTTTGTGCTGAAATATTTTAACAGAATTGGAATGCAATCAGTAAAATGCATGTTGTTGTGGGATTAGAGTTCCTTTAAACTCTGCTGTCAGAGCTCATTAGAGGAAGTATTGTCTACATGATTTTTCAACCTGTATGAGTATAATTTGCCTAATTTCTTCCTACAAACGCTGTTCTTCCATAGCTATTATGGCCTGGACATATTACAGTATTGCTAGAAGTATTTGCTTTATTTCTTTAATATTGGTAACACTGAGTCTGTCATTCAGATAAGCAGTAGGACTGTGCTTCAGGTATATGGACATTTAAAAGATTTCACCATTTCTGGACCATGGCTTGCTTTACACCTGCAGTTCACATTCTTTGGGTAAACTGAGTTACATCCTACTCAAATAGAATTCTATGTTGTCTCTTCTAAATACATAGAAGTAAATATCATCTATCTCAAAGTTGTTTGAATATAACTTAGGGTTGACATTTTCATTGTAAAAAATTATTTCAATGAGTTGCATTTTTTAAAATAAAAACTGTGCCCTGCTGTAGTAATAAATTGAAAAATGCTTTATCTAGAAAGCTTGGCTTATTGATTTTACTTGCAAAACAGATCTGTGTTTTAAATTTCTAACCTCTAACATTATTCTGTTTCTAGTAGTATCTGTACTTTGTTCTGCAGTTCAAAGCTGATCAAGCATTCAGTGCAATACCTTTTGTTCTGAGCACTGGTTACAGTAGCTTGCTCTTTGCTTTTGAGTCTGACTTTTCAAACTGAAGAACGGAATGAATTGTGTGCTGATTTTGTTGGTTTTGTGGCACATAATGAAGTTGCTTTGTAGCTGAAACATCTCTTTTGTTAGCATATTCTTACATCCTGATGTTAACTAAGGGGGAAAAAAAAAGCACATCAAGTCTGTAACTTGAGCAGCAGTGCCTGGGACCAAAACTTCTACAGACTTCTACAGTGTGCAGCTAAATAAATGCCACTTTCTAGAGTGTCATTTTTGGAAAACTGTCTGCATTAGTCACTGTCCTGGTTTCAGCTGGGATAATTTTCCTCCTAGTTGCTGGTACAGCGCAGATTTTGGATTTGGGATGTTAGTGTTAAGTTGTTGTTGAGCAGCACTTACAGGGAGTTGAGTCCTTTTTGTCCTTCAACCCATCCCAGCAGTGAGAGGCTGGGGCTGCACAGGGAGCTGGGAGGGGACACAGCTGGGACAGCTGACCCAAGGGATATCCCAGGCCAGGTAAGGTGCTCAGTGTATAAACCGGAGGGAAGAAGGTGGAAGGTGCTCAGTGTATAAACTGTAGGGAAGAAGGTGCTCAGTGTATAAACTGGAGGGTGGAAGGTGGAAGGTGCTCAGTGTATAAACTGGAGGGAGGAAGGTGCTCAGTGTATAAACCAGAGGGAAGATGATGGCTGGAGGCTGGTGCTCGGGCTGCTGGAGGTCAGCAGGTAGTGAGCAATTGCAGTGTGTATCACTTGTTTGGCATGTAATAATAATAAAAAACTACTATTATAATATTATTATTAATAATAATTTTCCCTTTTGCTTCCATCCTATTCA
>VXBU01006339.1:148703-202112 GCA_013400315.1 Bombycilla garrulus
TTTTTTTCTCCCCCATCCCACTGGGGCTGGGGAGTTGAGGGAGGGTTAACCCACAGCAGTTACCAGCATAGTGCCATTATTAACTAGAACTGAGAATGTGAGCCAGTGAAAGTCATTTTCTTAATATATCTGTTTTTTAATAGTGATACAGTGAATGTGGAGAGTTTTCATACAACTTGCATGCATCTTGCCCTTTAGGTGCTCTACCTGTATGTTTTAGGGCGTATACCTGTGATCCTAAAAAAAGCCTGGAAATACATTCAAATAACACTGGAAATGTGAAAAGGAGTGTAACTATTTCTGTCCATAGGTTACATGGTGTGTCTCCTAATAGAGCGCTTTTAGAAGATTGTACCTGCCCCTATAACAACAGAAGATTGCTGCCAAACCATTGAAATGTTGAAGTTCATTTAGCATTCAATTTGTGAAGTCAGAAAAAAAAAAAGGAAAATCAAGAGATTAATTACGCAATGTAAATTTGAGAAAGAGCAAATTGAACTCTTCAGTCACTTCTTACATTAATTCTTCCAAGGGAAACAATTAAAATTTTAATATGTGTTAAAATTTTTCATTTGTCTGGTATTTTTTTCATTTTAGTTAATGTTTCTTCCAGATGTCTGCCTCACAGTGGTATGACTTAATGTTTCCAAGTCACATAAGTATATATCATAGTTTAATCCTTAATGGTGTTTCAGAGGAAGATGAGTATTAACATGGGGCTTTATCAGAACTGCGTAAACCATATGACTTTTCTGGCCTTTCTCAAAGCATTTTTAAATACTCCAAAATTTACCCATCTAGTACTTGAAAATGAGCCTATCTTTCCCCAAGAACAAATGTGCAGGAAAGGTAGATATAAATATAACAGTGTTAATCCCTTTCTATTTGCAGTTTAGGTTGTTCTGAGGTACATGATATATTTTTCTTTATTACCAATGTGAGATTTAGATTTCCTAACAGAGAAGCATATTTTTTAAATCAGCAGACCTGTAGTATGGGTGTGTCTCTGTTGCTGTTGTTTCTTTTTTTCAGGTCATGGGTGCTCTTTTGAATTAAATGTCTTGATCATCTGACCTTAATGTGCTCTGCTTCATTTCATGTGGTACTCAGAAGTCACCTGGACATGGTCCTGGGCAGTTGGCTCTAGGCAGCCCTGCTGGAGCAGGGGCTTGGACCAAATGAGCTCCAGAGGTCACTTCCCACCTGAGAAATGCACTTTACAGTTAAAAAACAAATATGGAAACAAATGTGGAAAATGCAGGTGGTCTAAAATCTGTGGGAACTAACACTGGATTGCTTTAAATAGTTGTATCTGTTCTAAAAGAAGGGGTTTGTGCACATCATTTAGGAGCTTGTTTATATGTACATATTTGAAAGTGCCAAATATTGCTCACTTAAAATTATTTTCGATTTGACTTGTGACTTGGGAGTTTTTTTCAGGTAGATGTTATGCCTAAAATAACCTCTGAACTTGCACAATTACAGAAGTGCAGTGTGGGTTATCTAATTGGTAGTGAAATTCATGTTTTGGAGAGCTTCTTTTTAGTGGTCATCTGTTTGTATACTAAAACATTAAAATTTCAGGATTTTGAATAGCTGTAGGAAGAGCAAAAAGGTTTTGTTTCAGCATTTTGTATCCTGGAATTCTCACCTAATTTAGATGAGTTTTTGAATGATAGGTTACCTCTTTGAATCTAAGCAAAAAAAATCTAGGGAAAAGTGAATTAGCTTCTGGAAGAAAAGTCATGGAATGTGAATTTTACTTTTGTATGAGTGAGATCTTAGCTGCTTTTTTATAATCAAGCTTCGGGCTGGAATAATCATTGTAATTTGAATTAGTGTAAAAATGGAAGAGTATCAGTATAAAAGAGAAGCCAAACCTGTTTTGTAAATAAAATTCTTCACATGATTTTTGAGACCTGTCTGATTCTGCTGACAGTCTTTTTTCCTTTTACACTGGCAAGCACTCCAGTTACGCTTTCCTTTCCTTGTTGCAGCCTGATTGAGGTAACATCTGTTTCGGAAGGAGGTGATTCCTTCCAGGGGCTGGAAGAGAGCTGAAAACTGACTCATACAAGCCCAGTTCTTTGTGATGGGTTGTTTTTTACTAGGTCCATTTCTTACCTATCTCACCCCTGTGGCCACACCTCTGCCCGGGATGACAGGAGGAACCTGGCAGAAGTGGAAGGACAGGATTTCCTCATTTCCTGACTACCTGTACAATAGTTCCTCTTAAAGCACTCATCCAGCCGTAGTCCAGGTGGCAGCTGGAGTCACTTTTGGCATTTCCCCAACTTTTCTGTTCTTGTAAAATATCCAGAGGTGCAGCAGAGCACAGAAAAGAGTCATTGAAGTCTGGCCAAAATAATCTGCTTGTGTGTAAAGAAGGTACATAAGAGTGGAGAGCTCTCTGCTTGTCCTGGAAAGTCGTGTTAAGTAATAGAGTTTTTTATTAGTGCTATTTGGTTTTGACTCAAAACAGTGCCTAAATTGCATTTAAATTACTCTAAGGCAAGTATGAAAATGTTTATACTCTTTTTTTAGTAAATTTGCGTTCTGCTTGTTATATTAATGCATTGAGAGCAGCTGCTCCTACAGTCTGTCCAATGCACAACCTGCTCTCTGAGTGTTCCTGGGAAGGAAGGTTACTAGGAAAGCAGCCAGCCTTGGAAGACTTCATTTCAGATGCAGTGTGAAAGTTTTTCTGCCTTTAACTTTGTTTTGTGCATTTAAATTTGTTCAGTCCCAACTGTAGCATTCAAGAGCTTTGGTGTGGCCTGTGTGGATGTTAAGGTGCAAAGAAAGGTGCTCTGTGCAAAGCAAAGGCAACTTAAAATGGAAAACAATGCATTTCCAGGAACTGCAGTTGATAACCTGTGACTAATTTACTTTTTCAGTGCTTAGCTTTTAAGGGTAACTTTTTTTGTGTGTGTTAAAATATGAGGGGAAAAACATGTGCTGAAACTGTAGCTCTTGCATCTAGTAAGTGCCTTCATTAGTAAGGCATCCTCAGTGAACTACTGAAGGAGATTCTCTCTAAAGATTTCAAGAGAATATGGTAGTTTTGTGTGCTGCATGGGGGGCAACCAAAGAAGTCATGTTAAGATTCATGACCATGGAGAGAGGAAGAATTTTAAGAGCTTACTACAAAGTTTTAATATGAAAGAAGTCTGAGCAGGTTCTCATCTGTTGCTGTGTTGGCAGCTCTAGTTGTTTTCGTAACTTTCAGCATAACTTTTTGCAAACAGCAGAAGACTAAAATGCTCATCCATCTATATTTTCTCTGTTGGTAAATTTGTGATATCTGTATTTCTTTGCTAGTATATGTGAAAGCACAGGAGTTACCTTTTTCTCTATTGGTATCACAGGACTGCTTGAATTCCAAATGAAAAACTTCATAAATTGCTTTCTTCTTCTCCCAGACTGGCCTTATTTGCTCTTAGTAGAGCAATTGGAAACTTTAATTTGGGCAGGCTGTGATGAGGCTTTTAAGATCTTTGCAGTTTTTCAGGGAAATTTTTAAAAAGTAGGGGCTCTCCTGTGTCATTTTGGTGGATGGCAAGGTTGTGTAGCTCTGCATTTCACTCACAGCACCTAAAGAACTGAGAGCTGAAGGAGGGATGTCCCTATAATTTCCATCTGTAGCTGATTCCAAGGGTTTAGCCAGAGAGGAGGGACATGAATACCAGGTATCATTGCATACCTGCACTGAGCTCTTGTGAGTATCTGTTCTTATCAGTGTGGAAATATAACCAGGTTTCAAAACCTCTGGCACATCTTTTCTGTAAGAACTTTGGAAGTGAGACTTTTGTGGTATTCAGATAATTTTCTTATTTTCTTTTTTTCCTTTTTTTTTTTCTTTTTTTTTTGGTTAAATTGTGTCCATGGATTTAAGTAACTCAGCTGTTGCAAATAGTCTGCATTCTGAATGTATCCTTCTGTTTCACTTCTGCTGTCTGCAGAGGAATTTTCTTTTAACTTAAATTTCAGGGCCTGTTGTTCCCAGATAAAGATCTGATGCACAACGTAAAAATATTGACTAAAAATATTTGTGTAGGACTGTCTGTTTTAAGATTGTGATCTGAAGCTAAACCTTCCCATCAATAGATGGGAAAGATTAATAGGCAAACAGAGGAGATGGGACATAACTGTGCATTCTAACCAAAAATCCAACTCTGTGCTGGACTAAAGAAGCTCTTTATTATAAATCATGAATATAAAGTTCACAAAACTGTACTGGGCTCTTTGTGTTGCTTTTCAGCCAGGAGTTTGCAGTAGTGGAGTTTTCCTTGTGCTAAAGAGAGCGATTTCTGCAAATTACACGTCAGTAATTGTCTGGAAGAATGGCAGATTCCAGCAATGTACTGAAGTTACACTTTCGTTGGGATTTGACTTATTTAACGTTCCTGAAGAAACAGAAGTTTGTCCTTGTTTTTCTGTTTGCACTAATGTGCAGATTTTAGCTAATGGGAGAAAAAGAGTAGAGAACACAGAATGTTAATGAAAGGGCTTTTAGCAGCTGACAAGAGGTATCAAAGTCAATCCTGCTGAATTGGGTTTTTGCTGTTCTGAGAAGTTAAATCTTGATGTGCTTCACAGACATGAGCACTTCTCTGTCTTTTAGTCAGCTAAAGGCTGTGACTGCTGAATTTTGCTCAACTCTGATTTTTACAGTAAGGCTCAATTTGTTGTCTGATCAGCACTACATTGTTAATAAAGGCTTTCAAACACTATCACATTTAATAGCAGTTAAATTACTGGGGGCTTTTTTCATCATTGAACCATTGTGTGAGATGTTTTTGTGCTTTTGTGTATTTTGTGTATTGCATTTGATATGCAGTAATAATTAAAATATCTAAGGTAGGGGAAATTGGTACCTCAGATGTGTATTTATGCAGGAGTGAATAAAACTGAAAACTTATTATGGTTGTATCAGGCTTTTTGTTTGTTTTTTTTTTTTTGTACAGAAGGCAGAAACTTAGTCAGGTATCTTGCATACTTGGCCTTTGAAGAGTAGGAACTTTAGTAGAATTAAATATAGAAGAATGATCTGAGCTACTTAATGATGGCCCAGTAATGCAGTCTCACATGCACTTAATTTTTGGAGAAGAAAAGCAGATTTTAAAATGATTGCAAGAGATTTGACAGGAACATATATTTGAATTGCTTTGCTATACCACATTTTAATTATGTGTGCATATATGGGGGGGTTGGGGTGTGAATAAATGCATAATATATATCTATGCCAATATATATTATAAAGAATGTACTCATTCAGCTCTTGGAAAGGCTAAATCTGGCTTGGATAGCTCCTTGAAATTGTTATTTTGAGTGAGTTGTAACTATTAGAGCAGTTTTACCAGGGAATTTACCATAGAAATTTCTCATGGTATGCAGGAACTACTGCTCTAAATGTGTTGCCATGTGTTCATTTTAATTAGGAACTTACTGTAGTACTATCAACCGTTAAAGTTTCAATCAATGGGATTAAAACTGGACACAACTTTGGATATTCTTTGCAGTGAGAGTGGTGAGACAATAAGCTTTGGTCCTTATTTCCCTCTCAGTTCCAAAACATAGCCCCATATTAGCTACTATGAAGAAAATTAACTCTCCCCAGCCCATAACAGCACATAAATGTAAACTGCTCCTTTTCCAGCGTGCTCAGCCTGTTGGCACAACTGCTTTGCCCTCGGTTTGTGGAACCTGTCCCTTCCTAACAGGCCTTAGCTGTCAAAGTTGATCTTGTGCTCCTAAAAGCCAAATAAACCCTCGCTGTCAACTTCAACTATATAAACAGTGGCCCAGTTACTGACTCAAAAAGCACTGGATGGGCGTTTGAAGGGACTACCAACCATCATAAACTTTCTTAAAAGTTTTGGAGGTTGGCTGTGGTTTTGGTTTTCACTTTTCACATACATCATCCAATTATCAGGTGTTGGGTATTTTTATTTTTATATCTTTACAAGCTGTGTTGTGTAGTTATTTGAAAAGGATGCCAGCAGGGAGTTGTGTTCTGTGGTTGAGCAATGCTCTGTATTCTCTGTAGTCTATAGCACTTGTCTTTCTTTTTTTATCCCTCTTCAAATTGTTTTGACTAGAGAAGCATAATAAAGAAAATATAGTATGATAATTTGATTTCTTCTTCTGTTTTCCCTCTCCCCCATCTTCAACTGCCAGCACATTCCTCCTCATTCACTTTTTTCCTAAATGTTGCCTTTCTTAGCAGTTAACTTCTGGTTCTATTTTGTGTAGCCTTCAATTCATCTAAAAATATGGTTAGACTTGAATTTTCAATACAGTTTCTTCTATAAAGCAGCAGGCTGCTATGGGAGGGTTCCATAGTGTAGGTATGTACTATTAGTCCAAAAGGCACTTCCCTATCCTGGTTTTGTTCATATTTGTTACCTTGTTTTTTGATTACTTGGGATTCTTCATGGCTTCCAGAATGCACCATCACTCAAACCAGAGGAGTGGTTAATTCTCTATTTTTGCCTTTTTACTGCCAGGGAAGTTGGTGTGGAGGTGTGCTTATTTCTCCACGTGTGTATAGCCTGGAACAAAGCTGGAAGCTGCATTTCTGCTGCTGGGCTTCTTTCCAGTGACAGCAGCACCAGCTGCTTGTGGCAGCAAATGAGCAACGCCTGGGAATGCCTCAACCAGGCAGCAGCAAGTTTCTTATTGAACAATCTCCTAATTCTTCTTTGGAACTTCTACCAGTGTCACTGGATATTTTAAATTTTGTTTTATTTTAAGAACATCAGTGCACAGGTGGTTTGGTTCTTTGAGACAGTAATTTGGGGAAGGAATTTGATTCTGTGGTCCAAATGAGGAACTACAGCATTTACCACTTCAGGTGAAATCACTTTTGGTTTGATTTGAATTTGAAGTGACATGGCTGAAAGAATAGCTCCACATTTTGCTTTTTGGTGTGAGAACGTAATGACATAAACTGAGATCTGCTCATGCACCCAAGGTGTTGCTTGGCTGCCTCATTTCACTGTTCAGTCCTTGAGCATAAATAAAGGGCAGCTGGAACCTGGTGAAATGTCAGATGCTGTTCTTAATCTGGACCTTGGATTCAGCTTCCTATTTTTTGTCAGTGTCCCAAAGGTCAGATAATCACTTGCAGGAGTGTGGGATGTTTCAGAGTGAGCACTTTGTTTGGTTGTGCACCACTGGAATCAATGCTCTGAGTCCTGCTAATTTTGTATTTCCAGGAGCAATTTGTTGTTTGGGCTTTTTTGAAAAGCAGTAGTAAAACCCTTGTCCTCTCCTGGCAGGTTGCTGGCACCCTGTGCTTTCCTCACAGTGGTTCTGGCACAAACTTCAGTACAGCTGTGCTCAGAGCTCACTGGGAAATTCATCCAGGCAGCTTTTCCTTGCTGTAATGAGGGGAAAAAAAGGAAGAAAAATATTTTATGTGGCTTTTAAGTAAAGGCTTTACTTAAACTAGATTAGTTTCAGTTAACAGTTCTGTTAAATGTTGAGCCATTAGAAAACATTGTGGGTTTTTTAATAAAGGAGTTGTGAAATGATCATGTAATGCATTATGCTGCATGTGTACTAATAATTCTCATGTAGGTGGTTATGGTTCACACAGGAGTAATTGTCCTGCAGTTAATATGAGAGATTCTGTATGGCTGGGTCTTCATGATGGCAAGATTTTGCTGAGGAGAGACCTTAAACTTTAGCACATGAAGAGAGGAGCTGAATCTAAAATTCATAAACAGTTGTTTCACAGGAAGCTGGTAGTTTATGTTTAAATGCTTAGGGAGGGTATTTGTTACCATCCAGTTGTTTAGCTAGGTAAATAGTTATTTTCAGTTTCAATGTTTTTTCTAGTAGCTGCATTAGCTTTTCCCAAGAATTGTAGAATCATATAATAGTTTTAGTTTAATTTTTGAAGTTAGCAAGAGAGATATTTCCCAGAAGCACAGCATAATCTGATTTGGAATGGACCCATAGGAATCATCGAGTCCAACTCTAAATAAGCTACTAAATATTAAATTATTTCAGTGCAGGAAAAGGCTGAACTAATACAGATGGTGTATAGATTAATATTTTTCTCATAGAGATTCCTAGACTGTTGAAATATTACCTATTCTTAAAAAAAAAAAATATAATCTATACTTAAAAAAAAAAAAACACCCCAAACCAGAAAAAATGCTATGACTTCAAACAGCCCTTTATATGCATTAAATATGTAAAAACACAAGAAACTACTGTTCAGACACACTGATTTTTCCTCATCTGTGACAGATTTTTCATTTCAGTACCTCGTTAAAAACTTCAGCTCTTAAGAGGTCAGAATTCATTCATTTCTCCCCTGGAAAGAGAATTCAACAGCCTTCTAGAAATATCATAACCAGAAAGTTGGTTGTTTTTTTTTTTCCTCAATATTCAGCTGAATGTTCTTAATAAATCCCATAATCCTTCCATAATATAAAATGTTACGAATGACCCTAAAGGCTGATGATTTGAGTAGTAAATTTAATTTCTGAAATACTGGAAGCTTTCCAACATTTTTTAAAGAAAACCTCAAGTGTTTATGCTTTCCATCATTTCATACACAATTTTGATGACAACTTATGAAATTCAATAGTTTTGAAACACACAAGACAGACTTTCTTTTCAGGATACTTTTCCTGGCACGTTAATGTGTTTGGCAGTTCAGAGGCCACGCTCCTGTAAGAAGTACGGGGAAGTCTGGATCAAGATGTTTCAGATAATTTGGCTTTACTAATCAGTGCTGCACTGGAGAACTTTCTTACTTGGAAATTCTTTCTCTTACTGGCCTCAATAACTTATCTTAATTGCTCCCAGAAGGGTCTTGTGACGTGGTGTGCATGTAGAAATGTCCCTGAGCCTGTGATTGTTAGTGACAGCCAGACTGAACTGAGTTGTTGGCTTTGCTTTGCTTTTGTTAGGTTGTTTTTTTTTAAAACCAAGAATTAATATTGAGCTATACAGGAAGCAATTTGATTTAACTGAGTATCAGAGTAAATTCTGTTTAGCTCTACGTGTGTGTTATGAAAATATTATTTTGTTTGACCATTGCTGTCTTTCAAGCTTTAGACTTTACTGTGTAGTGGCAGGAAATGAAATGGGAGTTTTATTGTTAGTCAGATATGGGGAACAGAGAGGCCCTTGAAGAAAAGGTGATTTTTTTTGCACATAATACAATATAAAGGTGATACATTTTCAGTTTTGAGGAACTGTCATATGTTACCACAGACATAATAGCAATATTTAAATGAGTTTATTTCCATTAAAAATGTTGAGTTTCTTCTCTACCTCTTTAGTGGCCTATGCAAGTTATATGTACCTTTGTCCTTTGTAGTGAACGTGTAGGAAGCTTCTGATTTTGTAAGGCAGTAGTGTTGGAACAGCTGAATTAGTTTTGGTGTATTAAAACGCTTTTATGAATCAGATCTTCTAGTTTTCTCTCTGACTTCCTTCTTGTGCTTTGAGTTGCTGCTGTTTTTAAAGCAAACAGAAGGATAACAATATGATAAATCTAAGTAGTCTGTATTGGATTAAAGAAGAAATTAACACAGGGCATTCAGAGAAGAAATAATGTAAAAATGAACGGTAGTCATTGGCCAGTTTTGGATTAGATGTCTGTCAGGTTATTTTAAAAATAAAAAGTGCTAAATTGAACTGTCCTATTGCAGTTAAAATATCCTTCTTGCAAGGCAACATTTGAGGATAATGCGGAGGAGGACCTGGACACCTTCCAGGAAGGACTTTAGTAGTGGAAATTATGAACTTCTAAAAGAGGACTCACCACTTGAGAATGGAAAAAGTAGTAACAACCTGTGGGGTAGAGTGAGTCTGGCTGGCTGTCAACAGCTCAGCAGAACACAGCTATAGTAGATGGCTCAGTGATCTGTGTGTCAACGAGGCAAGTACGGGAGTGTGTACCAGGCACAATATTTCCAGCAGAGAAGAAAATATTGTTAGCTTTGTGCAAACTCTTGCTAAAACCTCATCTGGAGTACTACTCACTGGAGTTCTGGTTGTTTCTGTTAAGATGTGGGACAAGTGCTAGATTTCAAAAGAGATTCTGAAATGAAAGACCCTGTCACTTAAAAAAAAGAAAAAGGAGTTTGTTAAGCTTGCATAAATCTATGAGAGAGAGTAGAGGAAATAGTATGTAAGGCAGTTTTGTTATCAGGACTAATAGATTTAAAGTGGACATTAAAAGTCATAAAAGGGTAGTTTAAATGGTGTAGGGAGTGGTTAATTCATCTCCATTCACCTGAGGGTGAAATTTCATGGAGGACTCTTTGGCAATCCTGGTGACTGACAGATTCCTATTTCTGTTGTTGTGTGTGCTGCATGCAGTCCAAACCAGCTGGAGTTGCAGCACAGGTAACACAGCGGAGGGAGCTGTACGTGGATTTACCAAGACTCTCAGATCAGTTCCTTTGCTTCATTGCCTGAATGCAGGTGTGAAGTGCAGGTCCCAGGGGCTGTAGGACCCCGTGAAAGATCACTGTGCTCCGAGACAAGGTTCAGCTTTAGCAGCAGCAGTGCTGCTGAGGCACCTCCTGTCCCAGCTCTTCCTTCCTGGGTCTGACTGTCTGGACAGAGCTCCTTGTACAGCTGTGCTTTAAGGCAAGGCAAACATCTGCCCTGACTGAAAAACAACACAGTAAAAAAACGAATAACTGGTTTGTCTGGGGTATTTTGAGTAGTTTTAGTTTCTCCTTTGATTTGGTTGAGTGTAACCGTGCCCAGGCTGCTCTGGGATGATGCAGTAGCCAGAGGGGCTTCTGGTTTGACCAGTGCTCTGCTGAAGAAGTGCTGGTGAGGCCCCAACCTGGCATGGAACAAGGCTGTGGTACACATGAATGGGATTTTAAAAGTTCTCTGAATGGAAAAAGAGAAAAATAGTGATCATCATCTCCAGCGGATGAGCTGAGCCTGAAGGGGCTCTACAACATCTCTTCTTTTGAAGGCAAAGCTATTATTTTTAATATACTCCCTTTTGTTCCTGTAATTGAAGTGCTTTTTTTTGACACATTTGTTCATTCTTGCTGCTTTTCCCCTCACTGCTGAATGATTTAATACCTAAAGTAGTTCTACATTTTTTTTCCTGGTTTTGTTCACTTCCTCCTGATCTTCTGTTCTTTTTCTTCACAAGAAAGAGAAACAGGCGAAACACTTGGTCTCATATTAAAGGAGTCTGTTAGGAGAACGGCATCAGTTTTTCTGAGCACTCTTGAGCTGATGCTTTTGATTCAGCTGCTGGTGTGTTGTGTTTTTCTGTGAAGTGTTACAGAATGTTTAGATGTAAAAATAAAATGTTGAGGATTTTGATTCTGTTTATTCTTTTAAGTAAATAAATTTGTTCCAGTACTCACAGTGGAAATTTATCAGTGGATAAAGCTCTCCTTACTTCTCCCCTCTGCTGTTCAAGTGCTGGAATTTGTGCTTTGATTACCAGTCTTCACTGGCCCAAAATCACTTCTTGTGTGAGATATAGATTCTCATCTGCCTCAAGGTGAACCAGCGAGAAAGCTGTATTTGTCATCAGTTTCTTGAGTTCTTTATTGCTGAGGGGGCAGAATGTTTCATTTCAGCTTAATGAAACAATTTTGATTCTTCTTTCATACCAAGAGTTAAAAAACTAGTCAACCCTTATTGCAAAGTTCCATTTTCTGAGATCCTCATAATTATTTATACCTCAGGGAAATGTCTCATTTACCTGTGTATGCTTAGTACATACATGCTTAAAAATAATTTTTGTTCCTCCTTTTATCCATCTGGAAGTGAGACAAGTAATCAGTCACTTCCTTGAAGATGAATTCTGGAATCATAGTTTTGGGCCTGTGTGCTGTTCTAGGAAAGTGAAAAGAGTGTCCAGTGTAATCTTGCAGCAAAAGCAAATTAGTAGTGAATCATTGGAAACATTATCAAGGAAGAAATGAGCTAAAAAAGGAATCTGTGGAGCCAAGAGCCTGAACTCTTTAAGAAGTCCACTTAGTAGTTACTTGAATTGAGGTCTTGACCCTTTGCTGGGAAATGACCTTTAATGAACTGAAAATACAAAGTAAGGGAAGATCTGAGGACAGGCTCTTGAGGGGCTCTGTGCCAGCAGCTGTTGCTTCTGTTTGGAGCCATCACCGCACTTGAGTGTCAGGCAGACACGACCCTGAAACGCTGTGCTGTGACCTCCTGTGTGTGCCGCTGGCCCTGCCCTCCTGCTCCTGTTGCACCTTTGACCAAAAGGCCTTGACAAAGTGCCTTTCCTATTTCTCTTCCTGCTACAGCTGCAGTGTTCAGAACAATTCTTTTAAGATCATGAAACCTCTTCCTACAACATTGATTAAAAACCGATTTTGCTTGTCTGTGTGTTGAGATAAATAATTATTTGCAGTGCTTGTTTTTTGGAGAGGGAGGTAGTTTCTGTTTTCTTAAAAAAAAAACAGCAAACACAAAATTACCATTTTTTGGCAGCAACAAGTACGTGTTGTGATAAAATTTATGAAGCACATCCCTTCAGAAGAACCCTCCAGCTTAAACCCTTCTGTGACTCTATGAATGAAATAGGAGAGTTGACAAGGGTAAGGTCAGTGTTAACAGGTAGTTGTGTAATTCAGAAAATGAAGTATGTGTGAACATAAAAGTACTTTCTGAATCCTTTGTGTGTGAAGAATGTTGTAGGTGCCTGGTGCTAAAATATTTATTTCATGGCAATAGAATAGCAAATTTAGTGAGCATCTTATCTCCATGTTCTTCCTTTTCCCTCCCCTCAATATCCCAGCCAGTCAGTGTAAAAGAAGAGTTGTTTACAAACTATAGATGCATTAAAGATATTTTTACATACCAACATCTGTTTATGATGTATGTATGCCTGAGAGATTTGGTAGATACAAAGAATGACTGATGAAATAATTCTTTCTTGCTTGATAAGAAGAAAAATCAGGCCACAGACTTATTACTTTTTATTGGTAGAGGTGGCTTGTCATTTAAGGATAGCTTATCCCCCTTTTAGCTTGGAGATGTGAAAGACAGGACAGCAGAAGAAATCTCTTTGTGCCTGTATTTGCTTTTGTACTGACAAAACCATGGAAACAAACTTCTGATTTACTTCAGAAAATCTCTAAAATTGAAAGTAAATATTTTTTCAGTTTGCTGCATGAATTCCAAGCGTGCCCTGAGGTTTTCTTGCGGAGTATTTCCCTTTCACAAGCACTGGAGTGCTGCTCCTTTTCTGGTTTTCTTGTGATGTAAAGCAATGGTTAAGATTTGGTGTTATTTTTTTTTTCTCTTGGATTAATATTAGAAAGTATCTTTTAATATGTATCCATATTGGGATGAGATCCAGTGAACTGCTGTCTTGTGCTTTGATGTTTGTAGGTTTCACCGTAAAGCTGAGTTTAAACACTGACTTGGTTTCAAAGATGTGAGCTTTGAAAAGTAGAAATAGAATGTGATAGAAATATTGCTGTCTGGGAACTCAGTTTTGTGGCTTTTACTGGGATATCTAATTATCTGAAGTATCAGATCCTCAACCCAAATGTTCTTCTGTGCCATAGTCATCAAAATGTATTATTTTAAATTTTCCTTTGAGACTAAAACAAAAAGTGTCAACCCAGCATTGCTGGCGATGGCTTTCTAAATGTAGATACCCTCTAATCTGAAGTGCTATTTCACAGAAAGGTTCAATCACTATTTTAAGCTGCAGTGCCATGTGTAAATGAGCTGATACAGTGACTAATTGGAGGTTTAATAAATTTTGGGAATACTTAATTTTCGCAAGAGGTTCACTTCAATTAAAGGCAAAGGGAAAATTAAAGAACAAATATATGCTGTAAATTCTGTGGATGAGTGAAGGGGGAAAAAGATCTGTCTCTTTAAATGCCGTAGCAAATTGTTTTCTTCCCAATAATTGTCATAAATTTGAATACAATTGATTTGAAAGTATTAACCACGTTATGTTTGCTGCTTAGGTAAGCAAATGTACAGCGTGTAAATAAAAAAGGAAAAAAAATCTGTGTAGAAATGTCTTTTTTTATGTGTATACAGCGATGGTATCTTATTGCAACAAACTGACAAAACTGTTTATAAGAAAACACTGATCTTGATTTGAACATTTGATATAAAATGTTTAAGGTGACTTTAAGACCTGTGTTGCATGTTTCAAGTTCTTAACTATTAAATCTTGTTAAATAAGGAGGAGGAGTCCTCAGGCCTTTTGCTTCTAAATAGAAGGTAATTTTTAAAGGAGCACTCTGTTCAGTAGAGAAGATAGAGATGTTCCTCATTACTTGGAGTCTTTTTCTGTCAAAATGTTCAACTTGTGTTTCTTACTGTTTTTTGACCTAATGAAAAAGAATTAGAGAACCAAAACACCTTGTTTTCTATCAAGTTCCTCAAAAAAATTTGGACTCACTTGGAAGAGATGTTGAGCAAGTTCGGGATGGTCTGATAGAATCTAAAATCTCAAATTTTGGGACTCTGAAGCAAAGGGGTTCAGGAAGTGTCTTTACAGGAATTCCATTCCCACAGGTCAGCTCAGTTCATTGAGGGACCTGGGAAGGAGACAGGCTGTGGTATATTTCAGCCACAACCAGTTTTCCTTCTTTGCAGACCATCTGGGATTGAAGGAAAGGAGACAGGAAACAGAACAGACAGATAAACTGACAAGATTGTGGTATAAAAAGATGATCTGCAATATGTTGGCTCATGATCGTTTGTCCTTGAAGTCCCAATGACACGACGTAAAATAAAATGAAGGAGATGATAAAAAAGGCTTTGATGTTATCGAAGTTTTAGTGTTTTATTCTAATTCAGCTGTTGTACTCCTGAAGGAGAGAGTAATTATTAACTGATTTTCTTCAAGTTTGTGTCTGCCTGATAGAAAATGAACTGCTCTGTGCTAGACAGTAAAGTTATCAGCAGAAAATAGTTTCAGAGAGGTTAAGGTTACATCAGGCCTGCTCTGCTAATTCGAAATTTTGGACTCATGAAAAGACATGAGGCAACCTCTTTAACATTTCAGTCCACATTTTCTGGTCTATATGTACTCACTATAACCTCCTCATTAATGTAACACTTGGATTGCCATCTGCATAAGACAGCAAAACCCATCATGCATCCCAGCTTCAGTTTAAGTTCATACATTTTGGATTTTTGCATGCTTGTAGGTGGGACTCCAAGTGTTCCAGGTGTTGGAGTGTGCTGCTGCCGACTTTGATAAAATATCCATGAAGAAATCATCTGTCCTTACTGCTTGCTTGCATGTTTTAAGGATACTCATATTTGAGCTGGTGTAGTCTCTGGTGTGCCAGCTGACTGCACAGAAAGATTTTGCAAGCTCGGGTTCTGGCTGTTAAAGGTAGCACAGAGAGAAATGAAATACAAAGCACATGACATGATTGCAGTTTGTATGACTCAGAAAAATGAAGTCTTCTACAACTTAACTCAGTTATTCTTAATAACTAAGCAGTCTTATCTATCTCTGACAGCTTTGATGATCTGCGTCTGGGGTTACAGTTGTTCCTTCCGCAGTCTGTGTCACCTCTGTACTTTTGATCTGTAAAATTTGAGCTGCAGGGCTGGCAAAATGAGCTTTAGAAATTGTCATTTAGCAAGGATGTGATACACATTTCCCCATCTGCAGGCACAACTGTTGAACAGCTCCTCATCTCAGCTGAGAGATGAATTGTTGTGGTTCCTTTCCTCACTGGGTGTTTTCAGTGCTCAGAGTCAGGGCGGCCTGAAAGACTTTTGTTACTCAGTTTCTAAATAAGGCTTGAAGCTCTTGTGTTAGGAAACAGGGCTTCTTGTTTTCTGACTCAGGTTATACAGCATCACCGTGGGCTGTTATAGCTTAATTGGTAAACTTGCTGTGTGCCATTGCAGCTGGAAATAACTGCAACCATAATTTATTTAAAAGTTCCTTTGTGTTACTTGGCTTGTGGAGGTGATGGTGTCTGCTTAATTGATCAGGGCATGTATCATGACTGATTTAAAATTACTTAAAACTGAACTATTCAAGCTTTTGTTGTGATGCTATTGTCATGGGATGCATTCATCTAATATAGTGTCCTAACACTATTTTGAGCCTGCGTGTTGCTTGAGTATCAGAGAGAGTGTTTTGAAAAACTTGTAACTCTGAGGTTTGTAATTAGCTGAGTCTTTCTTCAGGTTGTCTTTAAAAGTATTTTTATTTCTGTTTGAAATAACTGTATTGTTTCAATAGAATGAGTTAATTGTGGCTGTCACTGAATTAATAAATTGTAAAATTGATTGCTTTGGAAGGGACTTTAAAGATCATTCTGTTCCAACCCCAATTCTTGTATTCTGTGCTTTACTGCACATTTCATTTACTTAAGAGTCTTTGACATTCCTCAATCCAGGTGGAGAAGTCTCTGTCAAAATCACAGTGAAGGTTCAATATGGCCATAAATTTTGAGACTGTAGGGGTGTCTCTGTACCTTTTCTGTTACAGAACTGAATAAAGTGCTCTAAATTTTTTGTCCCAGATTTAATATGCAGGAAAGAAATGACTGAAATCAGGATTTTAAAATGTTAATAGATAATGGAAAGAGAAATCAGGGCATGGTTGCACAAGATAAATGTGGGTTACACACAGATCTGATCCTTTCAGAGCTGCAGTTTGTAGGCTCCTTTTTGATTTATGGTTCCTCCAGCTCTCTTTGTCTGCTCAAAGCACATAAACACACTGTGGTGGCTGGGCAAGGTCTCCTGCTCAGGCTTGGCAAGACCTGGAGATCTAAAAGTAGCTCAGCCAACAGCGAGAAATATTGATATTCATGCAGTTTGGGTGAATTAACAGAATTTGGGGATCTGCCTACAAGTAAGGATATGGTCTTGTGAGGTATCTCTGCACTCCAGTGATCGACTCTTCTATATCAGAATATGTTAAAAGCATTATTTAATGTCTCCAGAAAGGCTTTGTGGGGGGAAAACCAATGACAATGAAAAGAAAAAGGATCATTTTAATTAAATACATTTAGTTTCTAGTGATTTATGACAGGAGTGAAAGGATGTGTTACCAAAGTTATTCCAAAGCTGTGGTTTAGGTTTTGAAATGCTTCTGGATTAGCATAATTTAAATCTATTTATATGATTTTAAAGCTATTTTACTTTGAATGCTAAAAGAGGAAGCAGGAACTTGGAATAAGAAGGTAACACTGATCTATGTAATGTGGAACTTTTTCATAGAAGATCACTTTTTGAAACATAGAGGGAGGATTCTAAGTCAACAGCTGTATCCTTCCAATGCCAAATGAAGTCAGTTGAACCTTTTTCATTTAATGATGGAAGTGAATTTTTATGTATTAGAGGCATAATTGCTCATCTTTGAAAAAATATATGTGGTAATTTTTGGTAAAATACCAAATAATGAATAATAGTGGGGTGTGGATTCAGAAGAGAAAATAGCCATCAGTATGGGGGATTTCATTGTATGTTTAGAGCAAGGAAGGAAGAAAGAAAACAAAAATGCATTTTCTTGAGTAATTTGTTCTGTCTGGGTACCTCACATGTCCTTAGTTGTGCTAATAAATACCTTCCTTCCCTGTGAATATTTAGACTGGGATCCATTGACTACTTTTGGTATTCGTGTTCTCTGTCAGAAATAATCCTATTTCAAGAAATCTTTGCAAGTGTGATGTATGTTGAAGGAGTACAAAACCTGGATTTTAGCTATGTGAGTACAGGTTTGGTAGTGTGATGGATTACACACTTCAGATCACCTGGTGTGTAAAGGAATGCCAAAAGCCAGTTATTAAGGTTTGTAAGTGCCCTCAGAGGGACATTTCTGCCTCCTCAGGGTATCTTTTATTTTGAGAATGGTGTTGCTTTGCAATCTCATTGCTCAGAAACGTGTCAGCTAACTTCCACTTCATTGTTTGAATGGAAGAATTTGTCTTTCAAGCTATAGTAAAGCATTTATTTCACTCAGCAGGTGAATGTTCACTCAATAGACAAACTTCTGAACAAAGGCTCCTTCCATCCTCAAATTTTCCCTCACATCTTTTTGAGAAGACTTTTGAATGGATTTTTTTAGAGCTCACATGTCTATCATTAAATAAGTAGCAGTAAAAAAAGATTAATTTGCCACAGCAAGTGCAGTCTTGAAACAGTCCTTTTCTGTTTCCACAACATACTAATATTTCATGTTTGAAAGCTTGACCTACCCTGTTTATCTGATGGTATTGGTTGTTGTTAACATTGGACAGAAGATTTAAAGCTATAAATTAAGGCACCAAGAGCTTAAATCATCTACTAAAAGGTGCCTCCAAAAATACCTGTTTGTGCCGGTGGTTTCTAAAAGGTTTCCATTGTTCTAACTGATGTTTTGGCAAATGTAACTTCAATATTGAAAAAATAACAGCTCTTTTTTATTGGAGTGCAATAGTAACATTTGTCTGAACTAATTCTAATCTTCTCATCTGTAACTTCTGGGATTCTCTAAGTGCCATAGATGAGAGAAAATAATGAGCTTTTGTGGAAATCAAAGTATGGTAATGGAGGTTGTTTGTATCTAGTGATGTAAAACTTGAAATAAACCTAGTTTGTGTAAAACAGACAAACTGAAACAGCTCACAGTTCTGTTACTCTTGTCATTGTCCATTATCCTTTCAGATTAGGACTGAAAGAGGGAATGGGTTTCTCACCTCCATTCTTCCCCCCCCATTTGGATTTTGCATCTAAATAAGTTCCACTTAAAATTTAATAGTGTTGATGTCAGTTACATATTACATATGGTTTAGCCTTTCTGAAGGGGCAGGGTAAGAGAATATGTCATTAACACAGAAAATACAGAACTCACATGCTGTTCTTTACACCAGTCTGTAGTCGGAACTATTCATTTTAATTTAGTGGGCAGCAAGGACAAGAGGTATATTCTGTGTAAACACTACACTTGAATGCAGGAATCGAAGCCTTGTTGGGCAGTAAGGGAATTGCAGCACAGGGAGGAGGAGAAGGGTTGCTCATTGCAGGTTTCTCTGTGTTGCAGGGGCCCGTTCAGCGTCGTGCGGCGATGCATCAACAGGGAGACGGGGCAGCAGTTCGCTGTGAAGATCGTCGATGTAGCAAAATTCACTTCAAGTCCCGGATTAAGCACAGAAGGTAAGAATTAATAATTAAGCAAACTCCCAGCAGACAGGGGTTTTTGATATGTCAGCCTTTCCTGTGTTTGCTCTCTTTATGATATTTTTTGGTTTAGATTTTCTAGAAGTTTTAAAGCAAGGTCGTAGATCACAAATTTAGCTCAGTGCTTGTGTTTGTTATCTTTAGTAGTTTCTACATATATTAAGTGGTGATCATAAATATTAGAAATACAGTTAGTTCTAAGCCATTTATATTTCTGTTGGGATTTTTTTTTATTAAGAATGTGAATTTTGTAAAGAAAAAGTAGTTCTGAGTCAAAAAAGCTTCCACAGGAAGTAAAGCAAGAACACGTGAGTTTTGGTTTTGCTAGTGTAGTTATTGCAAGTAATTTGCTATAAATGGGTGAGGATTTGCTATTAAAGTGCAAAATTAAATAAAAAATTTTTTTTCATATAGTCAGGATTACAGGCAGAACTGCTAAAGTATAAACACAAGTCTGTAACTCTCTAATGTTTCCTATTTTAGAGTAAAACAATCTATGTTTTACATGTTGAAGGCACAACTTGTGTGTGTAAAAAGTTCTTCTTTGAACCTACGTGGAGAAGAGCATTGCCAACTTGCTGTATTCTCCATGTCCTGTGTATTTTTTCTGGAGGTCATATTCTTTTGTACAGTAATATTTTTGGGGGGTTCCACTGATGCCATCGAAGTCCTTGTGAACCCAAGTTCAGCAAAAAAGTCTCAATGTTGGTATTTATAACAAGCAGTGTCTTGAGCCTTAATGACGAGCTTGATTTACAAGGTAGATCACAGGTGTTGCTTCAAATTTTACCAGATATTTTCATTTAATAATACCTTTGCTGTTTCTTTTTCTAGCCCTCTTAACAGAATAAAAGCCACATTTTCCACAACATTCAGCTTCTGATTAGCTCCATCATGGTTTTGACAAGTTATACCAAAACCTTTGCGTTCTGAGCTAGTGAATGTTTATTAAGATTATTTTATATCTTTTAAATAAGTTGTATGCATATTTTTCTTTTCCTAAGCCTCATTTGAACTGATGATAGGGCACATTTCTGCCTTTGGTGGAATATTGCCTTCCTGGCTCCATGAGAGTAAAATTCAACCTTCTGGGACCATGGAGAATTTCTGAAAGGGAAAAGTCATAGGCAAAAGAGAAGGGACTCATCAGGAGGAAAAGAAAAGCCAACAGTAATAATAGATTCACTGAAAAAAAGAATATATGTGGATGGTTTCCAGTTTCTGCCTGGGTCTAAAGAATAGGCGTGGGATTGTGTTAAGAACTCCTGGAGTTTTTTCAATTCCACTTTTGTTGTATTGTTGTAATTTTAATTCAAGGTAGCAGGTCATTGAGGTATGATCATAAACATTTTCTGGGTTTATTGGTGCTTTGTTTTGTTTTGTGGTTTTGGTTTTGGATTGTTACTTGGGGTGTTTTGTTCTTGTTGTTTTGGGGTTGGTTTTTTAAAGGGTTTTGAATTGTTATGGCTTAGGATTTGTAATATTAAGACACAAAGACACATAAATGTGTAAGTGAGCATGGAGCAAGTTCTCACCTCTGCATAATGTGAATTTTTCACGAACTCTTTCCATCTTCTGTTTTTTCTCTGGTTTATATTTGGCTTGTTTTTTATTTGAGTTGTTTAGTTTGTTGGGGGGTTGTGTTTGTTTGTATTTTTGCACCTCTATCCAGGTTCTAAGGGGTTTTTAAAGATAAATATATATATATATATAAAATTTGTTTGTTTATAATTAGTTTTTTATAATTTCTGATATTGCATTGTTTAAGCACATTGGTGGGCAGCCACGATGGTGGTATTGGTATAAAGTAAATATTCCTGTGAGGAAGCTGTGTTTGTAAACCGTGTTAAAGCGTGAACTGTAATGAAGTGATAACATTAACCCTTGGAGATAATCTTTACCTTGAAGTTTTGACCTCTGCAAGTTCAGTTTGCTCTTGAAGGTATTTTTGCACAACCGTCCACCTCCATTCTTTCTTTGAGGATCAGGAGTGGGAGAGCAGGACATTCTGCATGTGAGAGAGCTGATGCCAATTCCTTCCATTAACTCACATATATCTAGAGTGCTTAGAGCCAAAGGTCCCATTATGCCTCCACACTTTCAGATTAAATCTAAAAAGTCTTTGTTCTTGAGTGCTTTTACATAAATACCCCTGTAGGATGATGCATTTATGGGTAAGAAGTTCATTTTTGTTTGTCAGCAGTGTACTCTTGTGGCAAAAGCAGCCAACTGCAGAGCAGAGCGTTGCAGAGGTGTAGCCAGCAAGGCAAAGCAAGTGATTGTTCCCTCTGCTCATCCCTTGTGAGGCCACACCTGGAGCACTGTGTGCACTCCTGGGTGCTCCAGTGCAAGAAAAGCCATGATGTGCTGGCAGGAGTCCAGCAGAGATGGGCTGAGCTGCTCAGGCCTTAGTCAGAGAAGCTGAGATGAGATGTGGTGCTGGCTTCAGCTACTGCATTTATGTAGGATATAGAGCAGATGGAGCCAAACTCTTGATTTGGGCACACAGTGAAAAGAAAAAAGCCATGTGGACAAATTGCAATATGAAAAAATGCCAATTAGAGACAGAGAAAAAAAAAATATGTGCCTGATTGCACAGAGTTCATGAAGAACATCCTCAGAGGTGCTCAGAAGTGGATTGCATGAGGCCCCAAGCTGCCAGGTCTGTTTTGACCTGCCTGGAGCAAGAGTTTGGACTAAGTCACCTCCAGAGGGTCTTTCCAACCTAGATAATTCTGTGATGTTTGTAGCAACAGTCTGCCTGTAATCTCTGGGCCAATAGAGCTGCAATACTATATAGGGAGAAAATTTAGGCATAGCAGTACTGTGCTACGAAAGAGATAATTTAAAAATAGTTTTGATAAAATTTTTGAAACTAGTTTTGATTTCTTTGACCTGTGAGGAGCTGGGCACCAAATATGTTTTAAAGAGACTATTTTCTAAACAATTCATTTAGAAAAATGCACACTGGTGCCTTACAATAATGGTATCCCTTACCAGAGTAACAGAAACAAGCTGAAAAGCTTCTCTAGGCTGATGTGTTACCAGCTGGTGTTATTGTGGGCATTTGTGGCATATGATGGAGAAGCCTTGAGCTCACAAGACAAACTTCTGTCAGGTTTGGTGTTCTTTCCATAATTCTCAATACTCATAGCACGTATAGACACAGTCGTCTCAAGTGATTTTTGTGTCTTGTTGCATCTCTGCCGTGGTTTGATAATAGCAGGGAATATTAATGCTATGTAACAATGCCTGACAGCTAGCAAATCTAATCTAGGCTAAATTCTATTGGATTTCTGTGTTAGTATTCATGGTCTTGCATACTGTGTATCATCAATCTCTGTAGTGTTGTAATTCAGCCATATTAATGAAGTATATTGACACCTTTTCACTGTTCAAGTGGCCACATGATCTGCTGGATTAATGGTGGATATTTTACACGTTGACAGATTCTACTACAGATCACTCACATCACAGAGATAAAAAAAATCAAAAATAAGAAAATGTGAAGGTTGAATATTTTTAGACATAAGAGTCTCTCTTGTACTGTTCAATTGAGAAAATCCATGTGGAAGAGTACTTGATGCTCGCAGAAGCCAGCAGTAGTAGAGTCATTGAGGTCTAAAAAAATATATCAGTGTAAATAAACTTATTTTCAAGTACAGCTCTTAGCTATACTCAGAACATTTGGTACAGAAAACTGTGAGAAGCGTGTTCCTTACTTCTGAATTTGTTACAGCTCACATCTTAGTTTGACTGTCCATTTCCTCTGCTGCTCTCTTCACATCCCATGCATTTTCTCTTTTGTTTTTCTCTGCGCAGCTTGCTTGTCTGATTTTTAGTTACCTGCTCTAACACCAAGTATTTCCTAAGTGCAGGCACCATTTCTCAGGAAGAGAATGGTGATCAGTCCTTACTACTTAGTAAAAGCCAATACACCTTACTTATCTGCCTTTTCTTAAATCGAGATTGCTTTCTTGTAACATGCTGAGTGTTTTTTTAATCAATTTAAAAGGCAGTGTTTTGTGCTTACAGTGCATTGAAGTTGTTTTTCAGGATTTAATTCAACATATATTAGATTATCTTACTTGTAGTTAATTTCTATAGAAATGTCCTCACAAAGAAAGTGATTACCAGGTCTTCTCCAGCCTTCTAATAGTCTTCACTTTATTTATTTAGGTTGATGTGCATGGTTGACATACAGGTTTGTATGCATTCACTGTGAAGCTGAATAAATAAGCTGATAAGGAAAGATTGAGGTTTCCTTTAGAACCTAAACTGGTTCTTCTGGAAGTAGTCTGTAAAGACAATCTGCAAAACGCTTTTGTCCGTGACAAAAAGCAAAATTGTAGCCAAGAAAGCAGTGTTTTAAATACAGTTCTTGGACTGCTTCTAGCACAGAGAGGGACAGGATAATTGAATCAAAATTGGCTTTGCTATGGATCATCCACTTTAGGAGAAAAATTCCAAAATTGTTTAGTGGGGAATTGGAATGAAAACTGAGAGAGTTTTGTTGTTTTGTAGTTACTGTCGTGTGGGGTTTTTTTCCCACAAAGGGCCCCACAGATCTTATCTGTGACTAACTTTCAGATTGTGAGTGATTTTCTTTAAGTTGAGACCTTACTCTTTTTCTGCTTATTTCATTAAACAGCTTACCCTTGTCGGTTTTCTTATTTTTATTTAATTTATTTAGGCTTTCATTTCTTAGAATCATTTTGCCAGGGCAGTATTTTCAAGAAGCTTTATTTAGTTCAGAGTGAAGTTGCATGACAGTATCTTTTACTTTTGGTACTGGAAGGCTGCAATGAATCATAAGTTCTTTTTCACAAAAGTATTTCTAAGATTCTGCACTTCCCTCCCTGTGTGTTTTCAAGAGTTTCAGAAAAAAAAAAGTACTGTCAGCATTGAGCTCATCTCTTTTGAGTAAAAAATACTACAAATCTGTATGTCATCATATTTCATGATACTGTACCATATATAGACTGGATTTGAAGAGTGAATGAGTGACTCATTGCCTTTGATTTGGAAATACCAACTAATCTGGAATTTCTGGTAGTTGTCAGTTTTCTGTTGTACCATATTTCACCGATCAAGGGCACTGACTTCCTTCTGTGTGGCATTATTGGGCCCACAGCTGAACTGTTGTGCCCAGTTTGGGACTTCACAGGCTGAGGGATGCCGCAGAGCTGGAATGTCCCTGCAGAGGAGAAGATAATCAGGACCCTGCAGGACATGATGGGCAAAGAGAGGTTGCAGAAGCTGTGTTTGTTTAGTCTGGTGAAGAGGAGGCTAAGAGGGTGTTAGAATGTGGTCTTCAACTACTTGAACAGCTACAAAAATGTCAGAGCCGAGATGTTCTTGAGTGAAAGCTACTGGAACACAGAGAAATATCCAGGAATTGTAGCCTTGGAGGCTCAGGTTCAGGTTGGACATGGTTTTCAAGAGTTTGCTCAATGAAATCTCAGCAATCCTGACCCAGTGTGTGCACTGATCTCACCTTGAATGGGGGTTAGACCTAATGTCCATCAGAGGTCATTTCCCACCAGCTTTTCTGTGATCTGATGGAAACAGGAGGAAGGCACCATGATAGGATTCAGTTCACTGAAGGCAGGAAATCTGAGGATATTTCAGAGAGTGAAAAGCTCTGTACCATCTTGACTTTGCTTTTCAATTACCATTTTAACCCTATGAGAAGTCATAATCCAAGTGTTTAGTGACAGTAGTGTTGCAGGTATAACTATTACACAGGAGTTTTCTTCATCTAGCGTTTGTGTATTTCAGCAGTGAAGAGTTTGAGGCATCTTTTTATGGACCACAAAAATCATGTGGTATTCGTGAGCCCTCTATTCATAAGAAAATGCACACGTGTGGAATTTTGAAAAGAAACTCTCTAAAATCTTGGTAGCTGACTGTCATGGAGTTCATGTTGCTGGTACTTTAAATACCACTGTAGTTTCTGTGTGGCCTGTACAAACAGTAAAGCAAGTTGGAGTAAAGAGGTAGGAAGAATTTGAATTAACCATGTACCTGTGCTGATATGAAATCAAATATAATGCTTTTTAGGAATTTTTTTTTTTAAGAATCTAAGGGACCTAGTAGTAGTTTGTGCTTCTCAGATGAACTTGAAGATTATTACTTGAAGTCACTTTTGATGTTTGTAATTTCAAGATTCAATTTCAATGCATTATTCCCATCCCAATTCTCCCTCTTTCACAGAGGGGTAGAACTGGTCCTGTTTTGGTACAGGGAATGTTACCTGAGGCTTTCTGAGGGGTTTGCTTGTTTTAACTTATTGAAGGTTTTGAGGTTTCTTCTTTGTTTTTCTAGAGAAGCTGTCGGCTGGTTCGGTTATAAATTTAGTTCTGCTCCTTTCCATGATGAGTAAAAATTTCATAAATGCCAAACTTTTATAGCTCTGCTGTAACTTTCATAAACAAAGTGTCATTAGAATTAAATACTTCTATGCAGAAATGTAACATAAGAGATGGAAGCAGGCTTTTCCCCCAGCAGACACTTCTGTAAGTGTGGCAGCTTGTTAACCATACCACAGAGCCAATGGATCACAGGAGTGCATGAACACAGAACAAGGCTTTCTTTCCAAGGACTCATTTTTTCCTTGCTACTGGATGTCAGTTCACTGCAGGAATGGTGCATGTGTTTTTCTGGTTGGAAACGCAGAATTTGGTCTTGGGGCACATCGAACTTCTTTTTCTTTTTAAGTGTAAAATGCAGCATTTTATATTGTGATCTTTTTTTTTTGAGACTTTCCTGCCCAGATACAGGCATCCAGGAGTGGGATACTAAGTGTCACTGACCAAATTATCATTGTTGTGTCCTTGTTTGGAGTCACATATACAAATTTGATTCATCCCAGGAAACAAATACGATGTTCTGTAGGGAAATAGAGCCTATTATCCAGATCATAAGCAAAGAATTATAGAGATCAACTGTATGGTATTACTTTACTTCAAGAACATAAAATTTCTGGAAATATTGATGCAAGCATATTAATGGCAGTGTTCATGAAACATTTTTCTTTTTCATCTTCAGCAGGGAAAGTATATCTTGGGAATTTATTACACCCACTTTAAAGTATTAAAGCATATTTACCTAATTTTTTTATGCGCTGTTGCTTAAGTAGAAGGAAAATCATTAAGTTTTTATGTGTTGCAAGCAATTGCTTCTTTATTCCTTCTAATCAGTCTGCAAAACAAGGACAGCTTTGTTTGCTGATTGACTTCAGTCCCTTTCCTTTAAGAAGTGTCTAATTTTGCTGGGTTTAGTACAGCACTGGACATACAGTGGCTCTGCAGGAGTGGTGCACCTCTTCCTCTCTTTTAATCTTTACTACTTGGCTACGTGCTGGCTCTGACAGCTTTGTTCTTCTGCTCTTGGTTTCACTGTGGAGCCAACATTGTGCAAAATGGCTGTTGTGTCCAGTGGCTGAAACCACTGTGGACTTGTTGCCAGATCTTTACGTAACATTTCCATGAAGCTGCTTTTGAGAAAGGTGTCTTGCAGCTGAGCAGCAAGAGCAGGCAACATTTCCCAGCTTTCTAAATAAAAGTGGTACACTTTACAGGTTTCAAAATGCAATTACATCTAGTGTATTTAACTGCCATTTTAATAAATACTCATTCTAAGAATAACATATTAGAGTGCTAATTAAAAAATTGCTGTATCTTGGAATTCTTAGAACACATATAATAATGGAAATGATTATGTAATTAGCACTAAACAGAATTTATGCAGCAGATAATAGATAATTTAGTTGTTATTTTTGTTACATAACTGATTATTCAGCTGGCCTAGTTTGGGGGTTTTAAGTAATCATAATTGATTGAAAAGTGCTCCTATTGTAACATCTCTGTAATCTTTTTTCTCACTTTATGTGAGAGGCACTAGAACAGGTTACCCAGGGAAATTTTGGATACCTCATCTCTAGCAGTGTTCAAGGCCAGGGTGGATGGGTCTTTGAGCCCCTGGTCTAGTGGGAGGTGTCCCTGCCCATGGCAGGAGGTTTGGAACTATGAGATCTTTAAGGTCCTTTCCAACCCTCGTAAACTATCCTATGATTCTATATCACACTTCCATATATGTGAAATAGGAAAATATATTTGGATTTGTGAACAAGCAAATAAGACCAATGCCAACAAACATTATTATGAAAACTTCCTTTAAACTTCATGTAATTTAACTCAGTGAAATAAGGTTTGTTACTCAAAAATTAATTCCTCTTTGTACCTATAATATAGGGCTTAGGGACCATTTGATTAAATTCTTTACTGAAATAACTAGTGAATCTGTTTGGGTAGTGTATAATATTGAACCGTTTTTCAAGGAAATAAACATACTTTGTGCACTTTTTGGTAATTTCAAATGTTACAGGGTATTTGCTAATTCAGGAAAACTTCAGTGAAGACTTGTGTTTATACAGCACCTCATCTGGACAAAAACTGGTTGGTCCTTGAAATCTGTTGCTGGAATCCCATCTGTTCCCAGGAGCTCACAGCCATTTAGAATGCAAGTTTCACTGAAAATTAAACTTCAAAATACCTTAAATTCTTAGTAGATTTGGCAGAAACATTTTCAGATAGTGTTTGTGATCCAGCATGAATCACAGAGGTATGCTGCAGTTAATACTACTTATTCCAAACGGAATGATGCCTGTGGGTGTACTGAGTAGCTTACAAAAGTCTTGGAGATAACTGTCCTAGGTTTGTTTTTGCCAGTGGTAAGCCTGTCATTGAAATGCTCATCCCAGTCAGCTGCAGGTGCATCCTCAGTCAGTCACTCTGAATGTGATTCTGCTTTGCAAATCATATCTCCCAAACCATAGGGTGAAAGATTGTAGTTGAGCAGGATTCTAAAGAGCCTAATCCTTGCTCTACCCAGAAATAAAATATCACAGGCACACTTCACTATTATTCAAAAAAATCCTTTTAAAATCTCATACTATTTCAGCCTTGTCTGTCCCTTCACTGACTATTTAGTTGCATAGGACAGTGTAAGAGTACGATGACTTAGGTATTTGCATTTGGTATTTAAATATGTGACATGTACAGTAAAAGAGATGTCTGTGTTGTGTCAGTCCAAAACAGGCCTGGAGCACCTGAGGATAATGAGCTGTTAAAGTGTATTTACACAGATGTGCACCCAGAAGTGCTGACAGAGCTTAGAGAAATCACTGAGAGGACATTCAGGATAATCTCTGAATGAACAGCGTGGCTGGGAGAGATGCCCAGGGACTGGAGGAGAGCAAATGGCTCTGCTGTGCTGGTCCTGGTGGGCTCCAGGGTGAGCACGAGCCATGAGCCCTTGTGGTGAAGAGGAGCCAGTGGTGTCCTGGGCTGCCTCAGACAGACGCTGGCAGCAGGTGCAGGGTCCTGCCCCTCTCCTCAGCTCTCCCGAGGCCACACCTGGACTGCTGGCTCCACTTGTGGGATCCCCAGCACAGGAAGAGCATGGAGCTATCAGAGAGCCCAGCAAAGGGCACTGAGATGAAGGGACTGGAACAGCTCTTGTGTGATGAAAAGCTGGGAGGGCTCTTTAAGCCTGGAGAAGGAAAAGTTCAGGAGGGATTTGTGGATTTGTACAAATTCATGAAGGGAGGGTACAAAGAGGACAGAGCTGTTCTCAGTGATGTCCAGTGACAGGACCAGAGGCGGTGGCACAAACTGAAACACAGGAGGTTCTACCTCAGCACCACGAAACACTTTTTCACTGTGAGAGTGTCCAAGCACTGGCACAGGTCGTCCAGGGGGGTTGTGGATTGTTGGAGAATTCAAAAGCTGCCTGGACACAGACCTGGGCAGTGGGGTCTGGGTGGCCCTGCTTGAGCAGAGGGGTTGGACCAGATCACCTCCACAGGTCCCTTCAGCCATTCTGTGATTCCACACAGGCAGCTTCATAACTTTCTGATGGGTTGATGGTTCCCCTGTGAGGACCTGGCAGCCGCTGAGCAGGGTAGTGTGTGGGCTCTTCCCTGCCCTACATGCCGTTGTGTCTCTGTGCTCCTTTGTGGGTGTGCAGATGAGGCTTTATCACATAACTTACTGGTTTTCTTTTCTAAAGCCCGGGTTTAATTGTAGCATCCTTCTTACTTAGCAAAGCAAAGTGTTTGAGACAGAATTTCAGTAAAGCAAATTTGTTTGAAAAACAAATTTAGGTTAGAGGGGTAAGGAAGGACGTTCCTCCTCCAGCTATCCCAGAGCAGTAAACAATGCTCGGAGCTTTTACCAGTACAATAAGCCAAATGACAAAGGTGTCTTTCTTCTCCCTCTTTGCAAAGCAAAGTCATAATTAAATCTATTTTTAAAAATCTGATGTACACTTTTAAAAATATTTATTTTATAAACACTCTCAAATCTTCATTCTTAAACATTGTTGTTTTTAATTTCTGCGGAATTCATGACATGTGTCCAACTCCTGTTCTGAAAAATTAAACTGCTTTCCAAAACACTTCTGTCTCTGTATGCACTCTGTACTCATCTGACGAGTCCTGATTCTTGCCAATAGTCCCGAAATAGGCTCTAGTTGTGCTTTCTGGAATTCAGGCTGGTTACAAACACAGGAAAGATAATAAGCATCAGCTGTATTTTCAAATATTTTCTGTTTGGATGCTAGCATGTATTCTGTTCTGGTTTGTGCAATCAACAAAATTCAAAATTAATTGCAGCTGAGCTGCAGTTTCTGTTAATTCATTGATCCAAAGAGAACCTTTTTTTGACTCTTAAATGCTGGGGTTTGTTGTTTTGTGACTCTGAGAGTATCTGTCACTGTGGTATGATAAATAATGATCCTTGTGCAATAGCACTGTTAGAATGACATGCCTGTATCCTGCCATAGCAGTAGGAGATGGGTAAAACCCCTGTCTTTTGGTTGTGTGGGTTTTGTTTGGGACAGTTTGAATCCTTTGCCAATCTTGCCTAAAATATTTATTTTATAAAAGCAAAATTTGTGGTTTCTGAACCACTGATGCCTGTTCTTTTGTAGTGTCCAGAGTTTTCTACTAGGTTTGATAGGTACTTCGCAATTTTGGGCAATTTTCCCATCAGTCAGCTACAAAGATTCCTCTTGGAGCTCTTCTGCACAGACTGGTGTTTTAATGGGACTGGAGATGAACATGGTTTTGAGCTACAGGCAATGGAAATTTGCAGAAGTAGATGTGTTAATGAACCTTAGTGGACCCCCTAAATAATTGGTTGGAAGTGACAATTAGAGTTTAAGCTGGGGGCGTATATTTTTGATCTAGTATATATATTTTGATGTATTATATATGTGTCTGTATATTCATAATAAAATGAATACACGTAGTGTAATCCTCCTATGATCTAACTGGTCTTCCAGCTGAAAAATTAAGCATGGAAAAAATGGTGAAGCTGAAGACCAGTGACAAACTGCCACAATCTGGACTGCAGTTGTAGAAACTGCACACTGATCTCCATGGAAATTTTCATTCTAACATCTGCATCAGCAAATACTTATGAGTAATGCATGAAATATGTAGAAGGTGAGAGATCTCCATAATATGTCATTATGTGGGAGAGTGTTTAGTCCAGTTGTACACAGTGCCAAGCAATGGCTGTTTCCCAAAGTTAAGAGTTGCTTCAGAAGGGGGGAAAAATAGATTTGTAATATTTTTGAGTAAAAATGGTCTTTGAGAAAAGACAAATATTAAGAGAAACAATTAGGTCTACTTAATATGAAGGCAGATGGAAATACTTGTGTTTGGAAGCTATCCTGTAAAAGTATATCTTGGCTAACCTACACAGTAGAATACTTCTTAGCTGCTCAGTTGAGAGAAGCATGAAAATTTAAATAAGTGTAAGACCTGAAAGTTATGAGAAGATCTATGAACTTGTTTCTTCAAAACTTTCTTCCTTTTATCTGCTGCTCAAATTCTACCATCTTTACCATCAGTTTTCTTCCAGTATATTACTTGTTTTAATGGAGTGAAAGAAGTTAGGTACAAGCAATAAACTATTGTCTATAATTTTACATTTTAGGTAAAAATCCATTTAATAAAACCTTGAATGAACATATTTTATATTAATTAAATTTTATCTTTAATACTCCATTGAATTTTTTTTCTAGTTCTGTGTTTCGAAACTACTAAATGTATAAGCAGTAACTCTAGGAGAGAGACGTGTGTTAACGAGTTCTGTGGGTTGCTGAGCACATTCTGGCATGGCATTTTCCAGCTACAAGCCATTTATTTTAATGATGACATTTATCAGGGACAGTCTACTCACACTGAATATATTGTATGTATTTGATTTCCTGATAGGAGTCCAACCAACAAATACACACAGTGACAGTGAGTAAACTGGCAATGTAAGTAAAATGACTGTGATATATGGTTGGTTTATTTAAAATCTATGACACAGATTTTCACGGGAGGTTGTTTTTTAAGATCACTTCATATGAGTAAGATTTATGGTGTGTTTCTTGGTTGGGGAGGGGGTTTGTTCTATGTATTTCTTTTACCTAAAATATTCAGTGCTCAGTTACTTTTTTGTGTTTTTTGAAGTTTCTGTGGAAGGAAAAGCCCAATTGCAAAAGAGATTGGTGCTAAAAACTAATGTTTTGTTGTTTCAGAGTCTCTTAGCATTTGTTAAGGCAGTTAAATGAGACCTCAGTTTTAATACTTTAACTAAAAAAATTACTTTACAGATATATTCTAAGTTCCACTGAAAGCTCCTAGCAGAGTCAGCAGTATAAACCCCAAACTTCCTGATTTCCTTTGGAAGACTAACTAAATAAAGTTAGATTTTAAAAATACAGTTTTATCTACCGTGACAGAAACAGTTACTGTAGATTTCTTAATGTCTGTCACTTTTAACGTTGCCTGTGATATAGTGACAATTTACAATTGCAGGTCTTACTGAAAATACTACCTTAGTTTATCGCAATGAGTAGTGAAAATGACTTAAGAAATACTACTTTGTCTGAGCAAAGTAGATTTTTTTTTCCTTTGCCAAATCAAGTAAGGATTTGAATCCAAGTTGCCACCACAAAAATGTTTACTGCAATATGTTGTACACATCTGTTTTCAGGTCTGTACAGGTTATCATTGCTGTATTCTCTTGTGTCCTTGTCGTTCTCTTTGAAAAGCTGCACCAAACTGGAGCCTGTGTTCCCAGCCCAGAGCTGGACAGGTGGGGCTGTGGTTTGCAAAGAAGCTTTTAATCTCTGATGTGGTAGTTCTGCAAGAGCCAGTCTTGTGCTGCAGGCTGATGGGGCACTCACCATCTCCACCTCATTGCAGCTTATCTGATTGAGGGGAAAACCAGTAAAGGAGCTGGGATTCCCTGGAAATGTGACATGGTGACATCTAGGATTGTGAGGTGCCACCTACCATCTGTGCAGTGTGTGGGTGATTATCAGTGCTTTGCATCTCCTCCCCTTTCACCCTCAGGAGGACTGAACAGCTCCGGGCTGCTGAAGGGGAAGGGAGAGCTCTATTCATTCATTCCAGCTTCCTTACTCTGCACTCCCTTGACTTCATTTGCTATTGCTTTGGTAGTTTCTTTGCCTTTTGGATGATTTATTTTAATTCAAGTTGTGGGGAAAATGTGAATAGAGGACTTCTACCCTGAGACTCCTAGTCTTTACTGTCTTGTTGATTGGTTTGCTTCCTTTTTTAAATACATCTTATTTAGAAATCTCTTCAGGTTGAACAGGAATTATCCTATCTAGGGGAAAACACAAGCAAACATAGTTATTCAGTTGATAATTTTGATATTCCTTTTAGGGAAAGATAATTCTTCGTGCTGTGTGTTATTCTGGAATCTGAGATAAACTGGTATGAGATGGTCAGAAAACAGAAGAGGTATTTAACTTCTTCTGAGGGCTGCTGGTGACTCTGTTTAAGACAGAAATGCAGTTTGGAGTTGGAGTAGGAACTATAGGAGCATGTATTGTAAATAGCTGTGGTTGATACCTCAGTTCTTTCCTAAATTGATCATATGCATTGTTGTGGGTTTTTTTTTCTTTTTGTTTTTGGTTGGGGTTTTTTTGGTTTTTTTTGCCTTAAACTACAAGCACCACAGCTGAAAAAGTGCACACATGAGGTAAGACAATGGAGTGAGAGAAGAAAGACACAAATCTTATCAAAGCTGCCATAGCAGCTTATCTGTGTTCCTGTCTACTTGGTAGGACTGGTCAGCAAATAAATCTCAATTAAAGATTTGAAAATATGCACTCCATTCTAGAAATGGTCTGGGCTACCAGGCTTTTTGCCACCAATTTCCTTGTTTCGGTCATGTCCTATTTAGTTGGTGAGGTCTGTCTGTATGATTAACTCCTCTTACTCTGGGTTACTGAAGGTACTTACTCAGCTCTTTTGGTGTCATCATCCTCTCTTTCCCCCATCACATACCCAAATGAAGAGTTTACTGATTTGGGGGGAATTCCAATCAATTTAATTAATTATCAGTTAGCAGACTTTTAATTACTGGTTCTGGTATTGAAATAAACAATTCAAGCTTAGGCAAAACATCCCTTGCCTCTCCATCCCAGTGGTCACATGTTGTCTTTTTCACTCTTATGTGAAGACTTGGTCACTTGCTGATGCAGGGCACTGTTTTGTTCATTGCTTATCCCTCTGTGTTTTATAACACAAGAGAATTTTCTACCTTGGTTCTCTTGTATTTAATAACTACTGAGGGAATTACGGGCTGTACAGTAACAGTCAAAGCTGTTCACAGCTTCAGGGCATGTAAATCTGCGTTGCAAAAGCTGGTCTGAGGACTGAGGGCATGTACATGTGCCAAGATCTTTGGAGGAAAATGATATTTTAATATCTATTCTGGATTTTTCTCTTTTTATGAAAATCATTTAAGTATTTAAGTATTTTTCTGTCTTCCATGTAATAACTAGTTCAAGAAAAATTGGTTGCTTCAATGTTATAAACCCAGATGGGGAGAGGGGGTGTCTTTATAAAATTGTGTCTCTTCTGGGTTAGTATTTAGAAATGTTTTGTTGTAGAGCAGAGCTTTAGAGCTGGTCATGCTGTGGTGACAGTTTGCTGATAGGAAGGCAGGTTCATATCTTGAATCAAATCTGTATCCTCATGTAGTACTCATTGCAGTAACTTGATTCCCCCTTGTTCTCAGCACTACACTTCACTATCATCTTTGCCTCTTGCAAACTGATTGCTGGGTTTGGGCAAGGAAGTGGCTCAGACTAAGAGGATTCTGCAGTCCTTAGTTTTGCTGAATTTGTGATTACTCTTCTGAATAACAAGCCTTGGACCTTCAGTACCTGTACATGCTTTGGTGCCTCAGTTTGAATCTGTGTTTGTGATTGTCCTGGTTTGTCCGCTGGCCCAAAACAGAAATCAATTACAGTTGGTCCGGTTCTGAGGTTACTTGTAACAAGTAGGAGCTGATAAATGTGAGGGCAGTGGCTTTGCTGAGATGAGCCAAATTTCAGGATTTGTTTCACATGTCTTCAAAGATTCTGCCCTCCTGTATCAGGTGGTACAAAACTTCTGAGTTTTGCATCACCCCACCTTTGCTCTACTTATGTTCTGTAGGTACTGGTGCATAGCTGTGCAATTGTGCATAGTTTTGTTTTGCCCTTCTTGTAATTAATGAGGGAAGGTAGGAGTTCCTTACCTTGCCAAGTGAACCAGATTCTGGCTTTGTATCCCTACAAAGACTGAACTTTCCACTGCAGTTGTCTGAGATTGTGAGAGCTTAAGGAAACTTTCTCCTTTCATAGTTGGATGGAGCCTGTCTGGCAGCAGACGGTCTTGTTGTGTTAGTACTAAGTTAATTGATGTCACTTTGACATTCGTGTATAGGAAAAGTTGAACTGACTGAAGAAGGGCCCAATTCCTAATGGGAGTTAGAAATTTTAAGGACTACAGTGATGTAACACTAATTTTCTTTGCAGTGTGGTATATGTTGTTACTTGTTTGTGTAAATGGAGATTTTGGTAGCTGTTGGTTCTCTGAAGCACTCTGGGAAGGACAGAGCAGTTTTGTTTGTGTTCCTAAATTACTGAGGTGTAAATTGCCATTTTCATCTGGTCTGGAGGCTTTTGCACAAAGGCTGTCCCAGAAAAGTGCTCTGAGATCTGATAGCTAGCTTTGATGGCATTCTCTCCCCTGGATCTGTTTCCAAATAGGACTGTGTGTTTTGGGGATCAGGACTGAGGAAAGCTTGTTCAAACAAGCCAGCTCTGTTCTAGGCCTTGCCTGAGCCTCCTGCCTGGGCAGGGCCCTGGTGGATCCTGTTGCAACTCCATGGCTCCTTAGATCCTGAAAGATGATAGAAAGTCAATGTCTTTTATCCTTTCATCTGATGCTATCCTGATGCGTTATTTCAATGTCCAAGTCCATTCTCCAGTAGATTTCACCCATTCAAAATGTGATTAAACTTCAGCTCAAAGATCAAAGTTATTGCTGAAGGTAAAGTAACTTGTAGTATCAGGTGAGGATGGTGAATGTCTTATAGGAGTGAGGAATATCTGTATACTAGAAAAAGAAGAAAATTATTTCACTTTTAAATTTTAAAAATTGAGGCTTTTGTAAATTTTCTTTAAAAGTTGGGAGGTTTTTGTGCTTGCTAATTATAATATGTGTAAATAATAGATTTGTATCTCAAAATCCTTCTTCAAACTGGAGATGATGAATCAGATTTCATGACTACCAGCAGGCTACTGGTTTTGTATATTTTTTATCATGTGAACCTTATCAGTATTTTAAAGGTAAATTTGCAGTTATAAAACAACAAAACATAGAAAATACTCTGTAGAAGAAATGGTTGCTACATTTGTGCAGTATTTACATTTATGCTTCTGTGCAGTTTTCATTAACATCCATTGTAGCTCTCCTCAAAGTTTTATTTGGTACATGTGTTTTTGCAAAAACTCTAAAAATGGGTTATGACAGATGTGTTGTTTGCTTTGATTCCAGTATTCATTGCTGACAACACACACAGCACTTTTGTGTCTATGATGGTTCTTAAGTTGGCACAAGTATCATTTGAATAATATTGCTTGTGGTAACAAAAGGCTTAAATGGATTCCAGTTTCATGATTTTCTGTGGCATTTGGGAAACAAAAGAGGAAAGCCATTTTAATTTAGTAAATTTTCAAGAATGCAGAAGAGTTCAAAGCTTTAGGCTCAGGTCCAGTGCTAAAGGTTCAAAGCTGTAAAAAATGTGTTGAACTTCAATTATTCTTTTTTCTGCTTAAGAATGTTATGTGCAATTTAGTATGTTTTTAAATCCTGCTTACCTGGGAATTATGGATAGGCTATCCAAACTGACTGTAACATGTAGTGGTTGTGTGTGTGTGTATATATATAGAGATATATATTATTAATTTCTCTGTGCTCTGAGGCCATTTTATTCCCTTAATTGGTCATTCAGGACTGAAAATTTATGGAGCAGGATGATTTAAGCAGCCAAGTCTTAATTCTCCATGGTAAATGGAGACTGAGGTGTACTGTAGCTAATAAGAAAAAATAAGTGCCGTAATACAGCTATAGTTAGAAAGCATTTGCATGTGCAAAACATGCACAGTGTGTTTTTATTATCTGTCAAGGTTTTTGAGCTCTGCTGTAGCACCAGTCCAGAACTGATCCTTCAGAGAGTCACAGCCCATTTTCCTGGCACTCGATTTCAGGGGGTGTACATTGGCATTTCCATAGCTTGTGTTTAGCTGGGCTAATAAATCCTCAAGAATCGGGGTCCCTGTGACTTTGAGGTGACCTTACTTGGTACCAACTCGAGTCCATCATGGTTTATTAATCCAGATATTGACTGGCAGAGACTCTTCTGTATCATCATGCCCTGAGGCAGGAGAACTGCTATGCGTGTACTGCATTTCAGCTCATAAATTCTGCTAGGACCTGAGCTGACTTTTAATTCTGTTGCAGATGCGTATACAACCTGCATAAACAGCTCATGGGTTTGCAAATTTCAAGTTTTTATGTCAAAGTCGCCGGTGCATAATTCATCTCCTTTCTAGAGTGCAGTTACACCCCTCCCTGCCTTGGTTTCTCGTCTTCCTGCTGCAGCATTCTGGAAAAGTGAGAACAGGTTGTGCAGCCTGAGACACACTGGACAGGTTGCTTCACCAAAAGAGGTTTGTGAGGGGAGGGAGGTAGGGCTCAGAAATGGTGTTTGCTTCTTCCTTCAAGAAAGGCTGGGGAGAATACCTTGTGCAACTCCCTGTGTTATAGATTATTTTCAGAATCTGGACAAGGCTGTGTTCAGCCTGAGTTGTGGGTTATCGTGTTAAGAGAGTTCTGATTTTTGTTGTGCAGACAGGAAAGGTGCTCTAAAAAGTCTGTAGAATGGGTCAGGGCCCTCTTTAACTCAGATGATTGATGTGTCACATTTTACATTTCCATGTACCCCATCATGTCAGTGATATTCTCTATCCTTGACAGGCTTTAACTTGTGAGGAAAGGAGATGTGGGTTTCTTTTAACAAAAGAACCCTGCTAACATTTACTGTGCTCTTGTAAAGCTGTTTTGCAGAGAAAATGCGGGTTATCAGTTATTTTACTTCTGTGGATCTCTAAAATATAGTTGTGGATATATGTTTCAATAATTTTATATATATGCAAGCTTGTTGTTGCTCTTGCACTTCATAGCAAGAAAAATGGGCAGAATTTATAAAGGCTTGTTCTTAATCTAATGAATCATCATTTCAGATTTGGACACCCGTGAAAGAAATTTGAACAAATTTGGGTTAAACCTTTTAGCACCTGAGAAAGGCTCATTCAATCTGAAAGGTTTTCATATGCAAGTACTTAAACAATCTTTGTTCTGTCTAGCAACAGGAGCAATCCATTATTCCCAGCGGGATACTACAACGTTTTATATACCCATGTCCCTCAAAATATCCTGTGACAGTGAAGGAAATTGTTGTGTATTGCAATGTGATTATTGCTGTTGGCATCACATGAAATTCAGAGGCAGTGGGAAGCTCACTCAAAAGTTAGGTAAAAAGCCGTGCAGATGTACTGTTTGCAAGTCCAGCCTCCTACTTTGATACAATTTCCAAGTTCTCAAATTGTTTTAGCTGATTGAACTGCTTCTAACTCAACTTTTGCTAAGCATGAATTTTAGGTATTTTTTTGCTTACCACCAGATAATAAAGAAGGGAAATGAAATATTATTTGCTTAATGCTTGTGTGAGATTAAAGAAAACTCTTCCTGTCTGTATTGGTGAAGAGAAATTGTCCTTTAAATAACATGAGAAGTGTGTGAATATTAAGAAAAAATATTGCTCTGATGACGTGTAATTGTGCTGGGACTCAATTAATAGGAGAAGTTGTCACTGGATTGGTTCTTTATGAGGATATGTTATCTCTATTAGCTTAATCGTTTTACTAAGGAAAGCATAAGTGACAGTTTGTAAAGATTTGTGGTGTTTTCAGCCTGTTATGAAATCAGAGACAAGTCAGGCAAGCTAAAATCTTATTCCTTGAGCTGTGACCTCAGTGTTGCTAGAAAAAGGTTTGAGCTCAGTTGCACTGCTTGCATCATTAACATCTGATTTCTGTGGAGTGAAGGGAGGAGGGGCTGTTTTTAAGAGCATTGGTTTCAGAGGCTTGGAGGAGTATTACAGCTGCACAAGCAGAAAACGGACAATGTGCTTCTTAAAAGCATTACAAACTTGGTATGCAGAAGTACTTTATGGATGTTTGGTAAGTAGTAGCAAGTCTAGTGAAAACTTTGTTGGTTCTTTGATATGGAATCCTGAAAGTGCTGCTAAAAATTCGTTCTGTAGTGAAATTTTTTTTTGATGACTGAATTAAAACCTGCATACCAGTTTTATGAAACTTGCTTTATAGCATGTCAGTTAACAAAGAAAACAAAAAAAAAAAATTCTATGGCTTTTGGTAATTATTGCAAAGAGAAGTGTGTGCGGAAGTGGAACAAACCAAAATTAAATTTTCTTATATCCTGGATTATTACTGCTTGAGAAGAATTTTGTGGTTCCTGACATTGTTCTGTCATTGAACCAGAAAACAAGTTTTGCTAGGGTAGTTGTTCTCCAGCGTTCAGACATCATTCCACTACACGATTTCCAAGCAGAGTAGAATTGGCATTATTCTTACACTTCTAGGTAATTGTCTGTTACTCAGGTGCTGTTTGTGCGAGTTCCATGTGCTGTGCAGGGACTTTCAGAATTCAGCTGTCCTTTACACAGCAGCATTTATAGCAGCTTGTAGTATTTTACCTGAGAAAAACTGTAGATTAACCTGAGCTGTTTGCCAGCTAAAACACTGTCAGTCACTGAGCTCTGTGGCACTGTGGAGTGGGAGTCATTTTTAGATGCTGGAGTTGTTTGTCTAGACTTGGGCAAAGCAGATTATTTCCTTTCTAGCATTACTTTGCAACTGATTTTGTATTGGCTGAGCAGAACCCAGCAGTTCAAGACCAAAGAAACTTTGATCAAAGGAAACAAGTTCATTTTGTCTGTATGAGAAGCATCTTAGGCAGTCAGTTCCCTGTTTGAGTGCCTTTGGGCTGTTCCTGACTATTAGTGTTCAGCAGCTCTAGCAGTGTAATGGATAATTTAACCCTTCCTCGAGTAGAAGTCACAGACAGTTTGTCTAGACTAGCTGAATATCTTATGAAGAGATTTCCTTTGTATCTTTAAAATACCAGAGCTTTTCCTGTAAAACTGAGATTCTTTCTTAATACCAAAAAGTAAGTTTGCATTTAGGCAAAGGCTAAGTCACAAGAAAAGACATTTCAAACAAAAAAAAACCACCAAAAACCTTCAAATGTTAGAATGATCAGCAAGAGAAATCACTTAATTTTTCAGGATCAGCTAACATCATCTTCTTGATAATGTTCCATTGCCTCCAAGGGAACTTACTTGATTTAATGTCATTACATTTTAGTACATGAGTACTAAAAACTCACTTAAAGGACAGCAATGTCTGTAACCTTTAGTTAACCTGATCAGCCTAAGTGTATTCTGGCCAAAAAATGTCAACGTTTGGCGTAAAAATATTGTGCCAATCTAAGCATAACATTGGTAATAATGCTTTTAGCACATTCTGAGATAATGCATTGCCTGTGTTGCTATGGCCAAAGGCTGGAGAGAAACCCTGAACACACACATACATAGAAACACACACCGGCAGCAAAAAGAACCCTCCAGAAAATAAAAAAAATACAAAAAATTAAACTAAGAACTCCACTCTGGGTGATTAACCTTTATAAAAGGAGAAATTCCAGTGATTTAAACTGAACTACTTGCAGGTTTTAGCTTCCTAAAGCTTTTTGCTAGCCTTTATAGCAATAAACACAGACTGTGTTACAATTTGTGGATTAAATGAAGAACTTCTGGTTTATGAGAGCAAACTAAATGTATTGTAATTGTGTTACACAACTCTCAGTGTGTGCAGGGCAGTAGAACAGCTGTATCCATCAGCTCCTAAGGGCTCTGGTTAGAAGTAGTTAGAGACTGGTCTTGCACAGAATCTGGATAAAAACGTGCCTAGCACTGGATGTACCTTAATTATTTTAGAGTGGCATCTTTTCTGCGTTCTTAGGCCTGAGCTGTGCTTGTCGTTAGTCAGATCAAGGGGTACAGAGCTGGCCAAACACGAAGCTCTTTGCCGCTGAATTTGCAGGCTCCGTTGGTGTTCAGCTGCTGACTTCACGCAGATCAAAGCGGAGCAGATCAAAGCCGGAGCTGCGTTGCCACCTAGTGAGAAATCTGCAGGGACACGTGTCCACATGGAGCTGCACAAACAGGACACTACAGAGGGAGAAAAGAAATATCACCTGACTTACCAGGTCGTGTCTCAATTTTAATTTGAGGCGCAGTTAAATATATGGAAATATAAAATTAAGGCAATTTAGCATTTCCTGATAATATTGAGAAATCTGGTTTTCTGGCTCCTTTACTCTTTAGGAGAAGAACAGCAATGTACAGACTGTTGAGAATTGACATATTGTCAAATGTTTTTTGCTGCTGTAATCTGGCCGTTTGTTTCTATTGCAAGGCTGTGAGCGCTGCTGTGCTCAGGGGTGTTTGTGCAGGTTCCCAGGAATAGCCAGAACCAGTCTGGTGGAGAAACAGCTCCACCAGGGAACTCCACCAAGGGGAGAGGGAAAAGGATGGTTTGCAGTGGAGCTGGATCAATTCCTTGATTGGGGTAATGGTGCAAAACACAAGCATTGCACCAGCATGAAGGGAAAGATGGTGCAGGAAGGGAGAAGGAGCTGACAAAAGAGGGAGCAATTGCTGCATTTAATGGGGCTGCTACTTTTAAGTGTTAGTTTTCACTACAAGAAAGCACAATCAGTGTAACTTCATGAAATCAATTATTGCAGTAAAGTCCACTGTGACCATACAGCTGAGAATATTTCCAGTTCAGTGTTCCAGCCAGCATGTACAGTTCTTTTCTCTAACACACACCTTATGGCCGATTGTTTCTCTGGGGTTTTTTTGTTTGTTTTTGAAAGAAATTTCCCAACGTCCTCTTGACAGATCTGCTGCTTCACTTCCTTCTTTCAAGGAACTCATTGTATCACAAAATGTTTGAAATTGTGGTTTGCAGTGTAAGAACCCGTGGTCTGTGGTACTTGGGAAGGTGTTGGGTTTCAGGCTGTTAACACAGTGCTGGGAAACAGGTGGGAACATGGAATTTAATAAGTGTGGTTATCGGTAGTGAACCCACTTTCATAACCTGATTGATCACAACTTGAGAGTCAATGACTATTTTCAATTTCCTTTCATTAATTATTGAAAACTGTGCAACATTAGAAGTGTTTCAGATTTTACAGCACAGGTTGCAAAATGTCTTCAGCAACATTTCTGTTTGGAAGGCCAACCTCGTGACAGAGAGAACCGTCCTTACTCCTTTCCAAATTAATTTATGGAGTTTGTAACCCTGCTTCTGATTATTATATTTTTCGTTGAGTTTGTGAAACACTTCTGAAACTGCTACTTTGCCATAGAGAAAAGAGAGATTGTGCATATAATTAATAAAAAAAATCAATAATAATCCAGAAAATATTGCTTTCACATTCTTATGTTTCCTCTTTCCCTTTTCCCCTACCTCTGAACCTGCTGTTGAGTATTAACCAAGAGGATGTGAAATGTGGAAAGTCTTAGATGAGAGATATCTAATCTTTATTCTTCCTTGAAAAATGTTAGATTTTATTTCAGTGTGGTGGGTGCTTTGTAAAAAGTTGCTAAGAACTACCATTTAATTAAATGAAATGGGTTTAGATTATCTGCAGTAGGCAGCTGTTAAATAATCTTTTCGGCATTCTTAAACATTTTTATTAGTTCAAGTTTATTCATTTCCTAAAATACACCATTTTATTTATGAGGCATTGCTTATTTGCATGTCAGTAAAAATGAGCAAGTGAATAAAAGGAGAGAGAGCTGTTTTCATGGACACAATCATGCAAACCAACTTACACTGTCTGTCAGATACTTGATTCCGGACAAGTCTGGTGGATGTATCAGAAGCTGAAAGAAAAGTGGGATTTTTTCACACCCATTTTCATGTTCATCATAGCTGACAGAGTATAAATTGAGGAAGGAAAATTGCCTTTTAAGTCTCCCAAGACACCCAGATCCAGCCAGAAAGCCATTAAAGTGTTTATATTCATGTCCAAACACTGCAAAAGAATAGAGTAGCAAGTGAAAGTTACTCAGAATTTAGCAAACATCTACAAAGTCTAATTCCATAAAATTAAGATTTCCATAGGTTTCTTCATGGAGGTCTCAGGAAATATTGGCTGTAACTGCATTTTGTTGTTTTGAATCATGCCAGCATTTTGTTCCCAAATGCTATAGTAGCATTAAAACAAAAGATACTGATGGGAGATGGATTCTGTCACATTGCCACTGTACTTGTTGATTCCCATGGCATTTTTATCAAGGGCCACTCACAACTACATGCATTTGTTTCTTTTTGGTGCATGTTTAGGGCGTGTTTGCTGAGGTACAGATGGATTATGCAATAAAGATTTGGTGACAATGGAGACGCTTTCAGGGGAAGGAGTACTTATGTTTTGCAACATTCTAAGCAGCTTTAAAGGCTGCTTTTCCCAGCCTTACTTTCTTTCTCCTTCCATAGTCCTTTTCTTCAAGTTGAGTTTTGTAATTGAGGTTGCTCATGAGCCATTTCCCGTGCTAAAACTGCAAAACAGTGAGCCAGTGGAGACAAAAATAAATGTATATTTTTCTCAACCACGTTAGCACTGAAATGGTTTTGGTGTGTGGTGTGACAAGCTACAGGCTGCTGGACAAGAGGGCAGGAATGTGTGTGGGATGGAGGGGGAAACAGCAGTTAAATCAGCTTGGCTACCCCAGAGCCTCAGCCACCCCAGGGTGTGTGGGAGGAGAGGCAGGAAAAGCTTTTAGTGCTTGTTGAGGCAACGTGTCATTAACTGGTCGGATGAATCTGTGTGATGAGGAGTCACTCACTTACCCCAGGAAGACAGGAAGTGCTTTTTTAATTAGGGGAAAGGGGAATACTTCCTCGTGGAAGGAAAAAAAAATTAAAAAGAACAAATCTTTGGGGCAGAATCATTGCTGTGGTTCTGTAGTACTGGGGTTTCACTGCCAATGTCAATACAGGATGTTCCCACCTCCAGCTGCTCGTTCCTGTTGCAGTGTGTTGGCTGCACCGAGAGCTTTTATGACTTCCCAGATGTATTATTGGAGTAATAAAGCCTAGAAGTAATTTTCACAGAGCAGCAAGAATGGCTAAGGAGAGAAGATAGGGGAATTTTTAAAGTCAGTATTTCCCTGGAAGTTCAGCTGGTTCTGGAAGTGTGACCTCAGGTATGGTGTGATTGGTTAAACTGGAATTTGGTGTTGTGCAGGATGTTCCACAGGGCTGTTACTGGATGATTTGAGGCCGAGGTGTGTAGTGTCTACAGCAGAAAGGGAATTGGATTTGGATTAAATGTAAGTGACAAGTTTTTGATAACAGGAGAATGCAGGGACAGCTGTTGTGGGATGAGGCTCTGGGTCTCCAGGCAGCTCCAGTGGGCCAAAGCTGAACCCATCAGCCTTGTGTGTGGTGCTTCTGTGAAGATACATTTGAGCAGGGGTAGGAAACACTGGAGCAAAGTGTAGGGAGTGTGGAACAAAAAGAGGGCACAGCAAGGTCGGGGAAGGAGGAGATTGACCATGGCAGAGCAGATGGAGGAACCCCTGCAATGTGCTGAGCATGGCCCTCACCCCTGCACCCCTCACAGCTGGGGGCTTGAGGGGGCTGGAGTGAAGGAGTGGAGTGGGGAGGAAATTTCTTGATTTCATATTTATCTTCTTGATTCCCTTTACCTGAATCAACAAGTACTTGTTTTCACTGGCAAAAATTAAGTTAATTTCATCAGGGCTGTTTGGCTGAAAATAGTAGCTGATAAACAATCTCCCTGTCTTCATCTCAACCGGTGAGTTTTTTTGTTCTTGTTACTTGTATTTTTTACCCCTGCTTAGCTGAGTTGGGGGCCTGAGAGGGAGTTTAACATCTAGCAAAGGCGAATAATCCACAGGACAAAACCCTCTGTGTGTGTGTGTAGGGTGAAACAGCCAGGGCAGAGATCTCAGTGTCTCCCTTGTCCTTGCATCAGGCACATCTCCAAGGCACACAAATCACTTTTGCTGTTTCTGGAAGAATTTCGTTTGAGTGTTCAGGAGCTTCTCCATGATGCTCACCAAAGAATGGTTGGTGAGAATGACATAACCACGTGAACAAAACATATTGATTTCCCTTTAAAATTTAGTACTACCACATCTATTTAAATTATATATGATCTTATCTTCTCTACAAAATATATAGTAGAAACATTTTAAGCAAGAAGCTTATCAATGCAGCTACTTCCTTTCAAAATACTGTCATACCCAAGCTGTGGCTGGAAAACTAATCCTTTAAAGGCCTAAACCTCGAAAACCAGAATGGTGTATGTATAAAAATGAATTGTATACGTAAAAATGGCATGTGTCTTCCATCTTGCTAAGAAATTTGTAGCTGTCTGTCCCAAAAAAAAGATGGGGCTGCTGCAGTCCGTGCATGTCACTTTCAGAATAATGAAATGGTGCTATGATGTGGGCTGCTAGAGGTCATCTAATTCTTCCACGAACATACTTTGAAAATATGTTCAGTATATTTGAGGTGTTTTAAAACGTTGGGTATCAGATTTTTAAGGAAATTAGGTGTTTGCCAGAATTGTCAGAGATGTGTAGGATATTAGATTGTTAATTCCCTTGTGAATTTTAAGTGATACTCATGTTTTATGTTTTCTATCAAGGAGTCATATATATTTCTGTGCAATTATGTAGAGCAGTTACCTTTTTTAGAGTTTCCAGCAATTCACTTTCAATGTTGCTGTCCACACATGAGGCTGCATTTCCTCTGTGTGTGATTGTGGCTGGGAATTCCCTTTTCCATCTTTGAACTTTTCTTTTTTGTTATTGAAGTCTGAACTTTCCTGCCATTTTAACAACTTCAGTGCCTCTCTAAATAATTAGCCAGGTCTAAAATGGAAATTTTAACATTTCTCCAGTTGGTAAAAAAACCTCAAACTTTTGTAAACAGACTGAAATTCTGGAATGTTTACTGGTTGTGTGAAAGGATAGTTTGTAAATGCTTTTCAAATTATGATGTAAAATATGAGCCTGTATGCTGAAAAAGTTGAATGGAATGCCAGATCTTTTTCCCTAGTCCTGGTTGTGTGGCAATTCCTTTCATGCAGCTGGGAGAGAAACTTCTAAAGCTTATGCTTTTAAAACTTGAAGTTCCATTTATTATCGCTGTTGTCAATTATGTTTAATTTTGAAAAAAGTGCTGACAGGGAACGCTTAAAGAATGAACCAGAAAGTAATTTCTTCAGCCATATCAAGAAGAGAAAAATGAATAGATGAAGGGATCAGAAAGGATTGAAATGAAGTTAAATAGTCCAGCCAGTAAAAGATGACAGTTTGGTTTAGATTCCAAGACGTTGTCTTGCCTTGAGGGTATGTTCTTTCAGCTAAATTTTGTTTACTAGTGAAGGAGACTGCTCTAAATATGGGACACATGACCATTAGTAAATGATACATCATCACCTCTTGCTGCTTGAAGCCAACTTACTCCACTGGCAGATTCTCAGTTGTCTCAAATCTTTTATGGGTGTCTGGAATATGAAAGGCTAATTTGAAAATGGGATGTGTGTCTCAGACTTTTATTGCTACACAACATGGCTCAAATGCTCAGCAGAGGTTTAGAAAACTTAACAGGAAGTAGCAAATAGTTCATATAATGTTTTATTCAGAATGATGCCACAGATAATATTGTGGCTCACAAGATAATAATGGGATTTTTCTTAGGAAATCCTCAGTCACCTGATGCAACCAAACATCTGCTTGGGTTTTTGCTGCATTCAGAACTGGAACCGTGTCTGTGGGTACTTGGGATTCTATTTACCTCTTGAACCTCTGAGGTAAAATTTAATTCAGTCTGGAAAAAGCATTTGATAAAGGATTGAGTAGATGCTGATGTCATTTTCTTAAGTGAAAACAGTGAAACATGTGTCATCTCTACCTTTTCTCCTCTTCCTCATTCCTTTTTACTGGTCTTAAACATGAGTTATCTTGACCTTTGGGCCACATTCCAAATGTACTTCAGAATCGGTCATCTCTGTTCTGCCCTGTGGCTTATTTCAATCACTGTGGTATGTACTTGTCTGCCTCTTTATACCTTGTTTTCTTTTTCTTAATAGTCCTACTGTTGAACGAGTCCCAGCTGTGTTTAAAATAGGACTTTGTTCTGCTCTTAGCCCCAAGACCCCTTAGTCATAAAAAGCCTTGTTCTGTAACTTCTGTTCATTTGTTTTCCTGTTTGGAGATTTTATTTTCCACTTTATTTCTCCTTCCTCTTGTGCTGGTGCTCAGTCTGTGAGCAATTGTTGTACTCATGCACTATTACACCCAGGAATGAGGGAAATGGTAGCATATACTTTCTTCCTTTCAGTTCTAATTCCTTTCAAATAAAGCCCACAAAATATTAATGAAGAGAGCAGCCAAAATAAACTGTGTTGAACACAATTTTTTACCTGTAAATGAAGCTGAACTTTCTTGTAGTTTCCTGTTGGATATTTTCACTTGGCTTTCCACCTGAAATAGGTGTCAGATACCAGGATGGAGTGTAGCATAAAAGTTGTTACAAAGTAAGAGACAGAAAAATAAAAGCAGCCTATTTTCTGAAGATCATAGTCATTCACAGAATCACTGGTTTTTATTCTCTTGCACTGCTCCTCAGTGTGCATCATCCTGTTTTGGAAGGACTGGATGTGTACTTGAGTGAACTTCTCTGCCAAGAAAAGGGGTGGGAACAATTTAGTGTCAAATCATTGCCTATCATGATGGAAAGAAAAGTTACAGTGTGGCTTTAGTAGTTATTCTGCATTAAGGTGGTGTAAAAACTGATAATGTGAGTATTTCCCATAGTGAAAGATATACTGCTGTTTTCTCACGTTGTAGAATTCCATCTACATAAATAGATGGACAAATAAAGGCCAAATTTTACTTTTTTTTAAATTAAATTTTCTTCTGTATCACTGAATGTTCTTCTGTTTGCTGTTCTGCTTGCATTTCCTGAGGTGCCATTACATGATGGTTTCTAAAGGATTGCGCTGTCATTTCGCTTCAGATTGTATTTGCAAGGTTGTGAGGGAGGGGACACGTAATGCAGGTGCAAAATCAAAGTTCTGTTAACAGAATTTACACTTTGTGAATCTGAACATTTTTCTTGTAATTTCCAAACTCTCTGTTTTTCATTTGAATTTATAGATGGCTGAAAGATCCAGAGTCTTAACATAAATCTGAGTTACCTGTTAAATGCTTCACATAAAATAATGTTCATCTCGCTGCTTGCATTTTTCAGTATAATTGATTCATGTTAAGAATATGAGGGGGCACATGTGAAAGTAGTGCATTTTAAATTTCTTTGTAGTGTAGCCCAGTTATATGGCGAATATTCTCAAACCAATAAATAATTTTCTTTATTTTCTCTATAAATGCATGTGTAGGTCATTTTTGGACGATCATCAATTGTATGGAAAGAGAATAGAGAAGTAAAATGTCTGTTTCAGAATTCAGACTGATATTTTCCTCACTTCTCAAATTATCATCAAAGCTATTCATTCAAGATGTTGCTATTCATTCTAAAATACAAGTAGATAAGTTAAAATAAAAAGAGTTTAAGGATGATTAAATAACAAAAATACCACATAGTTTCAATAAAGAAGAAAGAAAATTCACTGTGGTTCGTTTTTTTGCATTTCTTTATCTGCAGAAGGATTGATTTGTGATCAGAGTGTTGTTTAAAACAAAATCTCTCAAGCTTTGAGAGATTTCAGAGTGGTTTCTGCTCTTCTTTTAGTTGCAATGTTTCCTGTTTTATTCGCTCTTCTCTAGAGCAGAGATGCAAACTAATGTATGCTGATTAAATTTTATGCCAGTGTCATTTCATATAATGTGATTTTAAAATAAATACTACTAAAGAAGTAAACTACAAGAAATAGAAACATAAGAAAAGTAATTCTTTACTTATGAGGGTGATCAGGTAGTGGTGTAGATTTTCTGGGCAGGCTGTAGAGTTTCCACACCTGGACGTGTTCAGAGCTCAGCTGGGTGTGGTCCTGCACAATCTGCTCCAGTTCACCTTGCTTTGAGAAGAGGATTTAGAGTAGAGACCTCCAGTTATTAATAGTTCTGTAGTGTGGTGAAAATCTGTCATCTGCACTTGGAGGTAATTCTGCAGTGTTGTTAAAATATTTAGGATGAAAATCTCAGTGTAGTCTGCAACTGTACAATAAAGGAACTTACTTCTGTAGAGTTCTTCAGACTGTGACCAAGAAGATCCTCTATTAATATGTGAATTCAAGCATCTGTTAAGTTTTGAGAGATACGTGAATATTTCAATTAAGCATAAATAAATATCATCGTGTCAGTATTCTTTATAAAGATCAATGAATTTTTTAGGAATTTTGAATGCGTACATTGTTCCAAACCTTGTGTTCTAAACAGCTTGAATATACAGCTAATCTGCAACTACCTTCTTATCTTCCACAGATCTGAAGAGAGAAGCCAGTATTTGTCACATGCTGAAGCATCCTCACATTGTTGAACTGTTGGAGACATACAGCTCAGATGGAATGCTTTATATGGTCTTTGAGTTGTAAGTTTCTCTCCTTTCTGTGCTGTCATTTGCTAAATAAAATCCTAGAGGTATGTCTGCTCACATCTGTAGGTTTTGTAGCTCAGAGGACTTGAGTGCTTTGAAAATATTTATTGCTGGCAAGTCCAGGTTGTCCCAAATTAAATTTAAAAAAAAAGTTGTCTGACTGTCTAAATGGTGAGCACTAGGGCTTTCTGAAGATAGGCATGATCTTTTTTTGATGGCTGCAGGGTAAGAGAGCAAGTTGAAAATCTGCTGGTAGACATCATCTTTGGGTAAATGAGAGTATCAGTTGTTAAATTTTGTCTACTTTTTTCCACACTGTTGCTTCTCTAGCACTTCTTTTCTATTATTAGATAAGAAAGTAAAATTACTGGTTTGTTTAAGTATTCTTGTAAATCAATATACCTGCTCACAATATATGAAAAGAGGTTTTTGTCTAAAAGATTTGTTTTGGGAGTTTGAATGTAAGAGGGAACAAAATATGATTTTTCAGCAGTGGACAGGCATTTTTATTCAACATCAAAAAACAAAGAAGGGGAGCAGCACCAAAATTGCCACATGTTTTCTTTGAGAGAAAATTGTTTGTTCTTTGTGAGTTAGGTTTTATCTAAATGGGAAGGATAGAACCAGACATGTGAAATGGTCTTTTGTGCATGTTATATATTTGATCTTCTTTCTCTCTGCCTACCAGCTCTTCTGTTTATGCTCCCTATATATTCATTCTTAGTCACTCTGGGCATATGTATTTGTACCTCTTAAATTTCTCTGATCTCCTCCATTATGTTTTCTGATGGATTTGAGCTGCTGATGATGGAGTAACCACATCATACTGGTTTGTTAGGTAAAACTGGCTTCCCCACTAGGGCCAAGAATTTGATTTGAGATGCCCACATAAAAAATAATTCTCATCTCAGTGTTTTACCATTGAGGTAGTAGAAAAGCCACAACAGAAACATTAGGTAAAGCAGAAAATTGTTGTTTGGAAGTCTTCTGCATTTTTTAGATGAGTTTATAACCTTACAGTTTTGTGAAATAATTGTTCTGTGCTTTCCTCTCTGTATATTTTGATTCAATACTGACTTTGCTTTTTATTTTGAAAATCCCAAAGCATGGATCGAGGGACTTTAATTACCCTATTATGGAATAATTATGTACACCTTGGGTAATCATACTCAGATAATTAACAAGATTTTGAAATGGGAAAAAAAAAAGGGTTTGCTTCTATTTTTACCATGCTGATAGCTCAGAAATATGAGACAAAAGCATTAATTATTTTTTAATGACAGCCCTGTTATAATTTATGTTTGTACACATAAAAAGCAAGTCTGAACAATTAGAGTTACTACACAAATACTACACATGACTTCAGGCCACACAAAAGAAGGAATTTCAAAGCTAAATTATTTGAGGGATGATGATGATTGTTTATCATATGTACGTCCTTGTCTCCTTTGTACACAAAAATCATCAGTCTTTTGTAGCAGTGACAGAAATCGAGGCAGTAGGAACACCTGCGCTGGAGATGTGGGAGGAGATGGAAGAGCTGTGGCAGGATGTGTTGTTGTGCTGGAGGGGATGCTTTGGGAAAGGGCTTCAGCAGCAGACTGGTGTTTGTGCAGTGAGACTGCATTGTCAGAGTGTGAGCAATTAGGGGCACACACTCTGTAACTGTGACCATAAAAACAAACTTGGAGTTAGCAGAAAAGCATCTCTGTGCATGAAGGTAATTCATTTCCCCCCAGACTGCCTTCTGTTCATTATGCTGTTACTGTAACCAGTTCAACTGATCTGTGGCAAATTCCTGTCTACAGTAATAAAATATATTTAATTAGGCTCAGGTTACTCTGAAGTGACCAAAAAGGGGAAGACAACACAGATCTGCAGAGGAGACATAAACCCAGCTGTGATTAATGATTTTGTGGGCTGGCAGGTGCTTTGCATGACAACTAAAGCAAGCCCAGCATATGAGATGCGTGGAATAACCAAACCTAAAACTTTGTGTCATCACTCTCACATAAATGATACTTTGGTTCACTGCTCTTTCATAGGCTGTGAGCTGTGTGGGGCAGCTGCTGGGAGGATCCTGAGTATCTTGCCAAGCCTACTGATACAGGAAAAGTACAAGTGAAATAAGCAAATGTAGCACGTACCTCATAACAATGGATTGAACCACTCAGGAAAATGTACAATTTTGAAAGCTTTTGTGAAAATAAATGTTTTAAAAATCAAACTGGGATTCACAGAAGCACTGATGAAGATGAACAGTAGCAATGAGGTTTAACACCTAAAAATGAGCTCTGTTTAGAACCCCTTATTCATGCACAAACTCAAGCACTCTCTAGAATGCCCTGTATCTCAGATTACCAGTAGGGTGAATGGTGCTGCTAGAATAAATTGCAGTGAAGCAGGTGGTCACAACAGATGAAGTGCATGTGTAGGATAAGAAGCAGACCCTATTCCAGAAGGTCTTATTGCTAAGGTGAAAATATTATTTTAAAAATATTTAGGTCTTACTGCATTACAAATGAGAGAGGATCTACCTGTGCAAAATGATTTCCCTCACACACATCCCAGCTGCCCCTCCAGAGGGACTCTTTACTTTGAAGGAAATGATCCTTTGGAGGCTCTGGAGACACCTTACATGTGAGAAAGGCCAGTTCTGCTCTCTGTAATAGGGTTGCAATTTTCTTTCCTATTCTTGGTGTTTTTAGCTGGCAGCTGTATAGAATCACGGGCTCATTTAGTTTGGAAAAGACCTCGTAAGATCATCAAATCCAAGCATTAACCCAGCAGTGCCAAGTCCAGCACTAAACCATGTCCCTAAACTCCATATCTGCACGTCTTTTAAATAACCCCAGAGATGGTGACTACACCATTAACCTGGGCATCCTGTTCTCATGCTTGACAACCCCCTCAGTGAAGAGATTTTTCCTACTATCCAATGTAAACCTCCCCTAGCACAAATTGAGGCCGTTTCACCTTTTCTGATTGCTTTTGTTACCTGAGAGAACAAGCCAACCCTGACCTGGCTACAACCTCTTTCAGGCATCTGTAGAGACTGATGAGGTCTCCCCTAAGCCTCCTGGTTTTATTTAGAATACTGTTCTCTCTGTGGTACACAAGTGTCACGTAATACTCTATTGCTTATTACATTTTTTCCCAATGATCATTGATTTTTATCAGTCAGAATACTTTGGGAGGGATCAGAGCTGCATGCAATATTTCTAAAAGAAAGCAAATATTCATTTTGAAGGGTCTGAAAACTAGATTTTAGACTTATTTTGAGGGCATTATTTGCAGTTTGTCCTCAGTATAGATGGGCTGAGAGTACTTCCATGCTGAAGAGCTTAGATACAGGAGCTGTGAGTGCATTCCAAATACCTTGGTACCTGGTCATTTGCAGAATATTGTCTCAGCACTATATATGGGTGGATTTGTTTTTCTTGGTGCATTCTAAGAGGGATTTATATTTTGGCAAATTAGAAGAAATTATCTGTTAAGATTTATCAGTTAAAATGTGTATATAAATATACATGTTTTATATATATATATATACACATACCCATAACTAACTGTTGTATACACATAGCTTTGCCATTTAATGTAGTTAACATGTAAAAATGCCTCAGGTTTAAAATCTCAAGTTCATAAAAGCAGTACTTAATAGGGTTGGCTGATTTGAGGTAAGTGAAGATGGCAAGTGTATAAAAACTGTCCAGGTGAAGGGGAAAATGGAATTGTGCACAAGCCTCAAACATACGTGGTACAAAACTCAGTAAACTCAGTTATGAGCAATATGTCAACTCTGAATTTTTTATCTTATTTTTATTAAGTAATAATTCAGTTCCCTAAATGAAACAGTGCTTCTAAAGCTCTCTCATTCTTCATCAATAAATTAAATTGTAGGCCACGTCCGTTAGATCTGCAAATTGAAAGCTGTCTTATACCAGTATGAAAAGACAGATTTCTTATGCAGTATGCTGGCTGTTCTACAGTCACTGCATACACACACACACACACGCACACATATATATATATTTTTTTTTTTTTTTTTTTTTTTTTTAATTTTTTGGTCCTGTTCAGCTCTTT
>VXBU01006339.1:202117-308435 GCA_013400315.1 Bombycilla garrulus
AATATATCGGTCCTGGTCAGCTCATGTCCCTTCCATGAGCTCCCTCTGCTGGTGTCAGGGAATTCTCTCAGGTTACGACCATATTGTAATTTTTCCCAAATTTTTTTGCATCATCCACTTATGTCTTCAGCATGAATATATTTGTATGTTTACTTCAGTGGATTTTAGCTAATCTTTTTGTCCTTTTTTTGTGGTTTTCACATGCTTATGCTGATAGTTGCAAACACTTGAGATGTCTTGAACTTTCATTGCATCAATATTCTAAAATTTTATTGCTCTTATATCATACAAGGCTTTCAGTTTCCGCAGTCATCTTGTAAGTGGTTGAGCTATTGCTGAGTTTTTAGTCTGTTGGTCCACTGAATTTTCTGGGATTTCTTACAACTGAGGTTGACTCTGGCTTTTTGTTCAGCCTCAGTTAGGCAAAAGTCTCATGATTATCAGATAAACTTCAGTGTAATGTACTGAATATATTGTATCACATGGAGTGATACAAGCCCTCTTTACACATAGATCAAAATCTACTCTTTAAAAAAAAAAGATTTTGTCTTGAAGAAATAGTCAGTTGAAGTCAGATATCAAAATGCACCTGACTCATACTTATGCTTGGGAGGCCAACAGAGTTCATCTTAATGGAGTAAAAATTTCAATCATATTTGCCAAGAAGAAATGCAAACTTGCACTTCCTGGTATTTCAGTGAAAAATGCTGGTATCTCTGAGTGACCATGCTGATTATAAACACCTTGTGTAATAGAAAAGTTAATGTAAAAACATTACACTCCTCCCTCCATGTCTCAGAAACTGTTGATGCTGCTCAAAAGCTTTGAGTGCCTCTGGATCTTTATTTTTACAAACTTTTTATAAAGTACAGATAATTAGTCTTCCAAAGGGTTCTGCTGCTTCATGAGAATGACATCTCTGTACTTTTGGTAGCTGATCATACATTTTGTATATTCTACATTTGAGAAAGGGTTGACATGAGGCATTTTTCCAACACGCCAATGAATTCCAGGTGCCCCATGCCCAATTCCAGGTTCCCCATGGTATCTGTATGGACTCTGATATTCTCTGAGTGATATTTATCCTTGTATGCAGACCTGGTTTTGGGAGTTCTTCAAGGCAGAAAAACTGCTGGTAAAAAAAAATCTCCAGAGAAATAAACATGAGCTGTATGTTTTTATTGTTCCTGTTAACTCTTGNGAAAAAAAAAATCTGGTGGTTTGGCAATATGGCGTTCTTTGCACTCTACAGTGTGCTTTTCTTTTGGTCACCAGTCCCTCTTATAGTTGTCAGTGCTCTATCCACATGATAGTGTATTTTGCATGAGGGAAACCTTTGGGATTTATTTGGGAATTAAAGCTTCTGCACATGGCTTCTGACTTCCTAAGCAGACGTTTGGCATTGCAGGTGTGTAAAAGCAGAAGTGATGCTGATATTCTGAACAGCTTACTGAAACAGCCCTGGGAATGTTGGCTGTCCAGATGCCCTGGGAATTCTGCCTTTTGGCTTTTTTCCCCCCCTTGATTCTTTGTGGAGAGTGAGAAGAAAAGGTGTAAAGGCTAAAAATGTCATGTTACATTCAATATTTTTGCAAGTGCCTTATTAAACATGAGCTGTATGCTTTTATTGTTCCTGTTAACTCTTGTTGCTCTCTTCTTGCCCCACCACGCTGTGAACATTTCTAGATGCCAATCTGCCTTAGGTTCCTTTCAGGAAAGGGGAAAAGAGGGCAGCATCAGGCTGTAGGGAAATGGCAGCCTGATTTCACACTAAGGTCTATGAATATATCTGCATTTAAAGTGTAATGCTGCTCATTGTGGGAAGTTAGGTGTTCAGAAAGATGGGGTAGAAGAGGAAAAAGGTATCAAGTTTCAGAGCTGGTGATACAGTGTGTGGGCTGTCAGTGTTCTCAGGTGTCTATGAACTGTAAAATCTCTTGGCTGCTTAATTATCCAGAGGAGAGTGCCAACTGGCAAGACTGTACTGTATTTCTAGAGGTTTTTTTTTTTAAAGTCTTCATTTAAAATTCAAATTGAGTAAACATTTTTTTATTACTACAGTCCTTAGTATAGAGTTGCACTCGTAATGCTTTTAAGAACACACTTAACCTAATATCTGGAGCTAATTGTTAAATTGCAGCATCCTCTTTGTAGGGCGTTGACTTTTCTTGCACACCTTGTTCAATGAGCAGTTAAAGCAATAAAGTAAATGTTTGGTATTGGTAATGCTTTAAGAGAACTGTTACGTGACTTGGGGGACATAAAATGGTTAACCTGGGGCAAGCCATTTTCTATTAGATTACCCATTAAATGCTGTTTTAGTGAGTAATGCACTGTACTTGTATCTAGAGTACTTTATGTAAAATTTATGTAAGAGAAATAATTAGATTTTTTTAGGCATTTTTATGTAGTTGGTTGTAGTTACCAATTTTAAGCATTTTTGTCTCTTTTTATCTGCAGTATGGATGGAGCTGACCTGTGTTTTGAAATTGTGAAGAGAGCAGATGCTGGATTTGTGTACAGCGAGGCTGTAGCCAGGTATTTATTATAATTTTAATTAATCCCTCAGGATAAATAGAAAAGAGTGTAATATACTGTTGTACAATCTGTTAGCTAAAAGTTGAAAGTTGGAGTACTATAAATAATCCTGTTTCCACACTCTGGATGTTTATTGCAATAATTAGCATAATCAAAATAGAGTTTTGGAGTCTCTTGCCATTTACTAGTTACAGATTTGGATGAGATTACTGAGTAAAACTGTGTTTCACATCTGATACATAATTGGCTGTGTTTGCCTTTATGGATCTCTCATATGATGGTATTAAGTGACTTCCCTGACAGGGTGAGAATTTTACTGGTCTTGCTAGATCGAGTTGGTTTAGTTTTTTCTTTCTTAGGTATCACTCTATTTCTTGTCACTTCACCTTTTAACTGAGGAAATTAACTAAGATGCAAGAGTCTATAAAATTGCAAAAGGGTCATGAAACCCACTGTCCTAGTGGCCTGATAGCTGAGCTCAAAGCCCACAGGATTCTTTGTTTGATTTTCTCAACAGTGTAGATTTTTTTAGCATCGTAGAAACCAGGCTGCAGGAGACATCAGTCTGTATTTCAGCCTCCTGCTCAAGGCAGGGTCTGCACAGCATTTGTCACTCAGGGATTTGTGCAGTGGAGTCTAGAGCAGTGTCCAAGGAGGGAGATTGCACAGCCTCCTGAGCAGCTTGGTCCAGTGCACTGTTATGTTCCTGTGGCAAAAACCATTGCTGGAATGAGCTGGAGCCTCCAGAGGAGCAGGATTGCCTCCCTTGGCCCACAGCAGTGCTCTGGTGCAGCACAGGATGCTGCTGCACTGTTGGCTCTGCTGTGCTCATGATCTCTCTTAGGGCATCCTTTGGACACAGTGGAGACAGAGGTTGCTCTCCAGTCTGCATCACACAAGCCAAGACCTTGGTGCAATTCTCTTCCAGATAAATCAGGCACTGATACTCACTTTTGTTCTTTCTTTTTTTTTTCTTTGTGTTTCGTTACTAAAAAGAATGGAGGGTCCCTGACTTCCTTGTCATATCAAACAGAATTATTGAAGACTTGAAACCTTTACAAAAACCTGGAAAACACAGGTTTCTCTTTTCTAGTTTCCCTTGGCTTCAGTCAGAATAATTCTCAAACTTTAGATTGTATTATTCTCTGTTATAAACATAAACTCTGTATATTTGACATTAAATTGGTTGATTAGTTTTATACAGTTAGACTCTTAATACTTAGGTTCTTAAATGTGTATAGTAATTTTTCCTGCGGATTTTTCATGCATAATGTGTTTGTTTTTTCAGTCATTACATGAGGCAGATACTGGAAGCTCTACGTTACTGTCATGATAATAATATAATTCACAGAGATGTGAAGGTAAGGGGGCCTAATTACTTTTTTTTCTTCATCACAATAATGCAAACTACTGAATTTCAATTTCTATAATTTAAAGAAGGGATGAGCTATAGAAAAGGAATCTCTATTTGCTGAGTGTGTCTTTATTTTATTTTATCATGTAAGATTAAAGCTCACCCTAATTCCATCAATATAGAACATTTAGGAGGTCTGTGTTCACAAATTGCACATGTATTTGATTACAGCTTGCTTTGAAAGTCAGTTTAGTTTTTGAATATTCATACAGAATCTGCTTGCATTTTTTCTTGTTAGGAAAATGTGTATATAAATTAATGGCATAAATTAAACTAGAATTGGTAGTTTATTGGCATCAATTTGACAGCATAATGACAGCCCTCATTCACACTAAGATTTCACAGAGATGCACAGGCTTAAGTGCTACAATATTAGTAAATTATCTACTTCCTGGAGACAGTCCAATAAACATTCATTATTATGAAAACTTCTTCAATATAAATAAGTTTGGGAGGAGAAATGCAGTGATTAAGACCAGTGTATGTGCATATTGGTTTTGATCTGGTGAACTTCGTACCATTTCTGTGGACATTTATGGAAGTAGTTTATCCCAAAGTACTTTAATGGAAGTAGCTGGGAGTTTCAAGCCAAGTGAGCTTGACTCTCTTCAGTTTGAATATGCATGTTCTTTGTTAATGTCATTTCCTAAAGTAGTTATTCCCACGTCTCCAAGAGTTTGATTGCATCCAAAGTGAGTCAAGCATTGTAGGAATTCAGGAAAATTCTAGCTAGCTCTGATGGTGCAGTTTGAGAAGTGACTCTTGGATTCTAGTGAATAGAGAAGATCGAGAGAGGGTGAACTGTGCTTCAAACTCCTGCAGGTGACCTGTGAGGGGAGTGAGTACAGACACTGAACTGGTGATTTTTATAGAGAGTCATTTGGTCTTCTGTTCCCAGATATTGCAGACCATACCCAGCCTCTTACTCCTTTCCTTTTAAAATCAAGAAGATTGTGTAACAGGCTTTCTTTTTAAATTTGGTGTTTTAATAGTCATTTTTAAAACAGATTCTAAAAATGGGTTCTTAATTGCTGGTAGAATGTCTCATCTTGTTCTGTGTTGAAGATTCTAGGTACTTTTAATTGTGGTTTTGGTACCACATGAATTTCAGAATTAACATCATCTTTATGTTGCTGTGTCTTTGTGAAAGCTCCACTTGTTCTTCTTGGACCATATTCTTGAAAAAAAAGCAAGTTTTAGCTTCAGGGGTCCCTGAGGGAAGCCGCGTTTCACTGAGGGTAAAGTGGGAATTTATTTTAGTGCTTATCTTGTCTCTTAGAACCTCAGAATCTCAGGTTTGGTTTATTTAAATACCATCCTTAGAAATGAACCTGTTCAAATTACATGGGTTAGGGAAAAAAATTTCTGAGGTATCAGTCTAAAACAACGTGAACCAACAGTGTTTTGTTTTGGCAAAAGCAGTGCAGAGCTGTAGGGTTTGGAAGTAGAACACATTAAACTAAGTGCAGTATACAGGCTCTAGATGTCACTGTAGACATTGTTTTGAAAGGAAATAGACTAAATGACCATTTTGAAAATTACCTGAATGGGTGGAAGTGAAAGTACTTTAATGAAATCTTTATGACTGATATAGTCAGGCTACATTTTCCTCCCTTTTAAAATTTCTGTGAATGTTATTTTGAAATGTAAAATGCTTGGTCATTTTCTGCTCCACAGGAAAATCAGCACCCTATAGCCCATGCACAGTTTGGGTGTCTTTCAGCTGTTTTTGTGCTCCCTTAGCTCCTGGCTGATTAGGAAGTTAGACAGTTTAGAGTAGACAAAATTAAAGTTTGCTGTTGTCTGGTGCCAGAAACTTCATTTGACTTTTCCAAGTGACTCCAGCCTGGGACAAACTCCCAGTGCTCCACATTCACCTCTGAAGGAAGAATCAAAACATGAAAGCTTTGACAAGATGCCTTGTAGTTGTCCTAATTGTTCTCACTGCTCTGTGAGACCAGGTGCTTCTTGAGCCTGTGTACATCGTTTGACCCCCTTCAGCATTGCTTAAAGGCTTTATAATCTGTGACAATTACACATTTTCTTCACCCTCAGTTAAGGTGTTTCTGCAGCGCTTTGAAGCTGGATCATATGGTAAGGAAAATAGAAGATGCAGAAGGTAGAAAATTCAAAAGACAGCTGTGCTTCAGAAATGTGAATGTCAAGAACTTTTTCCCTTACCACAACATTTGTTCCTGTTCTGCCAGCCTACTGATAGAGGACTCAGCCATCCCTTTTATTCTGTCATAACCTTGCTGTGTCAGGAATACCCAGAAGGTGGCTGTTGAAAGTAGCAGCATTGAAAGGGAATATTTTCCATTACCAAATGTTATTACAGAGCAGTTTGTGTACAGAGAAATCTTTATGTAAGAGAACAACAAAAGGGAAAGGGGAGAGATGTGAGGCTGAATTGAGATTCTTGTCTTTTCCCATAAAGCTCTTGCAGCAATTGGAGTATCATTTGTTGCTGGCTTATTTTTGCAATAACTTTAACAGAATGTTTTTTTATCAGTAAAACATCAAGAGGTTTTGCAGTCTTCTGTGAGCCTCTATTGTTATGTAGAATTTTCCATGTTTGCAAAAATCTTGTTGTAAAAATACCTTTTAATATAACTGATGTAAGGGGAGCTTTAGTTGCTGGGGTTTTATCCTTAACTCATTCCAAGTACTCCAGTTTTGTTCCATGATTTCCATGTAGTTTGGGTACCTGTATATGTTACTGCTCAGGAAATTGGTGTGCAGCTGGGGTCAGGGTGAGCTTGTCAGCAAAATGCAGACAGCCAAAATTTTCTTTCTGGGTTTGTCTTGGTAGGTATGGATGCTTACTTCCTACATGCGATCATTTAAATAGATAAACCTGCTAAAGCAAAAATACACAAATTCTGCCTTCTCTGTCTAAAGATTCAGTTCAATATTTCTATGATGGGAGTGAAAACCAGGGAGTTTTTCCAGGGAATAGGACCAAGCATTATGCTCTGCACTGTGTGTCATGTACACATCTGAGTTGGTCCAGGTGACCTGAGACTGTGGATAGATTTACATGGTGATTTTTGCACTGTACAGAACTTAACCTGTGATATGAATTCTGAGTGCACTCAGTTACCACTTCTGCCTTTCATTGCCTGAACTGCTTGTAGCTCAGCATTTCAGATTTTGCTGGTATAGTTCAACACTCTTACACTTCTGCTTTTAGGCATATCTAAAAACTGAGTAAAAGTAGTATATATGTGTTTGTGTGTGTTTATGTAACTGTATATTCAACTATTTAAAAATAACCAGAATAGAATCTGTTCTTTAAGACCATCTTCCCTTTTCCATCTTTTGAATACTCAAAACAAGAAATCTGTTGCATGTTACTTTCCTTCCACTCTTTTCACTTTGAAATTTCTTTTATGCTTTCTGGGGACATTCAGTAATAATTGGTGGTTTTTCTGTATTTTCTAGAACTTACTAGATCCTTGAGATCCAGTAACAACTTCTTGGTGAGGATTTTGTTACATATTAAATTGTTAAAAAGTGATTAAGGCTGCAAAACCACTATCAGAGGTCTAATTGAAGTGTCCTACCTGACCACATTTTTTTTTTGAGGAGCACTTCCTCATTCAATGTGCAAGTTAGAGATTCCAAACCCAAAACTTTCAGTATTTTTTTCTCAGTATTTCTTCAGGCAATGCTCTTTTCCCCCTGTTTATTTTCACTCCTGTGCCTCTGATTGCTATCTCAAGGTCCCTGTGCTTGCTTTGCCCAGCCCTTTTCCTATTGACCTGTTAGTATGTTCAGAAGCAGTTTTGCTGAGAAGTGTATTTATTCTGCTTGGCCTACCTGGAGTTGAACATTTACAAACTTTCTGGTCACTAGGTTGATATATTTCAGTCATTTGCTCACACAGTCAAAATCTCATGTTTTCTGATTGAAGAGCTGGCTTCCCCTGCAGCACATTTGAATGGCTTAACCAAAAATTTGACAGACACTTGTGGTCTCTAAACTGCTTTGCAAACCAGGTGCTGTGCCTAGTTGCCTTATGATTTAGTGTTCACCGCAATAGAAACAAATTGGTTTATTGTTTTTATTGAACAATTCACATGTCACCTGCTAACTTCTGATTCTGGCACCAACAGCCCTAAGCAATGCAAGAAATTTGCCACATGAGCTGTGTTTTGCTGTAGTGTTTTTCTAGCTCTTCCTCATCCCTCGTGCCTTTAAATTTTAGGGGATTTTTCCTTCATTGACTCTTCTGTCAAATACTAGACCAATGCACGACTCAGCTTGTAGTTTCTCAAATTGCCTGTACTGCACAAAAGCTTTTCCACTGTTTGAAACAAGAAAAATTTTGATGCAGTTAAGGACTTTAAAGGACATCATATTGGGCGCACAACATAGGAAAAAAGTCAGGCATATGTCATGTTTTGGTGCTATGTCTAAGTGTTGGAGTGGGATCTTGCTAAGAGTCTGGCACAAAGTTATATTTAATTAGTAGTTCCTCAAGTTTCATTTGTTTTCTTGCCTTTTTGATGAGGGACAAATGGTTGTTCCCACTGGGGAACAAGTAGTTTTAACTAGAAAAGTGTAGGAGGAATGACTTCAGCCTGTGCTGCCCTCAAAATCTGTGTTAAGAGAAGTAACCCCAGGCAGGCATTGTGCTGAGATAACTGCAGCTACATCCCTTGTAAAATGTACTTCAGGAAAGACAGAAGTGATGGGGTTTGAGTTTGTGTCTGTGCAAATTAGAAGAGTGCTTTGGTAGAACTTTGACAGAACTTTGACAAAGTTCTGTCTTCTTGTAGTTACTTGGCCACGGGATGTGTAGCACAGGTGTGGTTCAGCCATCCCAAGGAAAATGTCTGTGCTTTGTTCAACCTTCTTGTAAAGGAAACCTGTGTCCAAAACTCTTATTGATAGTAAGAGAGAATTGGGTCCTCAACTTCAGCTTAGTGTTTGCCTTCTTCCTTGAGTTTTTAGGTAAAAGGAAGTGTCCATAGGTCAAATGTGAAATGTATTTTGTATTATGTGGATGAATGAGTATTACACTGTTCACTGTACAAACTCCTTGGATTCATTTGGATATACATACTGGATTTATTATGGCTAAAGTTGGTGTAGCAAGCAAGATGATTTGAAAAGAAAATACAATATGTTGCCTTTTTTAAAAAATATCTACCATTTTACATCAAAGACTGCCTAAAGGTTGTTAAAATTAGTTTACTGTTATTTCTAGTCTATTAAAATCTTTCCATATTCCTTCCCAGTTCAGTGGAAATACCATTGTTACGTTTTTGGTGTTCTGGCGTGGATTTTTTAAACAGGCCATAAAGGCTTTTCTTAAATGTTTTATCTAACAGAAGGGTTATAACTGGATCTAAACTGCTTTTAGCGGCAGCAAGACAAGTAAGGAAATTTTTTATTTCCACTAGATAGCTTAACGTTGGACAGTCATCTGTAAGCAGTACAAAGAAAATCGGCTTAAAAATATGGTATGGAAGAAAGCAGACAGTTAATATCATACGGATGACAAAAATGTTTCTTTTCACTGTTCTGTAAATTAGGTGTTTTCTTCCAATACAAGTGGTTTTTTTTATTCTGCTCAGATGTCTGGTAAGAGAATAGTACGTCCACAGAACGGTCATAAACGTCAGAAAAAAGCAGACAGTGGCAAAGGAGCCTGCAATCATTGCAGGACGTTCACCACCTTCTACCCTGATGTTGTAGCACGTGGGGAACTCTCCTGAAACCCTCGCCTGGACGTTGTACGTGATGGCTGTGACTGTTACGCAGAGCACAATCAGCCAGATGACGACGCACAAATATTTAGCGAACTTTGGCCGCCGGAACTCGTGCAGCAGGCGCCCGTGGAGGTTTCCTGGCAGAGCTGGGGAGCGTCGTGTGCCGCCGTTCTTCAGCGTGGCGTACTGGCTGAGGGTGATGGAGCACAGGATGATGATGGTCACGTACATGCTGACCTGCATCACCAGTGCCCCCAGGTGATGGGCGATCCTGCACACCACCGACTCGTAGGGCCAGCGGTGCCCGGCCGCAAAGTAGGCGGCCAGGAAGGGCATGGTGCTGCTGACCAGCAGGTTGGCAATCACCAGGTTGGCCAGGTAAATGTACCGAGTCCTTTGGATGGGCGCCTTCCGTGAAAACACCCAGGCAGCCAAAAGGTTCCCAAAGATTCCAGCGGGAAGGAGGCAGGAGTAGATGATGGGGAGAGCTACGGTGGTAGCTGGCGATGGCTGAAGACATGCCGAATTGTTCATTTATGGCAGTATTTCTTGAGTGGTCAGAGCTGAAACGCAATTAAAAATTAGAATTTCTGCAGTGTGCAGCTAACATCTCATCTTTGCTCTTATCTCAGCAGAACTGTTATCTCAAAGAACTGTTCTTATCTCAAAGAACTGTTTCTTTGTCTCTAGGACTTTTCAGTGTTCCTTTGATGCTGTTACCTTAAGTTTGCATGAGGTTACAGTTTGGGCATTCTCTTCCACTGAAATTTCATGAAGAAAAATTAAACAGTGAAGCTTTTATGTAAGCTGAAGTTTCAGGCTAGGGTCTGGCAATGCCTTTTATGATCTTGGTTTATTTCTCAGTCTTCTGGAACATCTGTAACCTAATTTGGAAACCACTTACAAACCATTTAAAATTAAATAAGCAAATTAAGTGCAAAGAATTACTTTAATTCCAGAAATGCGGAAGAGTATCTGTACCTCCATGTAACTATAAATTAGTCTGTATGCTGTAAGAATCTCACTATCTGTAGTTATTCTGTGCTCATGTCTGTATGTGGTGTTACTTTATGACAGCTCTAATGTCAGATGTGCGTTTAGCAACTCAGTCTGTATTTTTTGGCATATACAGTCGTTATTGAAAACTGTCGTATATTAATTTTTTTCAAGTTCATTTTTCAGTCTTTTCTCCATTTCCGAACTGAAAATAAGAAATGAAAGCTCTGTGCAATGACTGTGTGTAAAAACTGACATTTCAGCTTACAATCCTGTAGTGGAGAGATTTTACTGTTGTATGCATACATATGCATACTTGGTTTTTTATTGGAGTGTATCCTAGTTACCTTTTTCTTCATATCAAATCATATGGAAAAAACTAACAGATTTCAAACTTTGAGACTGGTAATAATTTTTTTCAAACAGCTGTAAGCAATTGAACTGAGATGCTAAGGAGGATTCAGTGTAGCAATGATAAAAAAGTCCAGACACCAAGTATAAAAACCGCGCTGTAGGCAGCGTTTGACAAACTTGCAAATTAAACTAACTTTCATAGCTCTTACATTTTAGTGTACACTGAGTTCCAAAATGTGTTAAATTCTTTTATTATAATGAGTGAAATTCACAAAGTAGTTGCCTAATTTACTCATTTTAGAAGTCTAAATACTATTTTTGTGTCGTTGACCAAATTTCATCAGGTAAAACAAAGAAGGGGTAATTTTAAGCTTACCTATACAAGCTGCAGGGACCGTCCTTTGCTGAGAGGAAATAATTCTGTCTGGTGTCCGTTTTATGTCCACTGCTGCAGTGAAAATGATGGTGCTGGAACCTGGAGAGTACAGTTAAAATTTTCTCTCTGGCATAACTAGATTTTCAGAGTGTACACTTTCACAATGTCAGGAGGCAGGTGGGCATTTAAAGTTCAGAAAAGATGATGTCTGTACAAAAAAGGCTTTGAAATTAAGTCAGGATCAGTTCCATTAAGGTTAAAATAAAAAAAAAGATGGATATAATATGGAAGAGCAGCTGTAACAGTCCTTTAGGTACAGCACAGAAGCACCTTGCAATCCTTTATATAGTGCTTTCCTCTTTTGGGGGGTGGAGGGGTTTTCTTTGGGACTGCCCACTTTCCTTCATGCTGCTGTTTTATGCATGAGACCTTGTCTCTTCAGTGATGTTTAACAGTTCTTCAGCTGCACCAGCTGTCACCAAGCTGTCTATTCCCAAAGCCCACGTGCAGTAATGCTGTGTCCATTCTGTCCTCACATGAGTGACCACATCTCTTCTGTCTACTCAGCTGATGGATTGTGGATTCTGTTGGGGAAAATGGACTCACTGCCCAAGAAATGCAGTGTTTTGCACAAATCATCCAGAGGTGTACTCAGGATGGTTTCTTCCTCTGCATCATAAATATGATCACAGACTGGACTCTGTTACTCTATTTAGCTCTGCAGAAGTTGAGACTTGAGTTTTCTGCTTTCCGATACATCTGTGGTTGTAAGATAAGGCTTTTCAACACCTTTAAATGTTCCTTTATGAGAACAGAAGTTTGGTAAGGTTCTTGTTTTGCTGGTTTGGCTTTATGTTTAAGCATAGACTGTGATCACCTCATGATCTGTTATCATTGTTCAGTCTCATTATTACTACTTTTTTTACTAAAATAATGCACGTGTAAGCTGGCTTCCTATTCTGAATTCGTAGCTGAACTAATTTACATTTACGTCTCTTTGCCGTGGATTATTAGTAATTAGATTGTAAAGCTGTAATTAGTTTGCATGTACTTTAATTCTTGTTCTTGTTAGATTTAATTACACCTTGTTTTCCACTTTTGACTGTATAGTTATATTAAAAATCATTCTGACAGAGTATTCTACTTATTACATGTTTAATAGTTTCTTAAGTAGTGTTAGAAGTCCTTGTTACCGTGATGTTCCACTGAGGTTTAGATACAAGAACGCACATCCTGAAAAGTTGCTTAGAGTGGTGTGAACAATTCCAGTTAGCAGGTTTTTTTAATTGCTATTATTATTTGGTTGGTTATTGACTGTTGCCTGTAGTATTTATAATTTAATAATAACTTATGCTGTAAGAACTACTGCATATAACTACTACATTTTTTTCTGAATTATTGTATGATAATAGATTGTTGTAGTGAATTACAGTCTATCAGACTTCATTTTGGAATGGATTACTGAGAGCAGTAGCAAAGTAATGAAGTATTATATGTTTTTTATAAATGCCACCTGTCCCAGGAATACAGTTACAGTTGGTTCTAAGCTGTAGCAAGCACCTTCCTCATTCTTTTAGTGGACCATTTCCATTCACCTAAATTAAAAATGGTGTGTTTTATCTAAAATGTATTTGAAGATACTCAAATGGAACACATGCATTTTTTTTATGCATTCACCCTTAAGTTCTTTATAATTATTTTTACATGCATCATTCACCTCAATGATTTATATTTTCTCCCTTCTCAAACCATGATCACTCTTAATTTATACATGTACTAGATTTTATATTGCCAATAGGCAGCATATGTTGCATTTCATCATTATATGTGGACAACTTCTTTTCTGGCCTTAAAAACAAAAAAACCCAGGAAATTCCCAGTGGTGAAATTCCTCGACTTTAGCAAGACACTGCCTATCACAGCCCTGTCTGTGCTGTCAAAGCATCAGACTAAAGCTTCCAAATGTGAACTTCCCAGTTCTGGGAATAATGTGATTCTCACTTGTTTTTCAGTGATATAAGTTGCACTCCTCTTTTGTAATTGCTGTTTGTCTGCCCTCAGAAACACCAGTTTGCAAGTTAAAACCATAATTAATTTAATTTTGGTGCAAAACTGAAAGTTGATGTCGTGGTTTAACTCTGGTAGGCCAGGTGGGCCTTCACAGCCTCTCACTCACTCCCCTTCAATGGAACGGGGAGAAGAATCAGAAGTTTATTTTTGCCTCTTTCTCCTCTTGTTCTTGTTGCTGCTGTGCTGCAGAGCACACCTCCGCTTCTGGTGCTCCCTCCTGCTTTGTCCAACACACTCTGGTCAAATCTGCCGGATCTGGGTGCCAAAGTAGATGGTTGTAGTTTTATCCCAGAAAGCACCTAAATCCCACACATACGCTTCCCTCCTCTCCAGTGGGCTGGGAGGCAGAATTGCTGGGGTAAAAGTGGAAATTCATGGTTTGTGATAAAGAGTTTAATAAGCTTAAAGAAAAAGAAACAGGCAGAAACAAAAAAAACCCAAGTGATAGAAAGTAACCCCATCTGACCAGTGCCCAGTGAGCTCCTGAGAAGTGGCAACACAGCCAAGCTTCCTTCTTGGCTTTTGTTGCTGAGCACTCATGCTCTGGGATATTCCTGGTGTCAGCTGTCCATGCTGTGTCCCCTCCCTTGTCCAGTGAAGTCCTGCTTGTTGTGCAAGTGCTGCTTAGCAATGGCTGCAGCATCCCTGTGTTGTCGACACTGTTCTGATCACGAGCCCAAACCACAGCCCATATTGTGAAGAAGTCTATCCCAGCCAAAACCAGCACAGACAGGTACATTTTGGTACACCAGCTGGAATTCAAGTATGTGTTACAGATTTCAGTAAAGAGGAAAATGAGGTTTGTGCAGTTGCATGGGGATGTGTGTTGAGTCAGCCTTTAAATACAGAAAGCAAAATAAATAAAATTCCCTTCATGTTAAAATTCACCTGAGGACAGGTAATTAGGAAGCACTGAGAAGAGGAGAAGTAAGACACACTGTTTGAGTGACTGACTCTGGTTATTTGACATGTCACAATGTGACTTTCAGCAGATCTCCTAAGATGTTTCAGGACTGTTCATTCTTCAGTAATATTTTTTTGTCAGGCCTGGCGTTTCACACTCAAACTTGGGAAAACTGTTTGCAGAAAAAAAAATATAAGGATTAAATTTTTTTTTTAAGAGTAAAGATACCTACTTTTGTTTCTTGGTCAGTAGTAATTGCTTCCTACATGACAGAGCTGTCTAGTTTCAAATCCCTTTCTGAGCCAGTTGATACATCTGGCCTTTAACGTTTGAAGTATTGATTTATACAGTCGCAGAAATCCAAAAGTATTTTCTGATTGCTTTCTGTGGTTGTTTCTGTGTTCTGACTGCTGCTCCCTTAATATGCTGCATTTTGTCAAGATCATGTGGTCATTCATGTTCCCCTCTTTTGTGCTATGCCTGATCCTAGAGCCTTTCTTATAGACCTGTTCCCTTTCAGGTTTTCATTTCTGAGCTGGAGAGTTGATTCATTTAGTGCAGTTTGGATTTTCAGTATCGAAACCCTGTACTACTACTTGATCTTCTGAAGAGATCTGGGTCTATTTTGGCAGTACTGCTGTGTCCATGAATTACAAACCTTGTAAATGAAAATTCTGATCCACCACTTTGTTCAAAAGAATTTTAGAATTTGCATTTTGTTCAAACTGCTGTTGTTCATGTCTGTCCACTCCTGAGTTCCCCAGCCCACACCCTCACCCTGACCTGCTGTTCAGTATCATCAACCAGTGCTCACAGAACAAGCATAGAAGAGAAAGCATGATGAGATAATGTATATATCTTGTGAAATTATGGTTTAGAAACTCTACTAGATGTACCAGAATTTATGTAACTATGTAGAACTACAGTATTGCATAATGAAATTGCACTGTACGAATACAAAACTTAGAGAAGCATTAATATAATAGGATGACAAAATTATAGATAAAAGATTATTAAATGCAATTATTGTCAGAATCAGTCATAAATTATTGTACAGACACCTCCATTGTATCCTGAAATATTTAAGAAAAATTACAGTTACTATCATGTCTTTATGAAATTATGTGTTTGTGGGGATCTTTGAAGATGTTTTGAAGATTAAGAAACCCCTCCATTTTTTTTTTTCTTAACCACAAAAACAAAAAACCACCCACACAAATGAAAAAACCCCACGACAACAAAATAGACTGGCTGGTAATTGTAATTTGTTTAACTTGTTTATATCCAGTTCCATCAAATCTGAATGGTGTAAAATCATATCAAAATTAAACCAAGTTTTTATCTAGCAGAGGTAAAACCTTTTATTTACTTTATTCAGAGTACTATGAGTATCTTCTGTAAAATCAGAGTATTGTATGGAATTAGTGAAAATCCACACATTTTGGCACAGATCTGGCATTAAAAGTTACATGATCCATTAGAGAAGTTACTGGGAGTCATATTAAAACCAACTTCTTAACACCTTCTTCCTTGAGCAGTATTGTTTGTATGTGTCAAGATAAGAAATCCTTGTTTTACAGAGCTTTATATCTGGCCTCTCTTTCTTTCACCTTTCTGGTCTGTTATGCCAGACATTTAAGTTGTTCATGATTGTGCTTTTAGTCATCTTTGTGCCAGTCATCTCCCACCTTCAGCCCTCTGGCTTTTGAGAAATTTTACAGTTTGAAGTTTGTTTGTGCCTAAATTCATGAAGCTGTTTAGTTTTAATCTGAGAATAGAGCTATAGCTGTGAAACGTTGCTGTTACATTGCTGTTCACATGGCATCAGCAATTATCAAGATTATTTTAATCACATGGAAAGAAAAGTCTCCTGCCAGGGAGGAAGCATGCAGCTGGAATGCGTGGCTTTGGAAATGCAGTAGACCAGTGGCTGAGCCTGGCTGTTCTTTTGTCTCTGTACTGTGAGTTTACATTCCTTGCTGAACTACTTTGTGTAGCTGAAGTCATTAAATTTGTCATATTGAAGGAAATCTTGGGAAATAACCCACGTCATCTCTCCTTCATTTATTTCAAATTTTCTGAAAGCGTTATTCACTTCTGCTCAGGTGTTTGACCTTGACACTCATTAAAATGTTGGAAATAAGAGAGTCTTAGTAGGATTGAATATTTTAATTTTCTTCTTAATAAAACTAAGAGTGTCTTCTGTACTTGAAACTGAACTGATAGCTGTTGTATTCCTCACCTCATTTTTAAGATGCATGTTGATAAATTCTCAAATATTTTCCTTAAAAATACATTTATAAATATAGTTAAAATACTTTTCTCTTGGAAACCTATTAAAACAGAGAAAACCTTAAAATACATAAAATCTGTAATGGTATCTAGATCTTTCAAATAGGACAGAATTTACTTTTTGGAACATTCATCTATTATTTACATACACAAGCTACTGCTATTAATGTATATATATACAAGTTTACTTTTACAGGTTCAAACCCCTTCGTGGAAATCTCCCTAAAGAGTTAGTGTTCTAGTTTAGTCCAACACAAAATGTCTGAGAACTTCCTAATTTGTTTTCTTGGATAAACAAGAACGAAAAAATTCTTCTGAAAAGTAACTTCTCGTTTTCACAAACAGAAGCAAGACTTCTCTTTTTTTCTTAACAGGAGGAAAGAGGCAGAATTAGTATCTGTAGAGTAGAGGATTTTGTGATCTGAAATTTAGTGGCCTGGAATGACAGACAGAGATGTATTTAAATATTCAAATCATAGACTTCTTCCTTGAGTAGCTGGAGTGAGGAGTGGTGGTGGATAATCGCTCCTGAGCATATTGGCCAAGTTTTATGTCTGAAGTGCTCTCCAGGCTTAGGGTTGACTCTCTGTGAAGTTTTCTGCAAATCCGTTGGAATACAGTCTTACGGACACTTCTGGACAGTAGGAAATACATAACTGGGTCCAGGCAGCTGTTAAATGATGAAAATACGAGCATGACCTCATTGCACGTGTGAATGATCTCCATCCAGTAGCAGGAGGGGGTTTGTAACTGGGATGTGATGTAGACAAACCGGAATATGTGATAAGGCACAAAACAGACAGTGAAAATTTTGAGAACAATGAAGGATTTTCTTGCTGTCTTGGTGTATTTTCCTGCATTGGGAAAATCTGCCCTTCTTCTCGAAATTTTCTGCAGGTTCTTGGCAATTTTAACATAGGAAGGTATCAAAAGGAAAAAAACTATCCAAAAAATCAGTACGGTGATATAATTTAAAATTGCTTCCGTCTTCTCTGCATTCTTTTTGCTTCTGTAATGAAAGCACTTGGTAGAGTTGCTGTCCTCAGCCTTAAAGAAAGATGGTGCAACCACCACTATAAATCCTGTCAGTGCAACCACCCACACCGTGCCACAAATCTGCACGCTCCGGGTAGTGGTTAACATCTTTGGACGCATCACAGACTTAGTTATTTTTATATAACGATCCAGACTAATGAGTCCCAGCAGGACTATGCTAATGTACATGTTCATGTAGAACAGAGTTCCCACAACCTTGCAAATAATCCGCCCGAACATCCAGCGGTTGGTGGCATGGTAGATTATCCGGAAGGGAAGGCAGAAGATCAGCAGAAGGTCTGCAACAGCTACGTTCAGCAAGTAAACTTGGATAGAATTCCTTTTCTGACGAATGCCCAGGAAAGCAAACAGGGCTATACTATTTCCAACCAATCCAACAACAAAAATAATGGAGTAAGAGCCCGTCAAAGCAAGTGACAGTGACTTGCTGTCATCCAAGGAACAGCTGGCAGCGTTGTGATTTTCTGAGGCATTTATGGTCAGGTTGGTTTGGTTACTCCAGAATTCTTCCTTGTGTGGACCAATGGTTGGTAAATCCGCTGAAGTTACAGCCATCATTTGCAAAAGGTTTTTAGCTGTTCTGCAAAGAAACAAGAGATTTTAAGAATTAAATCTCCATTAATGTGTCTGTTTGCTTTATTGCCTACAGTCTAATGTGATATAAACATAAAAGGCAGTAACTAAAAGGAATAAATGCACCAAAGTATTGGTGTAACTGAATAGAAGGAGTTTCAGCCAGATATAATAAAATAATGTAAGTCTAGGACTCCACAGGCAAGAAAGACAGATTGTGTTGAGTGCTCACACATAATTATTTCTGTAATTACAGCATTATTGTGTTGTTTTAAAGGTCAACTGTTACATTTTTCTGCAAACCTAAGAATTGTTTTATCTCTAAGAACAAATAAGTTCTTTAAGTTCGCTTCTTGGTACCAGCATTTCTAGCACAGATAAAATTTTAACTGAGGTGCAGGGACAGGTAAGCATAACTAAATATTCTCAGTGTTGATACAAAGTATACAGATACATATTAAAACAAGTCAAAACTCATCTGTGTTAATTTTATGTAATTCAGATCTTTCACATGCGATTCACTGGTTTTCAATTAAAAAAGAACTCATCAATTAATATTTATTTGGCTGTGTACTGTGTTATAAGTAACCCTGTGAGGCAGTGTTACTGCAGTAGCTTGTCTTTAATAATCTGTACCTTCACATAAATTTAAGAGGTTTTTTTCCTTTTCTTGACTATTCACGAATCAATATTACACAAATTAACTACTATTAGCTGGAAGTCACATTAGTGCTAATTTACATTTAATTCTGTGATGCAGCCACAGCAGTGAAAACAGCAACACGAGGTAAAATTCTTAACAAGACCTAATGCACTAACAGAATCTGAATTCTTGAGAGGAGAGTCTAAAATATTTTAATATCCTATGTTGTTTGACTCTAAATTAAACTGGTAGAGCTTGTTAGCAGTTTCAAAAACAGCTGTTCTCATACTTGCCACATGATATTGTCAGGACAAGTAATTTCAAGAGGTTGATTTCAAACTGCGATGCTTTCAAATACTTCTTGAAGCCCACCTACTGCTATGACTTCATGTTGAAAATGCTTTTCTATGAAAATGTTTGATATGGAGATTTGTATAAGCAGTGACAAGTTTGGATCAATGAGAGAGCAACTTGGCTTACGCTGCAGATGGATTGGAAATAAAACTTTTCACCATTGTAAGTTGCATCACCTGTAAGCAGGCAGACATGCTTAAACCTAGGAATAGTTAGAAAAGGATTTGGAGGTGAGTAACACCTCTGCAGTTAAGAGAACTAGCTTAAATATAAAAAAAAGTCATTTACCATTTATGTGTTAAGAAGTTCTGCTGGTTCTCAAAACCGCTGGTGAAGACGGAGGAGAAACGTGCAGGTCCTCTTATTAGAAAGCTACAGCCCAGCTTCTGTGAAAGTGGTGAGCTCCGGCTGTTTCATAAAACTGGCAGCAAGGGGAAGTTTGAACTGTGTTGTAACTGGTCTGCTTGCGTTTTTTTAAAGGCAATTTTAGCTGACAATACGCAGTTTATTTGGGCTCGGCTCAGAGCTGGGTATCGTCACTTAAAAATTTCTGTAATAATTTTTTCTCAGTTTTGCTCTGAATTGGAGATTTAAGTTGTTTTTTTTCTTGGAGACTTTGTTTCTGGTGAGCAATGCCAGTGGCTTTTTGGGTGATAATGATGTTGGTACAGTCTGTCATCTCTTTAATACTTCATGGAAAGAGTGAAACTTTTTTCCATTGTAGGGTAAAGGTAAATCAGCACCACAGTAGAATGGTACATTTTGTTAATATTTATATAGTTTTCCCATCTACCTTTCTCCTTGCCTGGGGTTAGAATTGCTGTTCTTTCTCACTCAAAATGACAGTGACAAGAGGATGTGAAAGTGCCCAAAGTGTGCAGTTTAACTATTCTACTAAGGCAGAAGTGAAATACAATAGGCAGCAATAATACCACCTGGTAATACTCTTTGAAGTGGGGCATAAGGAATTGAGAATTACATTTATAAATTGGAAAATCAAGAGTGGATTCTAGGAGACCTGCTATGATAAGGCCTAAATTCAATGAAAATCTCAAGAACATTGTCTTGAAGGTCTTTGTTCTCCTATAATTTAAACTTTTACAAAAAGATGTGGGTGTTTAGAGATGATAACTTTATAGGTAGTCAGATTGAACTTTTGGTAGCTCCTGTGCACTCTTTTGAGTTCACAGTTTTGCTATTTAAGCAGTAATGTATTCTCAAGAAGCAGTATACAAATTTGAGGTTTTTCATTTTAAATAATACAGTATTGAAAAGAGAGGCTTTGAACAAATGCAGGAAGTTCTAAATTAAATGCAATTGTTTGGGTATGTGTATTTAATACCATAGTGTGTTCTAATAGATTTTTTCTGTACATTGCTTCCTTCTACACAATCAGTACCCATTGAAATTGTTGTATAATATTATTTCATTTTTATACATTACACCTCGCTCTTATTTGTAGAAAATCAAGGGTCTAGATGGCTAAGGCTGGAATATCCCTCACTGCAATATCCCAGGGGTCTTCCTTTTCTTTCCTGCACTTGAGAAGTGTTGAGTGTATTCTGTGATTAAGGCTCAAAACAGTGTTTTATGTTTTATGTTGTTTGTGGGGAGAAAAAGACCCCACAAAATGTATCATAGGCAGGATATTTCAGCTGGGGAATTGAAACTGTGTAAGGGTTAATACAATGAAAAACACAAAAGGAAAAATAATACCAGGTAAGAAATGATAGACGTGAGTTTTTAATCTCCATTTTTTCATGATTTCACTTTGCGTTCCTTGCCTGTTCTGGGAAGTTCTGAAAGGATTTTGCTGTGCCTGGGGTGATGAAAGGAAACCAGTGTAGAAAGAGGGGTCCATGCCAGAAGAGAAAATAACTGGAATTAAGAAATTATTTTAAAAAACCAAAATCTAACTTCTGCACATAGGTGCATGAAAGTAAGTTCTAAAATACAGATTATATTTCTCAAACAATGTAATAATTTTTCTGGAATTTTGTCTTTTTCAGCCACACTGTGTACTGCTCGCCTCAAAAGAGAATTCAGCCCCAGTAAAGCTTGGTGGCTTTGGGGTAGCAATTCAGTTAGGAGAGTCTGGGCTAGTTGCTGGAGGTAAGAAATTTTCCTTCCACGTTATTTAGTATTGTGCATGTTGTACTGCAAAGTTCTGTTCTTCTGACACAGCCTGACCTGCAAAACAAGAGCTCAAAAGTAATCTTTCACTAAAGACTTTGTTAACATGGTAAATGCACACAGCCAAGCTAAATTGGTAGTGGAATGTAATGTGCATTCACACATTGAGTATTAAATCCCTGTAAATGTTACTCAGCAGGAGCTCATGCTGGTTTGATCAAAATAAAACTGAAAAAAGAATTTTCCGCTTTAATACAAGCTTTGCCTTAATTCTTCCATGCTTGGTAAAGCAAAGAAAATAAAAATGCAGTCATTGAAGCACCTGAGTAAGGACTTAGTGCAGCATGATCAGCGCTCCCCTGTTTGATAGGCGGTTCCTGTCAGAATGCTGTGCTGTTTAATAGCAAAATCTTACCAGTTTTCACATGTGATTCTTTTCTGTGTTTTAAAATTTCATTGTAATTATTGCGTAAGACATCAATATCTTGATACGTATGTATATTTTTTGACTGTGTTATGTTTTCTGTGGATTTTATTTCCTCTAGCTGCCTTCCATATTGTTCCAGACAATAGGGTTATGATTTAATCAGCCTGCACAGATGAAGACCCAATCAATTTTCTGATGCTTTCATTGCCAGAGTAGGAGACAACAACAAAACATTTTGTTAGTTTTAATATTTTTTCTTCAAAATTAGTAACTTCCTTCAGTACCGTGCTTCTTCAAAAACTCAGATTTCCTAATTTAATCATTTAGCTTTGTGTCAACTTGACTTTTGTATGTTGTTTAAAATAAAAAGCAAATCAAATATAAACATACCAACAGCTTCTATTTCCTTCAAGATATTGCTGATACTGTGAAAATATCCAAGTGTCTTATTAGCTAGAGACATCTTTTCCAAGAAAATAACCATTCAGTTAAGCTGTAATAAAGAGGTCGTTCCTTCTTTACTTTTCTTGTGTTTCTCAAATTATCTGTACCTCAGCCACTACTTTTTTTTAGTGGTAGTTTCTACACTTTTGTTTGTAATTATCTCATTTTTCTTCTTTATGTTCTGTTGAGCAGCTTTACCCACTTCTTCTGTTTCAGCCACTCTTCCGGAGGTAGTCAGGTGCAGTGTATTTTTAGACTACCAACTGTCTAGCAAGAGATATTCAAGTTCAATTTTGGAAAAAAAAAATAAAAAACAATTATTGTATTTTTCCTGAAGTTTGCCATGGCCTTCCTTTTGTGTTACTGTTCCCAGTTCTGTGATCCCATTCACCATTCCTGTCCTTGCAGTTCTGGGAGTTCTGTTTGCAGCTCTTACAGAAGATCCCAAACCTCATCACTGTGATGTGTATCAGTATCTTTTGCTTCTTCCACCTCAAATTCTGCCATGTTTGTCTGCCTTCACACACGTTTTTTTCCCCTTTTTCTGAACTGGCATTTCCAGTTTGTTCTCTTTTTACTGGCACTTGTTGCTTGCAGCTTCAAATTCCACTAATTTTCAGGGATACCCAGAGTAATTCTACTTCATTTATATACTGTGGAAAGTTTCCTTAACAGACACCTCTCTTTCTTCTCATCTTCCATTCCAGTCTTTAAAGCCTAAACTTACCTCTGTTATCTGGCAGTTCCTTTCCCTGCCTGAAAACAAATTACTAGACAGTTCCCTACACAGAACTGGCAAGATCTTATTTATTCAGTTTAACAGTATAACCCATATGTGTTATATGAAAGCTGTCAATACTGCCTGTTGGAACTGGGCTATAAATTTCTTATAAATCAGGGTTTAACTACATATTTGTTTAAGGGTGTTATTCATATGCCCTATGGATAAGTTTTGTCATAATAGTAACAGTAATTCACAGGCACTTCTTATTTCTCAGTTGTCTCGTAAATAAAGTAGAAATTCTCCAAATAGAGAAGTCTGAGCAGTGTCTTAACCAACCTGTTCACTTTCACATTGCTTTTCTGATTTTTAGTGAAAAACATTGATTCCTCTTGACGTAGCCAATTATTTCCCTTTCAGCATGGCATTATTTCCCTTTTAGCATGGCAATGCCTGCATTTGGTGGTTAGTACATCAGAAAAGAAATTGTCTATTAAATAAAATCTATCATGGCATTGAGATAATTTTACTGACCTGAAATCCCCTGTGCTTGGTTTGTTCTGTTTTTCCTACTTTTGTACACCTTGACAAAAGGTTTTTCCTACTTTTGTACACCTTCTGTGTAGCCTCAGGAGAATAAACTAAAGGGAATTTTCTCCCTCAGTGTGTTTGAAGCCAGCCTTCAAGCTTACAGCTTTTTGCTTTGTTTGGGACTGTAACATTTTTTGACTTGACAAAGACATCTTTATCAGAGTGCGCATAAATTGCCGGGGAAGGATTTTTGTAGTGAAGTTAAATTATTAAAATCTTTTGATGTAAGTCCAAAGACAGACTTGTGAAGTTTAGAGGGATTATCACTACAGGGTTCTTTCAAGCAGGTAGATGGCTGTTTAACAAAGTGTAAGAGAGCTCATGACAACAAGCTAGGAGATCATAGCAGATGTCATTGATGAAAATGTGTATGGAGGAGATTTTAGGAGTGAATGCATTTTATCAGCTAACAGCTCTATTGAGATTATTATTAAGAAAGTTTAATTATTAATTATTATTTACTTTATGTAAGTAAAATAACACACAAAAAAAAAGGTCATAGACATAACTCTTTTCTTCGTAATGCCAGAGGAGAAAATACAAAGAAATACTCTTTTTTCCGCTCCATTTGCCCGTAAGCTGCAATGAATGGCTAAGAATCGTGTGTTGTCATCTGAGCTACAGGGAATAGGTTTCATTAGCTGCCAATCTCTGAAGGTCTCTTCTTGTTTCAGTTCTTATGATCAGAAGTGGAAAATAGTGCTAAGGGCTTCAGTTGAAGCCTTGAAATAGGTGCTTTTTAAAGGAACTCTGGCAGCATACACAGGACTTAGAGATCATCATAATTTATAAGTGAATTTATATGTGGAACAGCACATAGACAGTAAACAGTCTGTGTTGCATTGCTGTGGTGCAGCTGGAGTAGTGAAACCTCTGAGAAGTCAGTGATTTAATAGACTAATTTCACATTATGATCTCTGTCTCCTTCCTTGGAGAGTTTTTCTTGCAGAGTATAGTATGAATTACCACAATGTTTTCTTAAATGGAACATCAGATTTATCTGATATCAAATATCTTAGATGCTGAATCTTGGGGTTTTTTAGCTAGTATATGGTATAAAAAGTCTGAAGGAACAAAAACCATTGGGTTCACAACTAGTATTTCCTTCACTTATTCTACTTAATTTCTCCTGGTTTCAACTAATACCAAAAAAGATAACTGTATAGACCTAAGTAGGATGAGGTTCTTTATCTGTGGATAGTTAAATGCCTTTCACGTTTTACCTTCAGCAGCAAGATGTCACAGATACCATAATGCTGATCCAGTCCAGTATTAATGCTCATGTATTATTAGTTAGATGCCCTAGGCTGCCTCAAAATCCCATAGTATCCTAATGTAAATTACCATCTTATTGGAAAACATCTTATGTGTTCTTAGTAGAAGTGCAGCACATAAATACCAAGTGCTCTTGGTTCCTTGTGAGCTGTGTTTTCAGACTGCTCCAAAAGCAGCAAAGGAAGCCATTGCCAGAAATTACCCTCTAAATAAGACTGTGGAATAGGGGAGAAGGAGGCAGAATTTTTTAAGTTCTTTATTTTTTCTTTTGGCCTCATCAATGTAAAAATGATCACAGAATGGTTTGGGTTGAAAAGGGACTTTAAAAGTCATCCAGTCCAAGCCCCTGCTGTGAGCAGAACACCTTCCAGTAGATGAGGTTGCTCAGAGCAATCTGACCTTGAATGTTTCCAGGGATGGAGCATCTGCCACCTCTCTGGGCAGTGTCTTCAGTGCTTCACCAAACTGGATCTTGCTAGTTTTATAAACCCCAGGTTAGAGAACTCTTTTTATTTTGGTTTTGTTTTTTTTTTAACGTTGAAGGGTTTTTATATTGCACAGACATTTTCTTTTTCATCAACAGTGTCTGATTGGTATTTCAAAGCTTTCATTTCTTTTCCAAGGAGAAGTAAAATTTTGTAAGCTGAGGTCCTACACTAGCATTTTTCTTTCTCTTAAAGGGTAGTATTTTCACTTCTTTTTTTTCCCTGAAAAATAAAATAATGTGATTCCCTTCACAGCTTTGCCTTTAAGAGACTTTGTTTTATTTAAAAGATACAACTGTGGTTTACTGTCTGACAGAAATTCCACATCTGGGCTGATTTGAGAGTGCTTACAGGAGGCTAATGTGTTGAGAAATCATTTAGGTTTACTTCCTCCATCATAGTTTTATGGCAAAAAAGGCCCTTGAATTAATTATAATTTGTCTTGTCAACATGTGAGCTTTGCTTTGTTTGTTTTCTGGACACTCATATCCAGTTGTCCAGTTGTCTACTGATGCATCTTTTAAACACGTTTTCTTCAGACAATCTTCTGTGCTGAAGCTGAACTACCCCTATTCTCCCCACACTTTTTTTCCTGTTTTTTAAATCTACTCATCTTCTCTGTACACCTGTTTTAAACATCTCTATTGTCTGGAGTAATGTGGAAAGGAATTAAGAGTAATAAAGTACTGCCCTATCTGATCTGTTGTGTGTGATTCTTTGATTCCTTCCACATTATTCTGGACATCCCACTCTTTCAGAAACACCTTAATTTGTGAGCATATTTCTTATTACACTATTGTGAGAGGTCAGATGGTGATGTTTATTAGTACCTCACATTTTTTTTCCTAAAAATTATTTGTTCCAGTTGTTCCCTTATACATCGTTCAGATACTACAGCTGTTGAGAGAACTCTCCTTCTGATATCTTGGTCATCAATCCCCTGCCTTAGGGATGACAAAATCTGATTGGGTCTCTGTATATACTCTTCTTCTTGTGGAAAGCATAGCCCTATTGTCTGGAATAATATGGAAAGAGTCATAGAAAGTAAATTATCAAAGGTAAGTCAAAATTTATCTTTAGTGCTTGTACATGATGTCAGATTGACAGCACCTGAAGACTGAAGCTCTCTGTTTATCCTCAGGAAAACTCAGCAAAATTAACTTTATAAATTTACAGGCAGCCAACATTTCTTAAAAACTGGCTGGTAAGAAAGTTTACCTCTAGAAATAAGGTATCCTTACCAATGCAAGCTGGATGTAGCTGTCCAGGCACTGAGTGCTTCCTAACTCAGCAAACACTTTGATGCGGGCTTTTGCAGTGAAATGCGTGGAGCAGGTATCACATTGACTGCATGCCACTGTTGAGTCTGTGTACAGTGATGATTTTCAGTTAATGCCTGAAAATTCTAGAACAGAGAAGAATCTAAAAGCACACAGACAGAAAATTAATTCCAGTCTTCCACATGATTTCTTCTCATATATGGATAAAACTAAAGATCCTCTGTGTGTGTACATGCATGAAATCTACATTTAATTAAAATGTTATTTTTTCATACACAGTCATTTGAATATATCCATGAGTGTGCTTATATTCTGAAGAATAAAAAAACCTGTTGAAGGCAGAGGTCACCTGTTTCAGAGAGAAGTGCCTTTGCTTACTGTTCTTTCTCACACTCCAAAAAGATGCAGACTTTCACCCAAAATAGCAAAGAAAATTCAAAAGCTTCTAAAATATTTTTAAAACTGAACTGTTGAAAAGAATTTTAAAATTTTACACTGGATGTGTTTAGAAGGCAGATTTTCTACTAAATAATTTTCAGCAGAAGTGATATTTGATCTAAAGGGCAGTGAATATCCATGGGTTTAGACAACTTTGCTGCCTATTGACTGTATTTATGCTGTTACTGATATTCCTTACAGTTCTTGTAGTTGCAACATATGAAAACTCGCCATGTGTGTAAGTTCATGTGAGCACTTTGTTCATTTTGCTGAGCTAAGTGCAGTTCAGAGGTGCAGCTCAGTAGTCCTTGCTCAGGTCCATTTTAGAATAACTTCAAAATCATCATTTGCTCCTTTGATGAGCCCAGTGGAGTGGTCACAAGGATAACAGCTGGCCCAGAAATTACTTCAGCCTTTTTAAGATTTCAATACATATGTACTCATATATATGCATTTTTTAATCCTGTTTGACTGGACAGTTCAGGCTCAACCAGTTAAGTTTCTGCTTCTCCTGGGTTTGCTTTTTCATGGGCAAAAAATTGTGATTTCCACCACCATAAGTATCCACCTCATCCCTCTCATCCAAAGTATTGGGGTCTTGTAATCAAGGTTGCAAAAACCAAATCTGTCTCTAACTGTTTCCACTAATTATAATCTAGCAGTGGAAAATGGCAGGATTTCATGTCTTCCTTTACATTTCTTTTATGGAATTTTCATTTTAAATTTAAAAGTGAGTATTAGGGTTTAATAGCACTGATTTTTCAGTTTGCTTTTAAGTAACATCCATTTTTCATCTGGTTTATGGCAGCAGCCATAAGGGGAAGGGGAAGGGGACTTCAACTGCCATTACTTGTTTCCTTTCACTAAACCACTGTATTCCTTCTGCTCCACAACAAGCAGTTCACCAAAGTGGATTTTTATTGTGTCCTGGGTTTGGACCAGGCCAACAAAGATCGAGTTCTTCTACCTGTGGTGGAAGAAACACCTTCTAACTTCCAGAAGAGCAGAAAGAAGATATGTGATGATCAGAGAGGGACTGGTTTTTAACCATCACTTATCTGTTTGTAGGAGCACTTGAGCACTAAGTGAAGGTGCAGCCTCACATTCTGGTGTGAGGTCACCAGGTGAAGCAAAACAAGGACTCGGAAATGTCAAATAGATTTGGACAGTGGGAAACAAAGGCAAAAATTTAAACCACCTCCTCTCCTCACCTTCCCAGGTTCAGCTTCACTCCCACATTCCTGACTCACCCCCCCCTAACCCCAAGTGGTTCAGGGAGGATGTGAGATGGCAGTTCCCAAACTCCTCACTTGCTGGGCAGTTTTTTTCCCTTTCTTACACACACTTTCCCTGCAACATCACTGTCCTGACTGCTGGGCCGAGCTGTGCCCTGCAGTGATCCCATTGGAGCTGTGTGTGTCTGGGATGGGGCAGCTCCAGCCCCTCCTCACAGAGAGCACCCCTGCAGCCCCAGTGCCAGCACCTTGACAGCTGCATTCCTGCACTCCATCGTGCTGCTGGATTGCTTTTATACCGTGTCTTGCTGCAAAGTATGCTATTTACACCAGGAGAAAAGGTAACTGTTTGCAAGGACACGAGGTGTTCTCTGGGTTACCTTTCACTGTACGGAAATGCCCATCAGACTTAAGTGCTTTTACAAAAAAGCCCCAAAGCCAAAACCTGAACCTTGCAGCGTTGCTCTCACGGCACATAGTCATTTTTGTACCATGTTCACCTCAGCAATTTCTTCCTGAAGCCACAAAGTTCCTGAGCTGAGATGGGTGGCACATAATTGTTGAAAATACACATTAAATCAGCTTAGATATCATTTGATATGTCCGGTTCATGGTTTTGTTAACTACTTCATCCACACAACTGTACCTTAATGCCTCTTTTAAATTGCTTGTTACCCTGTGTGATATTTTGTCTTCTGCTGATTTCTCCTGTTTGTCTTCAGATCAATCCCTCTTTTCTATACTCGTCATATTTTGTAATGGCAATTATAAAGCATGGTTGGAAGGCAGAATTTTCAGACAATATACAATTTGTATGGATTAAAAAGATTTAAGTGAGATTTAGTACCACAAAATACTTTTTTCAACATCTAAGAAAGGTTACAAATACTCCAAAATGGGTTCCTCTGCACCCAAGTCTCAGGAAGTTCCCACTGAGACAAACAAGACTTGAGTAAGCCAGGCTGCTCTGTGGTCTCTGATGAACTCCTGCATTAAAGGTTTCTAGTCTATGGTAGGTACACCACGAACACCACATGAGCAGTCTAAGGGATGGAAAATGCTCTTTTGAACAGGCAGGTGTTGCTGCTTGTGCACAGGCATAGCCTGATCTGGAGCTGGAAATGCTGATGCTTTTCCTGACACCAGTGATGGCATCCAGAGAGGAAAAAAGTGATGAAACCTTATAGATGGAAGTTTTTAAGCATATAAAAAAGGCCAGAAAAAATCAAAACAACTTATGCATGCTGGATGTGTACATGATTTCCATTTCCCTTGTTTTCCCTACCACCAAGCATCTAAAGAGAGAGAATCATCCAAGGAGATAATTCTTTGCCTCATGTATGTGATCTTGAAGATTTGGCTTTGAGGTTTCTCAGTTTTGCTGAAATTACACCGTACACCTACAAAGTGTGTAGAGCTTACAACAAGAATGAGTCATCTTTCCCCATGTGCTTCTCTTTCTCTGTCCAGACTAAATATCCTTCCTCCTCCCTCTGTGATATCAGGAATGAGCTGGACTTGCAGCATCTTGATGGTTAATTAATTTTTAGCTCAGGAGAGAGCTGCCCCTTTGCTGTCAGGTCAGCCTGGACTACAGGGACTTTTTAGGATGCCAGCCTAGCCTCGTGATGAGGTAACATCCCATCATCACAAACAGATCCCCAGCATTTGTTTGGCAGAGGAATTCCCTGATAAACTGGGAATGAAAAGGTTTAGCAGAAAGCCACAGGAAGAAGTTTGACAGTGGTGGTGTTTTTTCTTAAGAGTATTGTTAAAAAGCTGCTGTCTTTCTGACGATATTTTAATCCTTTAGATGCAAAAAGGACTAATTAACAGAACATGGTCAGATCATACTCCTGCATTGGGTGGGATAAACAAATGATGGTCTTTACCGAGGAAGGTACTTTGAAATCATCTCCCAGGTGTTTGTTCCCAGTGCTGGGACTTGGCTCACTCCCATGCAGAGGGTGAGCAGGACAGGTTCATCAAGCAAGAGACTCTTTACAAAGACAAGACTGAGTTAAATTTGTGCCCTACAAACACCTCGGATTCTCTGGGCTGCATTTTAGGCTCTCCTAACCAGCAGGTGCTGCAAGCCTGGAATGCAGCCTCTGAAATCCGCTGTAGTAAGCAACAGTAATTTATGAAGGGGGTACTAGTGGTGACAGTTTGCTACACTGATGTTCTTTTTCTTCTCTTGGTACTTGGTGGAACCAGGGTAGTCCAAAGATTTGAGTGCTTCTAAGTGTCAGTGATAACCTGAGCATTCCAAGCTTAATTTTTGCGATGGAAACAAAACTCTTTACAATTGGAAACATTTATAAGGAGAGGTAAAATGTTCATTGGTTTTATTTGGCTTAATGTGTTACATAGAAATTGAATTAAGTTATTCTAATCAGTTTTATCTGCTCAAAAGATCAGTTGGTAGTAAATACATTTTGTTTTCATAGGAGAACATTAATTACACTCAATGAAATCACTCTGTGAAACAAATTACCATTATCTTTTCATCTGCAGTAAGGTGCTGCCCTCTTCAAATAAATGAATAACATATTTGCTGGCATTTTGCATTTTTGTTGGCAGTTTCAGTAGGCCAGCCAAAGTATGGGTAGAGCATCAGACCAAACTCTGCTCTTGCCAATTAGATGCAGCTTTTTCAAGTTATCAGTGTGGACTAGAACTCTACAGTATCTTTGTATTTGCCCTCTGAATAATTCCTGTTGCAAAGATTGTCCAAATTGATGGGTTTACTTTTATATGGCAAGTTTCACTGAAGTCTTGGTTTTTCTTACAAATCTTGTTTCACAGTCTGCCAGCTAGGATAGAATATTCATCAATTTATAAAATAAAAATGAAGCAAAAGGAAAAATGCTGATTTATCTTACTGCATGTATATAAAAATATAAACTTAAGGTAAAAAGAATTGTGTTAAAAGCTTTAAACCTTGAACAAAATGTATTAAAACTGTTTTTGTTTAATGCAGTGATATTCTCCATTTCCATGTTTGACACACATCACTTTGACTCAATTTTGTTTTTATTTCCATTTAGGACGTGTAGGAACACCTCACTTTATGGCACCAGAAGTGGTAAAAAGAGAACCATATGGGAAGCCTGTAGATGTCTGGGGTTGTGGTGTGATCCTGTTTATCCTGCTAAGCGGTTGTTTGCCTTTTTATGGAACAAAGGAAAGATTATTTGAAGGCATTATTAAAGGCAAATACAAGGTAAATGACAGCATACATGAATCCTTTTCCAGTGAGATGAACTCTGTTGGTAAAATTTCTGGAAGTTGATTTTTGTATTTAGCCTAATTTAAATTTAAAGCTTATGGAAATCGATCACACAGGAGGAGATGATTTTTTCCCTCCCCCATCTGTCTTGTACCTGATGTACTTTATGTCATTGCTAGGAATTAGAATATGGAAATATTTGCTCAGGTGAAATAATAAATGGGTGTTACAACCAGCCCCTAATTGTACATTGAGCCCAGCAGGAAGAGGTTTAGCTGTGAAGTAAACATACCGTAACTTCATGTTTATGGACCGTTTCTATTTTTTGATCAGCTAACAGAGCTGTCATAAACATTCAACATCATATTTCCTTGATTTAAAACAAGATGCATGTTATGTTACAAATGCAGGCAGGCATTTTTCTTCTTAGCACAGTGTGCAGTAAAGTGCAGCTTGATGATTCAAAAAGAGGCACTTGCAGCCAAGTGCAGGTCAGTGTGCACACAAGAGAAGCTCTCACAGCATCAGCCCACAGACCATTGTGGAGACAAATTTAAACTTCAACTTCACTGTTCCTGTGGGTTTGTCTAATATCAGCTTTGCTGTGCTTTGGAACGAAGGTCAGACATGAGCTGTGCATTAGCAAATTAGAAATAGAAATTCCCAGAGCTGTCTTATAGTCTCATTTATTGTATCACCTTAACAGCCTGCTGAAATGTAAGTGACGGCAGTGTTACTGTACTTGGTCAGGAGCACATTTCATTTTTTTTAAATTTTATAATCCTAGAAACAGCAGAATTTCTTCATGGCACTAGTTTTGGGATTGCACAGAGTGACAGATGTTCCACTTTATGGCAGATTTCTTTATGGAAGCTCTTAAGCAGCTAAAACTTTCTGGAAGGATACAAGTTAACTTCTCTTTTTTAAAAAAAAAGTTACGGCCAGCACATTGTGTCCTCTTAGTTCCTTTTCTGCTCCTATTTCCACAATAATTTGTCTATTCAGTGAAAATCCTATTGCCATTACTTTCATTCCATTAGAGCTGAGAAAGAAATTATGAATCACAACTATAAATGTGCATTTCATAGCCAGATAACGATTGGGCCGAGTGCCCTGATTCAAAGTGATTATTTTTTGTAAAGACTGATTTTAAATAAAATAACCTCTTTAAATGACCAGATTGTAACATTGAAAAGAGTCTGGTTGTAATTCTGAATTCACATTTAGTACTTTGTAAAGTTAGCTGTCTATCGTCTAAATAAAACTTAGCTTCTTCATAAATTAAGAAATACTAGAAATACCTTAAGGATATAATCCTTTATATCACGTAAAGAATTTTCTTACTTTGGTGTAGTTTTATCAGGCATCCATCATTTTGGCTGGTTGGGCACAAAACTGCCCTGTAACACAAAATGAAAATATATTCTAAATCCTCCTTCACATTGTATCTCCTAAAGTTCTGCTCTGAAAGTGTTGCAATTGCTGGTATTATCTTGTCCTTTTATGCTTTCCTAGTGGAAAAACTTCACCTGTTGTGAAGTTGAAAGGAATTTATTGGGAAGAGCCATTGTCCAAAGCACCTTCAAGCCAGGACCAGAGTAGTTCACAACAGGCATTCTCTTACTCACTTCTTAACCAGAATCACTGGCATGAAATTGTGGGTTGAAACAGATAAATTGTCATGCCATATATTGATTTCAGGAGTAGATTTAATTTCTGCATTTATCATATGCATATTTAACAGTTAAACAGAGCTTAACTGTGTTTTGCTTTGTCTAGTGAATGGTCACATTTATCTGAGCAGAATATAGAGCAGGTAGAAATTACACTGTGATTATAACATAATACTAAGGACATGTCAGGGTTTGTGCTTTCAATTTTTGTGCCATTTCAATAGCAGCTAGTGTTCAGTTTTTGCAAGTTATGAAAAACCTTAGAAATTTTCTTTTACATTCATTACATGAAAGTGTTTGCAAGCACCAACCACTGTTAAATCTCTTACAATTATTTTAAATAAACAGTAGGTTCTTTTCTACATCCTTATTACTAATTTAATTGTTTTTTCTTGCTCATAATCAGATGAATCCCAGGCAATGGAGCCATATTTCTGAAAGTGCCAAAGATCTGGTGCGCCGCATGCTCATGCTGGATCCAGCAGAAAGGATAACAGTGTATGAAGCACTGAATCACCCCTGGTTAAAGGTAGTAAAAGCAGCTCTTTCCATGCTAGTTTCCTATTTAAGGGAGAAAAACGTGTATTTCTTTGTTTTTCTGAGCTTTTCAAAGTAGACATGAACTGTACAAAATGTGGGATAATGTGCTTTAAATGCTTTGTAGGATTAGAGCCTGAAATTTTGATAATTGCCAGGCTTAAACTCTTGCTTTAGAGCAAACTAAATTGGACATCTTCAGCAGCACCAGAGTGCAGAGAGTAGGGCTGCATAGCATAAAGCTTAAAGAAGGTTCTGATGTGTCTTTTCTGTGGCTTTCAAACTCCAGAGAAGTCATTTCTGATCTCCTTTTCTCTCAGTCATAGCTAAACCTCTTTTCCTGTTGCTCATGTAGCCATGCACTCTACTGCTGTAGGTTGCGCCATTGAACTGTGCTGCTTCCTTACATTAGATTCTTGAAAATATCCCACCAAAAGGGAAGGAAGTAGTGGAGTGTTGCTCCAAGGCCACTATGACAGCACAAAATTATATGACATCTGGCAATCAAACTATTTTTCAGTGATGACAGAATTTGCAACTTTAAGCCAGTGGAAGAATAGTTGTGCACATTGGAGGTTTACAACAGGAGCAGGACAAAATACACCTGTAGCTTCTCAGCAGTCCATCACTAGTCTCCATTGGGGTTGGAGAATGAGGGGTTATGCTGCAGAATTAAGAAGTGGCAAGCACTGGTTCAGAGCACTGTATTTTCTTTGGCAGAAGGTGATGAATTAACTATTTTCTTAGTTATCTTCTGCTTCTTTTCTATAGTGGGTGTCCAGGATAGAAAGAGTCATTAATATCATTAACTTAAAGAGGGCACTTGTTTTGAAAAGAGGGTAATCTGATGTCTGCTGCTGGATTCTATTTCTACTCTACATGAGATAAAGAGAAACCCACAAAGAAAGAACCTGGGAAGAACAGGATCATATTCTCTTCTCCCTCCAAGTAAATGGTGTAACCACCAGTGAATGGAGTCGTTTTTCCACTTCTCTGCTCTTTCTGCCTCTTGTTTTCCAAGCTGCAGAATGGTCTAGCTTGTAAGAGGAGGTCAGGAGCATTCACCTCTCAGAAATGACAGTGGTTAGGGCAGCTCTTCTGAGGGTTGGGAAACTCCAGGTTCAAGCCATTCCACTCAAAAAAAGTTCTGTCTGTTTATCTGGGACATACACAGTGTATCAAATATGAAAGAGTATGGAAATGAACACCACATTTTGGAATCCCAGAATATCGTACAAACACAGGTGATCTGTTTTTACCTGCTTGTAATTGGACTTTTTCTTCACTTTGAGGGCATACCCACATTGAGATGCCAAAGCTAGAGCCTGGTTGAGGGTCATTTTGGCAGAAAACCTGTAATTTTTGTTGTTTGAGCAACTAAGCTAATTAGTTTTGTTAAAAAGACAGTTCTGAAATGTGCATGTGCAAGCTCTGCCTGTGCAGCTTTGCACTTTTGGTGTCCGTGGTCTCTTTCTGATCCTGTTGTTGCTTGTTGGTTTAGTTTATGACAACGTTGTTTGCAAGCTCAGGACAGGCATTCTACCAGTCAGCCCTCTCATTCTTGCCTACAATGCCTTCTCTGCTGACTCAGAACTTTCTAAACCATTTATAGATAGGAGCAATTACAGCATGGGACAGAGACATGCCATAGAGAGACTGCTGTGGTTTCACTCTGATGCAGGAGAAGCATGTGATAAACACTTTAAATTAATGGTTTTATATAGCTTCAAGGGGAAAAGGTAGGTGCCTGCTGCAAGCTTTGTCCCTTCTGTCACTGCAATTGTTCATTAGCAAATTTTTCATGTGCACCTACAATGGAGAATTTTTCCTGTACCATCCCCTGGCTGGCATTGGGTTGGCACTTCCTGTCCCATTGGACATGTACCCCACCTCCCAAACTCACCTGAAGTATCCAGCACGCTGTCAAAGAGTCCTTGAACATGTTGCTTCACTGAGGTTTGTGAATTCCAAAAAGCAGAACTACTTCCTGCTTGCCAGCTTCAAAGTTCAGTGCTAGACACAGACTTACAGCACAGCAGTAAAACAAAACACCGAGATCTTACTACAAGGTGGGAAAAAAATTACAAAAAGAAAATACATTTGGCCCAAGTTAAGAATTCTGTCAAAGCACTTTAATCCCTCTTAATTTCTTAAAGTTTTCCTTAAGTTGCAACAAATCCTCATTCCCTTAGGATATTTATGAGCTGGTACTTTTCTTGTCTGGTTTCTTAGTGTCAAGAGGATGTTAAAAGCTTGTATTTAATGTTCTTTTGGTTTGTTTTCTGTGGGGTTTTTCAAGGAGAGAGATCGCTATGCATACAAGATTCATCTTCCAGAAACAGTAGAACAATTGAGAAAATTCAATGCAAGACGAAAACTAAAGGTAAACTGAATGTGGTGTTAAAACAATATAATTACACAGCTCGAATTTTGTGTGATACTTGATTCATTTAAAAAGTGCTAAGAGAAATCCATGCTTTGATGCAACAGGCCTTCACAGATGTTGATTTAAATGATGTCTTAGAAAGGCTGTTTGTCCTTTCTTTCTTTCTTTTTTAGTTTTCAAATTTCAGTGCAAATTGTCTGGTATCAGCCAAGGTTTATATAGTCTTCTTCAGTCAATTCAGTAATTCTGTGTAATACAAATTACTGGAGAGAATCAGGCAATCACTTCTGTTCTTAATGTGTTACATTTGTAATAAAAGGAACATAGTAATTATCAGTGTCTTCCTTGAAGAAAGGCAAATACGTATTCTTCAGTTTATCCTATTTATGTTTAACTCCATTAGTTTATCTCTTAGCCCTATTGAAAAGAATGTTAACATTTTAGCCCAAAACAACATGGTTTTTGTTCTGTTCCTGTCATGGAATGTTTAACAGAAACACTTTCGGAATTCACTGAACTCTGAAAGGTTCATGAAATTAGGACAGAAACATGGAGCATTACAGTTCATGGGCTCTTTTACAATTTGTAGTAAAACTCAGAATCAGGTATTCATACTGAGCTGCTGCTTTGCAAAAGTTTCATGTAGCTGATGATGAGGATGTAAGGTTGCCACAGTTCATGAACAGCCCTTTCTTTTAGGTGGTTTGCATGCCCAGGTAATACTTCCATTAAAATGCTATCTGGTACATTTTAGAATATTATCTGATTCCTGTTCTAGGTGCAATTTCCCCAGATTTCTTCCTGGGGAGGCTACTATATTTAGTTTTCTGAACTTTTATACCTTCATTATTTTTTGTTTTATTTTATCCAATGCAGTATTCTGCACTATGTTTCATGAAATTTGTCCATCCTTCCGTAACTGTGAGGCATTAAAACCTGAGTGGTTAAAGTGTAATTTACTTGAACAATTAAGTACATGTCAAAGTAGATAACCTTTTTTCTGGGTTTGTAAATTCCCCTGTAACACTCATTCTGCAACTGTGCAATTGTCTGTATAACTATGTTGTCTTTATATTGATGCATTATGGGTGTCAAAGTATTCTAGTGCTGTCAGCAAATTATGACAATTTGTAAAACAAAAACATGGTGTTTTGCTTTAAAGAGAGAATTTTTATTCCTGCTAATCCACTCAGTCTGGCTAAGAGGAAAAGATAAAGAGATTAGTTATTTCGTTTACATTGTACTACAATGTGAATTTATGCCTCACAGTTATTATTTCAAAATGCATTAACATGAAGAACTGTTCTGATGAATCCCCTTGCAAAGATTATTTTTACTGTTTATTAGTGTATGAACAGCTCTTCTGTTAGATAAAAGATAAAAGGGAGGCAGAGCTGAAGACTAGAACATTTATTTGCTCTTCACTGAAAAGGTCAACACACGAGAGACCTCAGGAGACTGAGTGAGCCAAGGTGTCTAGAAATGTTTCATTTTCCTTCTTTGTGTAATTGAGACTGTGTGGGTATTTTCATTCAGGGGGCAGTACTAGCAGCTGTGTCAAGCCACAAATTCAACTCCTTCTACGGTGACCCCCCAGAAGAGCTGCCAGACTTCTCTGAAGACCCCACTTCCTCAGGTATTTTAATAGAAAGTGCATTTACTGCAGTCAGCTTGTCTCAGCAGAGTGCCACATATTTACTAATTTCTTGAGATGACACAGAACTGAATATTAAACTAACATTTACGTGTTAAAGGATAAATAATTTTCAGTCACAATGGCATTCACAGCTGGCAAAAACAAAGATAATCTCGTCAGTTTTCAGCTTCTACAGAATTTCTGTCTGGTTTTTTTTTTTGTATGTGCATTTAATTACAAATAATGTCATAATCTCACATTTCTCTTTATATTACTTGAGTATAAAAGCTTATTGAAATTTTGTCTTGAATTCTTAGGCGGGAGCAAAGCTGTAATACCTTATTAATAGTTATTTATAAAATGAAGCCATTATGCACCAAAGTTTCCTGACCTCCTGTTTTAGAGGACAGTATGATTAATATGTGTCCTGTTTAAAGCACTTAAAGGACAGTATTTCTGACCCCCAAATCTTCAGAGAGTACTCAGGGACCTCCCAGCATACCTCAAAGGGGAAGATAATACTTGTGCTGTGATCCAGGCCTTGGATGGGATTGTGACCTTACTCAAGCAATCCTTTTGTCCATAGCCCACATTCAGAAATTTAAATAACCTGTCAGTTCCTAAACTAACATAGCCGTGTCTTAGTCATGTATCTTAATTTTGACATAACTTTGCTAAAAATATTTTTCTAGGTTGGTCTGTCTGATCTAAAATTAGGACTTGGGTATAATTTACATGAACCTTTTTGAAAAACCTAAGACAAAAAGGACTCGTTTTAATTTTTCTAAAAAGCTTAGGAGTACTGGCAGAATATTTTAGCTACATACTGACTTTTCTAGAAGACATTTCAGGAGCATAATTGCATGTGTTGATCTGCTGTGTGATAATTCTCCCAATATTTTTATAGGTGAGAAAATTATGTATTCTTTCTTTTTATTTCACATAAGCAAGTAATTATTATAAATTATTTCAATGTCATTAATATAAGAATTATATGCCCCATAAGAATGAGGGCAACTTTTCTTGGTTGAAATTTTCCGATTTCCCTTCTTTGACTCCAAGTTCGAGTACTAAAATTAAAAGATTGTTTTGTCCTTAGACATGAACACTGTTCATAATTCCCATATAAATGAATGAGAATCTCAAATCATTTATTGCAAGTAGGTAATCAAAGCCTCATAGCTTAAGTTCAGCCATACTGCTTTTGGATACTTGTACTTAAGTATCCACCTATTCTTTTAAAGAAAGAATAAGTCAGTTTTACTTCACCTAGAACTACTTGCAGTGCCTTAATTTTTGTTTCCAGCTACTTCCCCCATTTCAGTGGTGAATGGCCACCAACTTGACTGGCAATGGCAGCTTTCCTAATCTGGAAACAGCAGTTCTGCTTTCCAGTTTCAGTCTCACATCAACAGGACATGTGTCTTCCTCAGAGTGATGTAATTGCAGATATCTCTACACAGGAAAGTTCCAAGTTCTGTTTTTTCCTGCTCACAGAATACTTTAACACACTGCACATGTAAATTGTACAGAATACCTGTGTTGGATCCATTGTTAGCTTGTGTTCACCTCTGAAATATCTGAAGCAAAAGCTTGAAATACTCGGGAAGGCAAAGTTATTCTCTAACCTGACATTGTTGATCAGACTGATGGGAGATCACAGTGGTCAGGAAACCATGCTAAGTGGGTAGTTTTCGTTATGTTTCTCTCACCCACGACTTTAGCTGATAAAATATTTAATATTGAACAATGAGCCTTGCAAGAAAAGACTCTACAACTCTTTAAGCTTCTGAAATTCCTAAATACAGAAATCTGTTTTGTTTCCTCTTCAAAAGTACACTAATAATATTTCTATCTTGTAGGATGAATATTTCTATCTTTGTGATGAACCAGACTAGTTTGGAGAGATTAAACATAAAACTCAAGAATTGCAGTAGAAACTTGATTATCTTAAGGTTATTTAAGTTTCTTTCTTAATATCTCATAATGTTATTCCAGATCATAAACTCTTAATGAAGAGCATTTATTATTTTAGATGTGGTTGCCAATTATTCCTCCCATAAAATTTCATGAAGCTTATCATTGTAATTAAATGGTTTGTCAGAAGCAGGCAAATACAGAACTCCTACAGAGATAAATATACAGAAATATAGATGCTTATTAGGTTATGCAAATTACATTTCCTGTCTTCCAGAGCTTTCCAAACACAGAGACAGAAAATTTCAGTTCTCTCCTTTTCCCCAATTAGTCTAGAGGTGTTCTTCCTCAAAGTTCAGTTTGGAAACCTGGTGTTGCTGGAACCTTGGAGCATTATCCTGGGATAGGAAGGCACTGCAGGCAGCAAGTCAGATGACTTTTGTAGATGCAGAATCACAAAGGATATTCTTGTTAGGGAGTTTTCCAGTGATGGTCAGCAAATTGCATAGCTAAATTAGATGGGAATGAACAGAGATAAATTCTGTTTAATTTAAACCAGGTTTTGTTCTGTACACATTTTCCTTTCCTTTGTAAAGTGTTAACAACTCTTGGTTCCAGCCACTTGCTGACCACTGCCTCATCTGTTTCCTCTTTTGTCAGTAGCCATCCTCTGAATAATTTGCATTAATGCTGCTGTGATCCTGTTGGTAACAGGTTGGCAGAAACCAGTCTTGCTGAATTTTGAGTGCAATAAAATCTTCTAAAATTCTTTTAAACTACGGTGCTGCTTTATTGCTGAGTCTGTGTTCAGTAACTTCTCCAGTAAAGCCACCAAGCAGCTCAGCTGACAAGTTTTCTGCAAATGGTCTTCTCTAGAATGTAAAACATTTGACTTTCAAGTTTCCTGTCTTCAAGACACTGTAAAATGTGTGTTCCCCAAGGCAGCAAATGTTTTGGATATTTTTAATATGCTGAAACAAACATAAATCAGAAGTTAGCAATCAGCAGCCCTGAAGGTTAATCTGTCACAGCAGAAAAACTGACCCACTAGGAAGTATTTGAAGTGGACCATGAGGTAGATAAGGTGCCAGGGTAATTCACAGCATTTGCTCTCTGCTGCCCTTCCCCATCTGACTCCCTCCCCTTTCCTGCCCAGTGCCAGGCTCTTCTACCTCCTGACTGCACATTAGCTCTAGACAGGGTTTCCTCTCCTGTCATATGCTGGCCACTTGTCCCCCAGCAGAGTGTACAGACATACAGTTTTCAACTGTTTTCATAACAGTGCCTCCATGTAAAGCTTCGAATCACCAGTGTAAAGCTTTCAATTTTACCTCCTTTTGCTTCTTGGGGTTGGACTTGAGAAGCTGAATTGAGGATGACTGTTTCATATGGAGTGTTAAGTAGGTTCAAAATGGTTAAGTTTTCCGGCCAACAGTTAGAAAAACTGATAAGTTGAAGAAGTTTTTTGTAACTTTATATTTCCAAGAGCTTTTTGTAGCCACATTTTCAGAACCGAGTCAGTGCTGGAGTTAAGCCAGTGAATAGTCCATAGTCTTTGGAAAATTGCATAACTGTCTTTTAATTAAAGCAAACCTTACCTATTGGTTAAAGGATATTACTCTCTGATGTCTACTGGAACTGCTTGGTCTGTCGCACACATTTCTGAGCTGTAACTAAGAGGTTTCAGAGCGGCTTTTTGCCGCAGACAGTTCTGGATTCCTCTGAGGGATCTTCAAGCTGTGTTTTGGTGTAACCTCAGAGCAAGAGAAGAGCCTGAGTGGCCAAATGTGCTCCTGCACCTGTGCTAAGCAGTGGCACTGCTGCAGTGCTTCCTGCATTCGTGTGAGCTCTGTGCTCGCTCTGGGAGCAGGTGAAGATAGAAGCAGAGTTTTGCACTGCACACAAAGCAGCCACACTGAGGCTCCTTCAGTGCTTCTGCCTCATTTTCTCCAACTGCAAGGCACAGATTCCACACACAGCGTTTCTGCAAATGCTTTTTGGTATTTTGTCTCGGGATTGATGTGTGCAAATTGAAATTTTCATCCTGTTCTATTTTGTCAAACCTCTGTGTTGTTGTGTCAAACAAGAATTTTTTAACAGCATGAGATCTTGATTTTTGAATTTGGTAATAATAATGGGAGTGAAGCTGAATCTCTCAGTCTTTCAGAGTAAGGTCAAACAGCATAGGTATGGACAAGTTGTAAGCTCACTGTTTCCAACATACATGGCAGTACCTCAGCTCACAGGTTAGAATGGTTAGTTGTTTTATAGGATTTAGAATTCATGAAATGTTGTCAATACAAGCCCATATCTTAAAACCAATCGGTTTCATCAACATAAGTAAGAAAAAAAAAAAACACTTCTGTTATGCAAAAATTACCACTGATTTTGTAAATATTTGCAAAGGGTGTTGTGTAACATTTTAAAGTATAAATTCTTGGGGGAAAAACTACATTTGCATTAAAATTGTTATTAATTCCTTCCTAGTATTACAAGCATAGCTATCAGCTTTGAGATCATGAGTTTGTGTGTTTCCAATATTCCATTATTAACTTCATGATTTTTCAGCTATTGATTCTTTGCTCTGATATGTTTAAATAAAAAGGGCATAAAGACACTGTTAATTAAAAGCAATAATGAAGTGGTTGTATTTCTAAATGGTTCACATAACATTTCTCACTGAAACTTTTGATTTCAATATAAAATTGCTAAATTTTGCTTACTAAGTATATTAATATGATGTTATGCATCATTTGCAGTTGAATTACTTTATCATTTCACCTCAAAGAATATTTTTACTAAAAATCATTTTTGTCCATGAGTTTTTTAAAATAGTTTAACCAATGTTGGGAAAAGTCTGGTATTAATAGATCTCTAGCACTGCATCCATGTGCTGCCTTCCCAATGCCAAGTGTTTGTTTTTCCTCCCGTCCCAGTCTGCCAGTGCCATTTGCTTCACACATAGAAAAACCATATTTAAAACTGGGGGGGGATTCTTGTCACTTTGTTGAGACTATTTTGTGGCTAAATTAGTCTGCTAGGTTGCAGCTTTATAAATGGCTTGTTCTGAGATCTTCATACTGTTTGTTGTTTGTCCAAACGCTGCCTTCCTTCTAGGACTTCTAGCAGCAGAAAGTAGGTATCCCTTTGTTTTCCTTTAAGGCATATCAGTCAGCTATGGTGTGTGTCTTTGCATGTTTGAAAATCTGCTTTCTTTCGCTTCTCTTTGCTCTTTTCAGTTTTAATACTGCCTGTTCAAATAAAATTATATGGTATTGACTGAATCTGCCTACAGTATGGTATATAATCAACAGTATAATTAAGCAGAAGGACAATTTCCAGGGAATTCTGAAGATTGTAATTTAGAGGCAGTATTAAAATTACCTGAGTTTGGGGGGTTTTTTCCCAATATTTAATATTTGCAACACAAGTGAACTAAAAATTAATTTTCATTGAGTTAATAAAGTATACAATATTTTGGTTTTGCCTTTTCATTCCAAAATTATTTTCATGGACTAATTTTTTTTCTCCCTACCACCAAGCACATACTGTAATAGTCAAATACTATATTCTTGCTCTATGCTTGCATGAATTTTCTTGATCCTTCTGTGTTGATGTGATACCTGATCTATGCATATGCACTGTGGATATGCATACAGCTGATTTCAATAACTGTCCAATATGTGGCTCCTCACTGAAGGAATATTGTTGGCCTGTAGGGAGGAGGTTCTGCTGCAAGGGAGCTGCACACTTTGTGAGAGACTGGGGGCACAAGCACTTCTAAAACCTGCAGTCTATGCTAGGCAGAGGTAAAGGTGTGAAATTTTAGACCCTGAGATACAAACCACAATAATTTTAAAAACAACTAATTCAGCATCTCCAAAAACAACGTTAAAAAGTGGGGGTTTCCTGCAGCATTTTGAGACTTGTTAGGTTAACACCTCTAGTTCCATCCTAGGTCAGGACCTGTCAGCAGCATGTGTCCATGTCTGTATTTCTGATCAGTTATGGATTTTGTGGTTATTTTTGTTTGATTCATTATTTTGATTTTACAGGCTGTGTGGAAAGTTGTTTCTTGTTCTCCTATTTTCCCATCTCGGAATGCCTGTCCAGTAACAAGAGAGTGAAATTTCAATGGATTTTTATATAAAAGTTTTGTGATAGTATTATTTTTAAGCTATTCTAGGAAAAAAAAAACACAAAAACAAATCCCCTCATACAGAGCCTGTGCCATGATTTTTTGGGTCTTTGTTTGTGCATAGAAACTTTTCTTCTGCAAACTGACTATAAGTGTGTGTGCTGCCATCACGCTGGTCAGAAGGGGATTTTAGACATTTTTGCAATGAGGAAGAAAGGATCTAAGGAAGGGATAGTGAAGGGCATTCATCTATTAAAATGTTTGTTTAGTTGCATGTGAGTGCACTTACATGTAAGCTACAGGTCTGGTCTGAAAAACAACACTTCTGAATATTTACCACCACGCTAGACTGGCTGCTGTCGTATCTGTGGCTGGTTTTACAGGGAAGGTAGCTGGTAAAAAGAGTTAACAAACTGTGTGAAGATGCCAGGTAGGGAGACAGGAGAAAGCTGGAGCCCTGCCTGCACTCAGTGTTCCTGTGTGTGCAGGATAAAAGGAAGTCTCTCTTCAAAATTAAGCATCAGTTTCTCGCTGCCCTCTTTGTCCTCTCCCCTCACCACTTCCTCTTCCCTCCCATCCTTTTTTGTTTTACATACATAGTACTCTCCTCTACGTTCCTTCTGCTATTTGGAAACACTTAATCTTGTGTTTTCTTTTCTTTTTTTCTTTATTTTTCTTTTTTTCCTTTTTTTAGTCTCTCTCTCCCTGTTTTTCTCTCTTGCACCTACTTCCTTTAGTTTCTTTTCTGACTTTTACATACCTTTCTCTCCTTAGATCTTCTTACCTTGTTTAATGTAGTTGTCAATCCCAATTACCCTTCCATTGCAGCAGCTGTCTTCTTTCTGAGTTGTTATTGTCATCTCCACAAACCCCCATCTTTCTAGTTCTTATTACACTCTTCCCAATTGTTTTATATACAAACAGTGTATGTGGATGCATATATTTATATTATCACTGCCTTATTTGCTTCCCAGTAGTAGTCACAGAACTGTGTGCATGTAGGAGCTTATTTGTAAATTCTTAGGGTGACTAAACTTCACTGTTTGATTTCAGTGCAAGAAGGAAGAAGTCATGACACGCTGTATGGCTCAAATTTGAGCAGGACAGAGCCGTTACTTGCCTTACATTTTAATTACACTGCAGTTCATATGTGAAACATGTATCTCTCACCTTATTTTAAACTATTGTAGTCATATATACACACCTGCTTTGGCTGTCATCTGTTCCTGCAGTCAGTAACTCTGGAATACAGTGAACAGCAAAGAGCAGCAGATTACTGTGTGAGATGAGATCAGAGGCATCTCAACTCCGGTGATTTTTGCAGATGTTGTTTCAAGTGATGAAGAGCAGCTGATGCTCAGCTGGCTTTCTTTAAATCTGAGAAGTTGCTTCAGTTAAAGTAGTGGAAAGGTCTGCACTTTGTAATAATGACCATGCTTTTTTTTTTCATGAGATTGTATCCTGTGACTTCACTTTGTGATTCTAATATTTGATCCCTCTAAAATGTAACAATTTCTGATGATTTTTCGTCTTTCTTTGCTGGATGTACCACCCTCAGACCTCTTCACGAACAAAGTAAAATGTAGATCCTGCCTTCTGAAATACATGTCCTTTAAAAGCCAGCATTGCTTTTTTAGTTTAATTTCCAGTAGCTGCCCATGAGAAGGCAGCCAGGACATGAGGTGAGAGAAATCAGCTTGTGTTTATTGCAGATTGGCTGGCATAAGGACTGAACTGTGGTATACAGAGAAACTGCAAATGACAACAAAGCCTTGCTTAGTCATTTAAATACCACTGCAAAATGTTCAAGACCCAGTTACTTACCTATTTACACAACTTGAAGAGTAGTTGAAAAGCCAGTCAAATAAAGGTAGTTTATAAGAATGAGCATGATTAAAATGGGTGACTGGTGTCATGAACTTCATTTTATGTGGTTCTAGAATTGGAAGAGATTTAGATTTTGCCAATGTCTCTTTAATAAAAACAAGGTGTTATTATAATGGCTATTATAAGTTCTTCTGCAGAGTTATTTCCTGGCATAGTAATTGCAAGAGACTGGCAAAAAGGTCACGGGTTTATAGTTTTGTGTTTGAACAACTTCAGGCTTCCTGACTTCTGGGTTTTCATTACTCAGAAGCTGGTTTATGACTGTCCCAAAATTAAATGAGCATTTGTAATCTTCAGTGTTAAAAAATAAGGAGTTCTTTTGCCCTCTGTCAGAATGTGTTTGCAGTCAGGATGTAGTCTGTGTTTTGTAACAATATCAGAGTCTCTTTACCTAATCAGAATGATTTTGCTTTATTCAGTTGTATGCTGAATTGCTGATCACATGTCACATGAAGAGAGGTTCCTAATTCTATTTGCTGCCTGTTACATAACAGAGAGAGCCAGTTATACCTGCCTGGTGTGCTGAGAAGCCCCACAAAAGCAAACTTTTGGGATGTTTTGTACTGATGGGACACATGACTACTGCAGAAGATGTAGGGAATTCTTGGAATAATATTTAAAATTCTCTCTAACTCTCTTCTGGGGAGAAGTAAGTAACTCCTCCCTACCTTTAAAGTTCATTTTCTCGTGTCAAACACCAGTTCTAGACTAGAACAGCTGGATGTTGTAGTAACAAAACTATTTTACCAAAGCTTTGCCTCCTTTCAACCTGATGAACCACTGTCCCTAGCAACTTCAGGTGCACTGTATGAGAACTACAGAGATTCTAGAGACAGAATTCAGCTGTAGGAGAAAACTATTTCTGACTGGCCATCTCCAAAAATGAGGTAACAGAACCTGCACAAAACACCTCTGGTAACTTCGATTACACACTGTGTGAAGAGAAAACCCCACGTTTCTGCCTCATAAAGCAGATACATGTCTATGATAAATAATAGATCTGCCTCAGGAGGCAGAAAACTTCTCAATTCATCTCTGTCTTCTCAGAAGTAATTTGGCATCATCCTTAAGAAGTTATTCCACTAACTATAAAAGCATTTTATGTACTAGTACTGACTGCAGGAGGCTGTCATAAGCATTCTAATGTGTTTTTTCTTCTTTTTTATATATGACAGCCCATAGTTTTCATCTTTTCAGAGTTAGCAGTCCCCAGGAAACTCTGAATAGCTGCAGCCAGCCTTTCTTAGGTATTCTTATGGGAACACAAGAAAGACAAGGTTGTGTGCATGGCCCAGACTGTCACTGCTCCTTTGGACACTGAGGCCATTTATTGTGATTTACAGGAGGATCCACAGTCTTCTCACAAAACCATGTTTGGTGTGGATTTTGTTACTGTTTCTGCAGAGAAGAGTCTTCTATTTATATCACTGGAGTTGCAGCCTTTCCTGTGCAATTGGATCTGTTTTTATGCTAACTTAAGGTGCAGGGTGAGATTTATCTCACCCAAAAGTTGGGGCTATTTGAAAATTCTGGGGCAGTGAGCAGCATTTTCTAACAAAGTTTACTTTATGGAGTCTTAAAAAACAAATTAACACAGGCAGTCAAGTTAGTCAACTTCCTGATTTTTCCTGCCTTGCTGATATTTATGCATCATTCTAATTCTCATGTTTCTGGATTCTGTCTGTAACTGCTACAGACCACGAGAAGTCTGAGATTTTAGCTTGTATCACTGTAATAATTCACTTAAGTCCTTCCTTTATCATCTTTGCTGAGGCTATAATGAGTGTACTTGCAGTGCTGAAAAGAGGTTAAATCCTATTTCAAGAGGATATAGGCTTTAATTATAATTGTTGAGTGCCTTTACACTTTCCCCAATGGTTAGAAATTTGGTTTGAATATGAATATTGAATATGAACCTTTAGAAACAGGTGTGATGTAAAGGTTAGTACATTTTATTTTATGTAATATCTTTTCCCTGAATTCAAAACTCCACTGCAAGGAAATTTTAGACTTTTTTTAACAGATGTCTGTAACAAAGAGAATGTAGGTGTTCAGAAAAATGCCTGTAAAATTGTTCTGTCACTTTTTTTAAGCACCAACATGCTGTCAGTATATTGCTGCTATGCCATTTGTAAATTATTTGTAAATGAGTGAGGGGCATGGCAGTAAGTGAAGCATAACATTATAGGTAAAAAAAAAGCAGAACTGTCATTTGGGAGATTAACAAAGTCACTGCCAGAAAGTCCCATCAAATTTCTTAAGGACATTTTTGGAAACTTTATTTGACAGGCTTCTATTCAACCAATGGACAAGAGAAAAAAAAAAAAAAAAACTAATGATCAATCCTTAATTTTTTCAAATCCCCAAATATTCAAGAGGTTGTTGAGATGCAAATATTAAAGAATCATAATTCCCATTTCAAAGCCTGCAAAGTATTCCACAAAATAAAGTTTGCAAAGTAAATAATACTGTCAAATAATGAATGTGATGGTCCAGAACATTTGGTGTTTCACAAAACACAGCACTGCAGGCAACTTTGAACACACTTTTTACTGGTTGCAGATTTGGCTCAGGTTTTGATGATTATGGGCAGCAATGAGCAGTATTAGAGACTCTTAAGATACCCAGGCCTCTGAAGTGAATCTTCTCTTGAGTTTTCCTTAAATTCTCCAAGTACACAGAAAGGGCTCTGAATCCAGAAAAAGAAGCTTTGCTTGAAAATAAGATAATTCAAACTCTGAGCATGAACAGAGCAAAAATAAAAGAGAATTTTAACAAATTTTCTTCAACCAACTGGGTCCTGGAAAGTCAACCACTTCCTATCAGGCTTGGAGGTCTCAACCTTTGACTGATGTGCTGAACATATAAAGGAAATAGTGCAGTCCTTTTTGGGTCCCTGGGTAGTTTTTTTTTCCTTGCCTTTGAGGCTTAGCTGTGCTCTCTCCATCCCTTAACCAGCAGATCCTCAGTCCTTATATTTTCTCAGGTTTCCTGCTGTGTCTGTGGAAGAGGGATGTGGTTGGTTCCTTTCAGCTGAGCAGCCTTGTTCACCATCAAAGAGGAAGCAAATTTTTCTCTTTTTCAGTGCACCCGACCTCATGCACAGCATCTGCTAAAAGTCAAGCCACTTGTTTTATTTGCTGACAGCCACAGATTTTTAAAAGAACATAAATTAGTACATCAAATAGGTGTAAGTAGCCAGACACACTTGATGGGAGAGAATTAAGTTTTATTGCTCCTGAGACATGAGTTATGAGTGAGGGGGATATTGTGGTTCTCAAACCTTGTTGTACAGAGAAGTGTGAGGAGAATCCTAGGCTGAGGTTTGTACTAAATGCAATGCAAGAGTTTCTAGATTTGTAATTTATTCCTCCTTCTAAGCCATAAGGTTGCAAGTCTTGTATAGTAGTTCTTGTATATTACAAAGCAGCTATTTCAGTTTCTCAAGATTTTCAGAGAAATAAGTTAACTTCTTTCCTTGTGTGGTTAAGAGGCAGTTGGGTATATTGTTTTTATTTAACGTTCTGAAGATGCAGTTCAAAAGGCTTTAAATTAAGGAGAACTGGTAAGAATTGTTCATGCAAGAGAAGATAGAATAGAATTTCAAGGAATGCAGCAAATTTTTAGATGTTATCTAGTCAAAAAGACACAGGCAAAGGGTATAAGTAAACAGAATAAGAATGTTGATGAGAAATTAGTGAAATAGAGAATGTGTAAATTCGATATCCAGAATTAAGAATTTGTTTATGATAAAGCATTCAGTAGTTCACTGCCAGACCACCAGCATTGTTGCAGACTCTCACTGCTGCCTTCTCGCCAGATGCTTTTATCACAGTGGAAAAAGTGAAGACGTGGTACGTGGGTGTTGAGATAAGTCAAAGCTGGCAGCATTCTAGGAAAGCACACAGGTGGCAGCCACCACTGGTACTCTGATTCTTAAACAAGTTGTTTCACACAGAACCACTGTGGGCTGGTTTACTGTGGATTTGTGTCGTGTTTCTTTGTCCTCTCCAGCTGAGAGTTCAGCTCTTCCTCGTGGACTTCCACCTTCCACAATGCCTCCTGCTTCTCCTTTCTGTCTCCATAGCTCTCGCTTCTCTCTCACCCCCATGCCATATAAAAATCATCCCCATCATCCTATGACCCAAACAATGCCCTGGTGAAAAAGCAGGAAGTGTAATAGCTGGGTAGGAGATAACCAAGCAAGCACAACAAACAGAACAAAAACACAAGACAGCCTTTTTTGCAGCCCAGAGGATTCAGCAGTCAGGGGTTTTTCCCTCTTCCCTCCTTTATCCCCGATGCTAATTTTAAAAATATTTGTGAAAGCATTGGTTCTTCTTGAGTTTACCAGTGTTTCAAATTTGATTTCAAAATAATCCTTACTGATATTTCAAAATTTTACAATATGTATTTGAAATTGTCTGGCAGTTCAAAAAGAGAAGTGAAGGTTGGGGTGGGAATGGTGAGGCCAGGCCAGAAATCCAAGTCACTCTTTAAGACATCATTGGAAGCAAGGCTAAAATTGAACTGAGCTGAGCTGAAAAAGCTGAGCTTAATAAAATCAGGTTTTACCCTCTCTCGCATTAAGCCATTTCTTACATATAATTACAATCTCTGTAAGCACTTCTGATATATGTAAAATTTATTCAGTGAGTTTTTTTGTTAAAACTCCAGGTTTTTTAAGCTCCTGTTCTGGTTGTACCAGATGGATTGAAAGTTTCCTTTTCCAAAGTTCAGTTTACCATGAGCTTTTGCTTTATTGATTTTTGTTATTCTCTTTTTTTCCTCCCCTGTCTGTTGCCCCATAGGAGCAGTCTCACAGGTGCTGGACAGCCTGGAAGAAATTCATGCACTTACAGACTGCAGTGAAAAAGACTTAGATTTTCTTCACAGTGTTTTCCAGGATCAGCATCTTCACACGTTACTAGATGTAAGTTTTCTGTGATAAAAATTTGAATGTGTTCCTGTATCTGTTGTTCGTTGGATAATATTCTGTTTTATCCTGAGCATATTATCTTTCTTTGTTTGATACCAAAATCAATTTCTTTAGTTGTAGAATGTAAATCATTCAGCACTTTATGCAAAAACACATTTTTAGGACTGTAATATAAATAATAATATATTAGAATATGTAAGTGATTAAGTGTTTGAGTAATAGGTTTTAAAATAATTAATCAGAATAGCTTTTTTTCTTTTAATAAGGGCAGATTTTAGTTTTTATTTTAAACGTAAATTGCAACTTTATAACTGTACTTATTCTATTATTATCCATATTAAATGTACTAATCTAAGGCCAGTTCTGTGGATATTCTTAAAAGTGTGAAATGTTTTGTGTGAAGTGCCAAGGTATGCTCATTTCTCTTTCCCACTTGGACACGCTGTGTAAAAGGCTCAATCATGTAAAATCTGTATTTCTCTGTGGTTATGGAGAGCTGTTAGTCCATAAGGCAGCATTGTCTTACTGGGGTGCCAAAACACCCGTTGAATCACAAATTCCAAAGCACATCATGCTGTCAGTGGCTTTGTCTGCACAGCACTGGGGTCTAAAATAAAAGTCAAAAAAAGTAACAGAACAAATACTGTCCCTGATGTTTTTTTCTGGGTTATGTGGATAGTTAAGGTTGAAGACAGGGGACTTGCTTTTCAGACAAGACCAGGTTTTTGTAAAGCAGTCTACACCTTGCACTGAGGAAAAACTGCAGATGGACCCAAGTGCACAGAGGCACCTTGGCACGTGCTGGCAGAACAAAGCAGCTAGCACTGAGGGGCCAGTGGGACAGTTCTGTGTGTTCTAAGGGCTTTTACTTTATGCCAGTTGTACTGCAGTCCTGTGGACTGAATAATCACTGGTAGGTGAACAGCATCTTTTATTTTAATGTTGTTTGAGAGTAAATATGCTCTGGTAGCACTGTGCAGTGAAAAATAAATAATTATATGTGGGCGTAATGAGATTAATTTAAAAAATGCACTTGTGGTTCAAACCAAAATGCTTGTGTGACCACATGGATGATGACCTTTTTAGTACAATGTCTTAAACCGAGCAGCTCAGTGAATATCACAAATATAACAAGACGTGTGGTTTTTACCACACAAAGAGGTTTTTACTTCTCTCTGTGAGAGAGCTACAGGAGTAGGAGTCATCCTAGCATCTGATCTGCAGGTAGGTGATGATGTTTGTAGACACTTGAGAGAGTTTCTGCAAAACTGTTGAATGCTCTGGTTCCTCTGTGCGGCTTTGCAGGAGCACGAGCTGAATGTAAACAGTGCCACGGGTCCTTTGGCATCCAAACTCTTTAAAATGTAGTGAATGATTTGTACACTTGTTACAGTTTGATCAGTCACTTAAATTCTGTGCATTCTTGAAGTTCAAGGGATTCCAATCCCCACATCCAGTCTGGAGGTGGCCCCAGCTGCCCCTGGGACTGGAGGACCCAGAGACAGGGAGTTGGCTGCTAAGTGGTGATGGCACAGCACTGCAGTTATAATCTTTGTTCTCTGGTAACTGTTTATGGATTTTACATCAACAGTCGTTGGATAAAATTATTTGAAGCACACAGGAGGAAGGGAATAGGAGCTCATGGCTTTCCTGAATTGCATCTCCAGCAACTCATCTTTGCAATTTGCAATAGAATGTTAATTTTTTTCCCAATTTAAGTTCATCTAGCTTGTGTCCCAGACACAAATTATTTTTATATGACATGCTGCAGTTATAGAAAAGTGATCAGTTAATATGAACAAGAAATAAAAAGTCTGGAGAGGAGTAGAATAACATGAGTGTAGTAAGAACCAAAACACTTGTGTCACTCATGCAGGAAGGTTTTTAGATATTTATTAACCATTATTATGTTATCATATAACTTCTTGGGCTTTGGTAAACCACATGGCCTTAGTTTCAGTATTTTTCTGGATGACAGGTCTGCCAGACATTAACTCATGCTTCTGCAATGTTTTTGCTTTTTTCTGATCTTGACAGTGCCAGTCTGGTTCCTAGAACTTCATTCATGACCTGTTATTGCTGTAATGCTCTGTTGTAGCTTTTCAAATAAGAAAAAACAGCAGTGAATTCATACAATTTTTCCATTCTTCATCACAGTCTTTCTCCTAAACAGAAAGGGATGCATTTAATTGCACCGTATAAAGATATCTGTGAGAAGAAAATGCCATCAAAAAGCATTTTTGTTTTATTACGCTATGTGGAAGGGAGATGATAAAATCTTCCCAAAGTTACTTTGATTAGAAAAATACAAAACAAAATTCTGATAGAGTGCAGTGTCCTGAAATACATATTTTAAAGCCCGAAGCAAGTTACAGACTTATATTTGAAAGGGAGCTTTCATGTCAGTAACTTGAATGTGGGAGATTGATTTCTGGTTTCGTATCAATACTTTCTCAGTTTTTCTCAGACTTCTGAAAAAATCACCAGCTGTACTTGGATGAAGTTCTGTCAGGGAAGCTGTTCCTTCCAGAGTATTTGGGGTTACTGAAGCCACCAAGTAATCTATAAACCATTATATCCCACTAAGCAGGAATTGTCTATTCTGTTGTGAAGTTGTGGCTGTCACTTTGCATTAAACTGCTGTTCCTCTTCTGTGGCCATTTTCCACAGTTAAATTTGTTCTCATGTTCCTACTCTTTCTCAAGAGTTATCCTTATTTTTAGATTAAGCACATGATGGTCGATCATGCCTGCTGCTGAAATACCTCATTTTGCCTCTGAAATAACTTTTTCTGAGGGCCATAAAAGAAATGACCATCATTTTGTTAAAGGTGCAAGTCACCCGTGTGTTGGGGTTTTTTTTCAGATCACAAAATAGAAATCTTCTTTCTCGGTAATTCATTAATTTGGGTGTTATGAGGACACCTCTGAAGGCCACAGAAGGCATCATCCCATCAATTGTTTTTAATTGATTCATTTGTTTAGATATCTGTCCTAAGACTCCCTTCCAATTTACTTGGTGGTTGAGGGTGTTCAAAACAAGAGGAAAAAAGATGCCAACTACTTGGAAAGTAGTTTGTATTCACTCTCAGCCAAATCCTGCAATGCACCAGCATATCCTGATGTGAGTTTATTGAATAGTTTTGTTGTGTGTTTGTTTCATCATTTTACAGAGTCCTACTATTGTGTCGAGTGGAGCTTTTCCCTGCACATAAATTACACAATTCAGTACTAAAAACTTAATTGTCTTTAATGTGGAGAGGAAAGGAAAGGGCCTTCTAGAAACAACCATATAGAAATATTCACTGCCTAAAAACAATTTCTTGTTTAATAATTGATTTTTTTTAATGTAAAAGAGTAACTTTGGTTTGGATGGATTTTTCTTCTTGCTCTGTTAAATGTGCGATAATCAAAATTTTGGTGACTGTTGTAGGACATTTCTCTGTGTCACTTAGAAATGTCTGGCTTTATGACTATATAAAGCTTTATAGACTGTTCCGTTCCAGTGTCCAATTTAGGTGATAAAGAATACAGTGCAGTATATAAATAACTTTATGGAAAACCAGAGTTAAATTTAAATAGTGAAAGCAGTTTTTTATTACCATGGACAGACTTTTAGAAGCCTTATCAAATGCTTGAATTAAATTCTTTTTTATTGACTTTCATGAAAGACATCCTGGGAGGCACTGCTGTCCTGTGTCAGCAGTACTGATAGAGCAGTTGGAAAGAAATGTGAAGAGGTTACTAATTTTGGAGGTTGTGACAAAAGATTTCACTTCAATGATTATTTGTTTTGTAAAGTGTAGTGGGCTTCCAGGCTGTGCTTAGTGGAGAAGAGTTTTGCACATTATGTTTCATCTCTGTCAGTGCACCAGAGGAATTTTGCTCAGATGTAAACCCAGGAGCTGCTGTTTCGTGCAGCTGCCTGCACTGAAGGAGATAAGAGAAATCATTCTCCTGTTGAGTGGAGTGCTTTGGTCACCTCTGCAGGGCCCTGGCTGGGGGGATTCTGAATGCAGATGTCACTCGATTTACAAGTGAGATTTTCACCCAGCAGGAGAACAATATCAGCTTTTGTGTGACTGGGGCCTCTCTGCTGGCTTTGTCTGCATCTGTCTGTCCCAAGGCAGAGATAGTTCTCTAGGCTGATGTCTTTAGGCTGCTAATTTTAAAAGTTTGTTACATTATTTTCATAGATGGAATCGTTGAGGTAAGTTATTTCTGTGATTGAAACGTTACAAGCTTTCGAGGAAGCTTATTTTACTTTTTGCTGGCTTAACACATTGCGTATGTATGGTTTTAACTAAATGAGGTTAAATAAATTTTGCAGTGGCCATTTGTGTCTCATCTATGTGTGCAGCCACTTCTTTGTTTTTAGAGTTTAGTTTCTATTCAGAGTGCATATATTTAAGGCATACAGATTTCTCAAGAGAATCTCACTTCTGTGTCTGTTATCCTTTGTTGCACTTGGTAGTGTTTCACAGGAACCTGCGTCTGTGCACACTTCAGAGTTTCCTTAGGATTTCTTGTGGGCTCTGCCATCCAAACAGATTTGGTCCTGAAGCCCAGACTTTTAAGGAAACATATTTTCACTTTTGCTAGAATGAATGTTGGTGGAACTTCAGTTTAGCTTCTTACATGGTTGCCTAAAACTTTCTGCTGGGTTTATTTTGTTTTGTTCTGTTTGCCCTCCCTGTCTGGATGCTGGCGCAGTAAATTTGAATGTCCTTTGTAAAAGTTGCAGTTATTCAGAAGTGTCCAGGCAATGGCTGATACTATAGTCCTCTGTTTGACAGTGTTTTAAACTCTCCATGCACTTATCCCTGATCTTCTCTTTTTTGAGCAAAGTTTATTATTTTAACAATTTTAAGGTATACCTTAGAATTTTAAAAGAGGGGGGGCAGCAAAAAACAATTTCATTTTTCTCTTCAGGATGCTTTCATTTCCTTTTTTCTTTTATTTTAAATCATGAACAGACTAGTGGAATATCTTATCATTTGATGTAGAAAATAAAATAAAACTAGCAGATGTGTATAAAAATTTAAATATTTTCCTAGATCATCCAGTTTTACTGTGTTTTGAATGAGAATGATTTTCTATTTGAATCACATCGTGTGGTTCGAGTTTTTTTGGATGCACATTGGTCCTTACCCTCTTGAATACTGATTTTGTAAACACTTATAGGGGGAACATGTTTTAGTGAAACCTGAATGCTTCTCTTTTGCAAAAACAGCCCACAAAGTGTGTTACGGATGTCTTGCTTAAAATCTCTCACAACATGTTATGCTTAAGTGAAATAACACTTTATAATTTTTAAAATACATTGTTTTCATATTTTTAATTGTCCTTTATTTCATATCTCTCAAAGACAAAAACACATGGAAAATATTTGCTAAAAAAATATAATAAAAAAAAACCAGAAGAAACTATGTTGGCAGGAAGGCACCTTGCTATTTGGGGAATCGTCTGGCTCCTGTCCCAGTGCAGAGGCAGCGTGCTCAGCCCCAGGGAGTGGGAGGGACTGTCCCACCCTGCAGTGGGAACTCCTTTCCCAAGCAGAGTAGAAGGAACAATGACCAAGCCTTAGGGAGAACTGTGAAGAATTCCCTCAGCAGGTGGGCTGGATCATCACCACCAGTGCAGTGCATTTGTTCTCTCACAGGTAACTTCTCTGGAAGCTCTGTCTGAAAGAACACAAAAAGCAGAGGCTATCCTGGAATTCCTTCTGCATTATTTCGTAGTCATTCTCTAAAATACTTTCCATTTTCACCTTCCATCGTACATTTGCGTTTCATTTTCTCTGCTACTGGGATAGGTGGATCACTTTGCCACTCAGCATCATCTCATTGTTTTCTTGTTCTTCCTGTTCCTCTGCCTTACAAATTAAATGGGGGATTTATTTTATATTTAGTGTTCAGAGCAGAAAGCGTTGTTGCACATTTTTATAATATAGAATAGTGATAAGTGAGTGGGTCTCTTAAACCCAAGGCTAGTACAGGTATGAGCCAACACTTACTTTTATATTAATTGAGAGATGTTTTTGAGAAATTTATATATCCACCATTTTCCAACAATGCAAAATTCTGGCTCAGTTTACATGACACTCTGAGAGTTACTTTGTTATGCTTAACCTGTTTTCTTCTTAACTAATATTCTGTCATTTTGAGTATTTATGAGCTTGATACTGATGTGGTGAATCCTCAAGTGAAATTCAGCTTGATAATGTACTTTAAATGGGAATTTTAGTACTTAGCACATTCTTCTTGGCCTGATGTTATCTCCCCTGTGTAAAAGGTGTGTCATTGTTTCTGTGTGCACCAACATCTCTTACTCCAAAATCCATAGACTTCTTTTTTATTTGGAACTAAAAATTCCTATTATTTCAGTGTATTTTGAAGTCACTGGGCCCTGCTGTGAAAGAACACTAGCATTGTATTCCTGACACTTGTGGAACATTTAATTAATTTCACTGATATTGTCTTGGGATAAAGAGGATCCATTTCGTATTTAACTTTCTGCATTTTCTTCCCTTCTTCTTGCATTGTGTGTAGTTCAAGTTCCTTTTTTAACCATAAGGGATACCTGTTGTGGTTTGGGTTTTTTTCCTTATGAGCCTTCGGATTCTTAGATTTATTATTTCTCTAAGAGCTTGGGTTCTACTCTGAAAAATGACAAAAACAGAGAAATGCTGCAGCACCCAGCCCACAAATCTTGAATAATGCTTCAGCTTGCTTAGTGCTGGGAGCTTAACTTTGGAGTGATAATTCAGTCTGCACTGAATTCACATTCAAAAACCCAAAGGCAATGTACAAACAGCCCAGCGAGCTGTGCTTCTGCCTCTGAATTCAGTCAGCTGCCTCCTTCTTCCAGTCCTTCAGGTAGCTGGCTGGGGCATGTGGACTGTTCTAGGGGCTGCTGACCTCATTGCAGTGTATCTTTATTCCCAGAATATCCTTGCAGAAAATTTATGTGAATAGGGAGAAACTAAAATAGTTGTTAATTCCAGCATTAGCACCTCCGGGTGCAAGGTGTGCTCCGTGTCACCAAGCAGGGGAGGAGCTGTGCTCTTGTTAGTTACTGTGGATTTAACTAGTTTTGTGTGTTCTGTATCCCCCTGGAATGGGGCTTGTGGTCAGTAGCATTTTCTCTTCAGGGTGATGATCCAACCCTAACAGAGTACTCTGGCCAACAAGATTGGGAATTAAGTCCATTTAGGCCTAACCTGACTCTTTTAGTTCCTGTTCTTGGTTATTAGTCCATATTGAAAGGTGGTGGAAAGACAGGAGCAAAGGTTATTCTGTAGGGTGTGGCAAAGTGTTGTCCATGGAACAAACCTCCTTAATAAAGCCCTTTTCTATTGAGGAGTTTTTCCTGAGTCGTTTAGGTTGGAAAAAGTCTTTAAGGTCATCAGGTCCAGCTGTAAACCCAACACTGCTGAACCCAGCACTTCACCAGGCAGCCTGTTCCAATGCTTGATAACCCTTTTGGTGAAAATTTTCCCTAATATCTAATCTGAAACCTTCCCTAGCACAACTTAAGGCTATTTGCTTTTGACCTATCCCTTGTTACTTGGGAGAGATCAAACCCCAGCTTGCTACTCCTTTGAGTAAGTACTGCTTTGTAAAGAGTGATAACGTCTCCTCTGAGGCTCTTTTTCCCCAGACTAAACACCTCAAGTTCTGTCCTTCCCCTGTTTAGAATTCTGCTCCAGACCCTTTGCCACTGCCTTTATCTAAACTCCCTCCAGCACCTCAATGTCTTTTATGTTTACTTTTATCTGATCAGCTCTATGGTGTCATCTCTAAAAAGTGCTTTGCCTTGGTTTTGTTAAGATCAGCTTCAGTAAAAAAGGAAAAAAAAGTGACTCTATTATTGAAATAATGGGATTTTTGTGTCCTTGAAGTCACTAATATGTTGGAGTACCTTGGGAAATAGTGATATAAGCCCAAGTTTTTCCAAGCTCTACTACTGGTGCATTCTAGAGTGAGAGTGTTTTGCTTTTTTAAATGGGACCTTTGAATTTTATTGTATTGGTTTTCGAACTGCTGTGCTGGTTTGTTGGTACTGCTACGTGCAAAGCAGTACCTTTATCCCATCCTAGTTTGGCATATTTCATCTTTGCAAAAGATGTTAAAACATTTGTAGTGTGAACAGAATAAAGTCTGGTTATGTCTGTGTACTGTCTGGCATGCCTTTAACATCTGCTGTCACTTGTGGAGAACTTCTACATTCAATAAAATTTTTATGATGAGTATTAATGTGGGTCCTTAAAATATGAGATAAATTACTAGGTTAGAGTCCTACTTTGTAAGGAAATAAAATGCTGTCAGACACTGGAGTCTGGGTTCATCACAACACGAATGAGGCATTTAGGGACACCTGAAATTAAATAGAAGAAAATAATGTCTGCTGTGATTTTGAGGAGTAGCATAACCATTCATTATCAGTACTTCTGTGAGGCAACTTGAAATAAATGAATAAATAAAAATTTTCTTGGAACTGTGAAGCAAATCTAGAGGCACAATTCAGAAAGTCAGTTATGGGGGAAGAAATGCACACACTTTGGAGTGTATGTTGTGCAAATATTGTCCTTTCCTTGGCTCTTTTGCCTCTGAAGTGTTAAGTCTTTGATGTTCCAAAGTACATAGCACTTGATAATATCTGCTAAAAAGGAACATGTTCTACAGCAGAGCTAAAATTTGTTTGTAGCTCATGTACAATGAAGGTAGAAACTTGGCCCCTTGCAAAGAAATAGAATATCCATGTCAGGTATTACTAAATATCTGTGGGGTCTGAACCAATGTAAGCTGAAATGTGTCCTTGAATCTGGTTTTCACTGTATCAGTGTGTGGAGCTGCAGAGATTTGTTTAGTCTTTGTTTCAGACTGAAGTTTGTGTGATTTCCCCACAGTTCATGACTGCCTGCAGTTTTGCTGCAGCATTATAACCTTTTGAGAGAATTTAAACTTAGATACATTTTCACTTTTTAAGGTTTTAATCAGAAGATACACAATATATAATATATGCCAACAGGACGAAAAACCTTTTCAGTGTTCTTAACCTTCTGGTTCCCCTCATGTTTCCAAGCATACAAAAATGGAAGATATACATGGTAAGATATTGTCTGGCAATGTTTAACACCATAGGGCATCTCTCCCTGTTGCTGACACGAGTGAAGGGCTTTCCTTGCAGCTCTCATGTCACCAGATTGCCACTGACAGACGCTGTGAAGAGGATTTCTTTCTGGGATCCTTTTTACCCTTAGGACCACTACAAAGGTTTTCCTTCTCAAAGGAGCCTACAGTCATTTCAGGGTTCCACCTTGACTAAAGAGATGCTGGATCTCTCACCTGTCATTGAATTTATGTTCATCCCCAGTAAAATAAACCCTCATCATTTGTGTTTTACTAGGATGCTGTTCTGGCAGCTCAGTAGGATCACTTCTGGCAGGCAGTTTGTTGTCATGTAGAATAGACTGAAGGGTCGGGAATTTTATTCTGCCAGTTCTTGAGGCAGATCAGTTCATATATCTCCTTCTTTTCACATAGCAATGCACTGATCCCTAAGAAACAGGTATTATCTTCTGTGTGCCTCAGAAATGTGGTCATTACCAACCTGTTAATATGTTTAAACATTCTCTAGTGGTCATTTAGCTTCACTGGTGTGTCAGGGTTTGTGCAGTGAAGTTTGTCATACTCACTCTCTAGAACACACTTGTTTGCCAGTCACATGCAGTGGGAACTGAACTAATGCACAGAGAAAAACAGTTTTGCCCAGTTGAGTTTCTCTCCTCTATTCCTACCTCCAAAAAGTTACGTTTCAGTTTAAAACAAGTGAAGAAGCCCAGATCAGGAATAATCACAAAAAGAAAAGAAAGCAGCTTCAAGTAAAAGCTGAAATTTTATAGGGCCGACTGAGTTTAGCTGGCATCATTTTCTGTTGTGTAACAGGTAAAAGTGTAAGAAAATCTGGGGTTATGTTTATTTCTGATGCAGGTAGCACCAAGTGTAACTCTGTTCTAAAAGGCACATTATGAATATGTAATAATATAGATGACATCTAAAAACAAGGTACAGTTGGCCTGCTTTTTACAGATAAAAGTTCGTCAGAAAATTTGAAGAGTATGTATTTCAGTTCTATCATGTGATTGATCAAACTTAAAATTGAAATTCAGGGTCCAATTGCTACTGCAACATTTTTTACTGGAAAGATTATTCATATGTTGCTTGACTGTGAATATGCACAGAGGAATTGAGTTTCAAATCTGCATAACCCTTGTCAGGGTTACTGAAAGTCTGAGTGCTTCCTGTAACAAGCTGCAGTGTTGGCAGCTGTCAGTTTTGGGGTATGACAGAAACAAACACTTGTTTTTCAGACAGAATTAATGTTCTGCTTCAGACTGTCTTGCGTGAACACTGTCAGGCAATCTTGATTTTATCTGATACACTGCTTCCTGAATCCTTTTGTTGAATTAGTTTTCTTTGCATTGCTCAGCATTTCACTGGGTGAGGAACTGGAATGCAAATGTTGAATTATCTCCTCTTCTACAGCAAGTGTATCACAGAAAAAGATTTGAAGCTGTGGAGGCCTGTAACCTATAATGCTCTAGTAGGCACAAAGTAGAGTCTGAAAGGTGCTTTGGACTTTGATACAGGATAGAGCTGTAGCATATTCTGTAGAAGTGTGCTGGGAAGCAAATGTTAGGTCTCTGATGCTGAGGTGGTAAAAATGAGCTTCATGCACACTCTTTAAGAGTGGAGAACAGAGGGTTTGAAAGAGTAAACTGTCTTTAACAGAGTTGAAGATAAGGCCTCTGCTGTGACCTTGCTACTCTGTGTTTTCCAGTAGGAGTTATTAGCTTCAGGGATGTGTTTCCTTGAGAGCTTAAAATCCCGGGGAAACAGGCACCCATGGGAACGTTATAATATTTTGCACGGAAAAGCAGTTGTCAAACAGAGCTGGCAGAAGAAGGAATGAAGTGATCTAGCATTTATCTAATTGGCCCTTCAATTTTAGCCATTCTTTGATACTGCTGCTTGTGAGTATTACTTATTCAGTGGGTCGTGCATTTCTTTCAGTGTCTGAGCACTCAAAAGCTCTGGGGTGGATGGAGAACCAGGACAGGGAGCTGTAAGAGGTAACAGAGGAAAAACCCTCCTTGTTAGTAAATGCTGCTGTGCAAGGGGCAGCACCTCCAGATGAGAGTTTTCTAGACGGTACAAAAACCTAAAAGTGATGAAAAACAGCCCTCTAATCCCGGTGTGTTTCCTGTGGTTAAACTGTTCAGAAAGTTAAACATATAAGGACATATTGTAATGATTATTTTTAGATGTTTCAGTGTGAGGGTTTAATATTCAAGGTTGGCAGCTGAGTATCTGGTCTGAATTGCAACTGGATCCCCACAAAATTTGTATTTGTATTGAACAATCTGGGGGCTTTATGCTCTAGCAGTTCAGTTGCTCTTGTTTTAAGTTTCTCATTTGCCTCACAGAAACTTTGAGGTTTGGATAGATAAAATACCTGCTGATTTCACTGGGTGATCTGATCTTTATTACATTCAAGATCAGACCAGGTGGTGAGGCTGAATTTCTGCTACTTGTGACATATCTGGGTTTCTCACTGTGACATTGACTGGGGGTTGCACTGGGACAGTATTCTGACTCCTCTTACAGGAAATGGTTAAAAAGGAATTTCTGCACATCTGAAAAACTAGTCAGAAGAGAAGAGTTTGTTGTTTTGTCTTGCCTGCCTGATTGTGGATTAGGCTTTGGGCTGTCTGTTTTAAATATCAGAAGAGAGGAGCTCCCTTTGTACAGGCAGAGGACAAAAAGTCTCAACACTGCAAAAGCTGGTCAGTGATAGCAACTCAACTTGTGGGTATTCTATTCATAGCTTTTGTGTTCTAGCATGCAAAATGTAAATCAAAACCTGTGTGTTTGATAATAGTACTATTCTGTTTATTGGCTATAATGTCAATGTATGCTTTTTATATCAAGTTTTGTTAATGCAACAGTTGGGATTGTTAATGTTGTCCAGAGCAAGCTCTCAATTTGAATTTTCTTTCTAGGAAATGCAGAATAACTGATGCTAAGGACTGAGACTGAGGTGCAAAGTATTCAAAAGTCTGGAAATGCCAAAAGTTACATATGCTGTGGCATTTTACTTTTTATTTTAATTATTATAAATTTTTAATTGATATGTTTCTGTTTATTGCTGAGTAAAATTGTTGGAGGTTGGGTTCCTGGGCTGAGGGGGCAGAGTCGTTTGCTGGAAAATAGAGATTCTCAGCAAAAAGAAATTATTAGGGCACACATTTTGTCCTGCTTTAAGTCTGTTGGTATGGCATAGAAAGAGGACAGTGAAGAATGAAGGAACCACCTTTGGTATGGTCCCTGGAGAACTTGGATTTGCAGGGCTACTGAAAGGAGACAGCACTGTGAACAGGATGGGTTTCTGTGATTAAAATGTTGTAGCTAACTGCACAAAGTGATGTGTTCTGTACCACAGGAGCATGCAGAGCCTGACTGTAAGTGTAATTATTGTTCACTTTAATCTGTGATGTGTGCAAACAAATTTCATTCAAAGTTTTCTTACGCACTTTGTGAAACACTGGTGTAAAGATGTGTTGGATTCTTACATCCAAGGGAGCAAAGATTCTTTTTAATGTGTCTGAATGAAACCTCTACATTCAAATGCTTTCATAAATTAATTATATAAGCTGAAAATTCCTTAATTCTAAATTGCTTTTGCTACAGCTAGTATTTAAGTGCAAAAATATTGAAAAGCATTGCAAAACCAGTCTTTTTTTGAAGATTGCAAAAGAGGTAGGACTGCTTCACCAGTTCTCGTGCATTAATGCACATTATAAGCTTTGCTCCTCTTTCCTCTTTAAAAAAACCTCCATGAACTAACTTGAATTAGAGTATGCCATTTCAAAATGAAGAGATCTCCTCGTGAATCTGCCAAATCCACATCCTTTCTCTGGGTGAGGCCGTGTGCTAGTTCCACAATAAACAGATCCCTTGCCTTGGGTAATATGTCATTCTTAAACCTTAATGCAAATATGAAGGCTTTTCTTTTAAGTGCTGTCAGAGTTTCTCCTAATAGTTTGGTGCCTCTGAAATGAACCTCAGTAAGCAGAAGTCTTAAAGATGAAATTTAAGTGCCATGCCTCAGCATGAAGGCGCTCTGGAAAAATAAACGCACCCTTGTTTAGTCTGAACTTCATCTTGATTTTTTTTCCTAAATATTCTTTGAGGAACGCTGCTCCCTAGTTTTCATTTTGCCTCCTTTCTAATCTCAGAAAATAACTCTCCCATGTTACTGGGGAAAAAATTGTTTCTGTAAACAGCTGGTTGTTTTGGGTCACAGTAATGAGGGAAATCAGCAACTTCAGCAACTTAGCTTATCAACCGTTGCTAGAAATAGCTAATAAAAATATTCTCAAAGTAACTTTTCTGTAATTCCATTACTCTTGAAAAGGAAAAAGACATTCGGTAAAATTCATAGTTGGTATAGTGTATTTTCTGCTGTGCTTTGGTCCGTACACGGTGCTCAGTGCAGTTTCTTAACAGCCACAGAAGGGTGGTGCTTCATAATTTGCAGTTGCTGGAGTTTGGGTAGATTTTGTTAGTTTATTTCAGAAAAGGTAAAACAAATAATTATGTACACAAATAAAATATCTCCTGAACTACAAGCTAGCAGAAAGTTTTCTATCTCAAAGCTTTCAACAGTGGTCAACGCTGCTTAAACTGTGGAGTTTAGTGGTGTTTTGGCAGCACAAGGTGAAGTTGTTGCATTGGAAGAAACTGATTTAGCTTGACTTTTCTACCTTTCTTTCCCCAGGAGAGTGGTGTAACTGTCCTGCAGGGAATGTTTTTTGGAAGTGACACTGTTTGCTGGTTTTTTGCTTATTTGTGTATGGGCTTGAAATATTCAGCGTGCTTGTTAAATTGTTAACCCAGAAAAGTGATGGGGATGTTGGGTTGCATTTCTGGCAGTTCATGTGTCTGCTAAAACTGAATGGTATTTCATGTCGTGTGAGAAAGAGAAGAGGGCAGTTCTGTGTCCTGGCAAGGTTCCCTTTTTCAAACATCCAAGGCCATTCTGAGCCAAGCAGTGGAGCTGTGAACTTCCCAGAGGAAGCTCCTGAGCACTTCCTGCTGAGCAGCCTAAATGGTGCTTTCTTGTCGCCTCATCCTTGGCAGAGTTAGGATTTGCTGAAGGTTTTAGAGTCACTTTTGTATTTGAATGATTTTTTACATCCGGTATTTTGAATTTCAGTTTAATTTTGAGTATTTCCAAAGCTGAGAGATTCCCCAGCTTCCCTGGGCAACTTGTTGCAGTGTTTCACCACCCTTGTTTGACAAAAATGTCTCTAATTCCCTAAAAATGTTATTTGCGCCTTTTTTTCTGTCTTATATACCAAAGGAATAGTTTAATATAATTAGAAAATATTTACAGGCATGACCATCTTTGTATCACTTGAAATGTAAGCCAAAAGGTTTTGTTTGAAAATACTGCTTATTACAGCACCTGTTTATTCTTTAGTATACATTTATTCCTTTAGAACATGCACAGTCTGTTAGGCTTGTATGAAAAAGAGTCTGTAATGTCTTATTTCTAATTTGAAACTTGAAGAAAGATCTTTCTTCCTTTGTGCTATGCATAGTTGAATGGTTTTTAAAAAGTTGTATTTTTTTTAAATTATTAACATTGAAGGTTTGCTGTAGCCTCTTTAAATACAATTACATTATTCTGTCTTAACAGAAAATCCTAGTAAAATAAGGTTATCCTTTCTCATGAGTATTTATTCTTAGAGAGTTTGTTTTTCTGTTCTCAGAGTATTTGGCTTTTGTAATGTTCCATCTTCAAGAGCTTTTTCTCATATTCCAAAGTTTATTTAAATTACTGTTCAGAATGTTTGATGGCTTGATTTACTGAGAAAGTGAGATATTCAGGTTAACTTGATTTTATGGCAGAATGTTTGGTTTGTAGCATTTTTTCAAGATTCACAGGCTCACTTCTAGTAGAATATAGTTTCTGTAAATCTGTGCAGAAGCATGGGAGGTTTGCAGAAGCCCTTAACCTCTTGAACTTTCCCATGTCATCCTGTGAACTCTGAATCTATGGCACTGTTCAAATCAGGAAATGTTTAAAAATGAAAAGCCAAAACCCTAGGCTGCTAGATTTTGTATACAGAACATCTGTGGGTTTTGCAGTTTAACAATCATCCTGATCCAGGCTATTGTAAACACTCATTAATTTATAAAAAGAAACATATGATTTCAGGAGTTTATTTTTTTATTATTTCAGCTTTATGACAAAATAAACACAAAATCTTCACCACAAATCAGGAATCCTCCAAGTGATGCTGTACAGAGAGCCAAAGAGGTAATGGCTTTAAAGTATGATTTTTTTTTTACTTTGAAAAGTTGTTTTTATTTAAACTGTAACTTATTTTTCTTCATTAAGAAGTGTATTCTGGCTCATTATCTTAATTATTTCTGGAATGCTACCATTGCTTACTCAAGTTATGTAACAAGTTGCATAAATTTGCAGAGTTCCATTATCTGTGTAGGGATTATGAATATTACTCAGTTTAATCATTTAACCTTTTCTTCAACAACAGTGGTGTTAAAAGGAACACTCCTGCTGGGGAATTGCAGTATCTTTCCTGCTCAGGTTATTTATCTGCAGCAGAAATCTGATGTTTATAAAATTTAGTCACAAAAAGAAATGCTTTGAAGTATCAGCTTTTAAAATTGAAATAAAACCCAAGTTTTTCATAGATAGGTCTAGGAAGAGCAGACTTTGGCCCACTAAGACCAAAGACAGACAAAGATGTTCCTCATTCTTGCAATAGCATGTTGTGGCCAGAAGCAATAGCATGGCCAGTAATAAAAAACCCAGACCTGCTGTATTCTGTATTATCGGTAAAAAATGGGGCAGTTGTTAGGGGTTGCATCACAGGAAAACAGTCTTTATTGTGTCATTAAAGGAGGAAGACTTTCAAACTCTACATAATAACTGAAGTGACACTGATGCCCTCAATTCCTATTCTGTAAAATTTGCTGTCAGTTAATCCTGGGATGTGCTTCCAGAAGCAAAATGCTTTGCTTTCATTGTCCAACTAGCAGCATGTGAAAATTAAGGTCTAAGAATCAGGTTGCAGGCAAATGAGTTAAAGCTACTTCACTCCTCCTTCCCCAGTGATAAAGTGGCTCAGATTTTATAAAATCTGGAGCTTGGAGGTGAGCTAGGATGTGGCCCACCTAGAGTTGGTGTCTTTATCAATTGAGTGTTTTTAATTCTGCTTTCAAATCAATTGTTCTAATAAACTGAGACCATGTGTGAAAGCAGCAACTGGTGGATGTCTTGTGTGTCACCTGTTAGAACTCCATTCCTGTCCCCTTAGATTTAGCTGTTGGAGGAATGCAAAGCACAAAAAAAAAGCCACAACAACAACAAAAATCCCCTTTAATCTCTTTCAACATTGAGAGAACATTGAAACAAGGTGTTTTATTCTCTTGGGGCAGCTGGGTGGGGGCACATTCTCTTAGACCCTTTCCTGTGTCAAAAATGTTGGTTTGATATAATCATTTGGAGATATTCTGACTGAGCTGTGAGGGATTTTGTTTCTTCAGTAGCTGTAAAAGAAACTTACTGTGGGGCATTTCTCCTGCTTATTTTGCAGGTATTGGAAGAAATTTCATGTTACCCAGAGAACAATGATGCAAAGGAGCTAAAGCGTATTTTAACACAACCTCATTTCATGGTAAGCAGATCCTACTCTTCTTTGGGCTATTTTTTAAATTTTTATTTATATATATTCTTTATGTTAGAAAACTTAAGTTCAGTAAATTCTTAAAATCTGCAAGTGGTGGAACTGCATACAATACACCTATTAATAAGTATTTCTAACCTGCTGCTCTGGCAAAAAAATTAATATTGCTGCTACACTTGGTCCTCATTACTGTGCTGAAAACTGTCAGCAGTTTGGAGTAATGTAATCATGGAGCAGTTTCTGTGTTTTTGAGGGCCTGTGTTGCACCTGGAAAGAAGAATGAATCCTTTTGGATATCCACAGACAGAGCTGGGACCTCCTTTTTCTTTTTCCAAAGGTCTTCTTAGGATAAAGGTGTTTTGAATTCATTGCAGAATAAGTGTTTATTTAATATTATTTTACAATAAATCAGTAGTTTGTACAGTCTGTTGAGTTTGTATTACATATCAACACTCTCTGGGTCTGTTTCCCAAATCTGATTTGAGTGCAGTAATTGTCTTAAATTCAGGGATGTTGCTGCTTTGTAACTTGGTTCAAGTTGCTGAAGTCCACTAATTAAATCTGCTATACACTATTGTCAGCTTAAAGTCATTAATTTGATTTTCCCTAACACAAGGATTATATGCAGGGGGCTTTGTGGAATTTGCTCACCTGAAAGCTGAATTACTGTAAGTCTAAAGGATAAACCTAATTTCCAGGGAAGAGTGAGCTGAAACCAACATCCTGTTCAGATATAAGATGAAATCTGAGTAGCTGCATGTCCCAGTGTGCTCTTTTGATGGTCCCTGTAGCCTTGGCTACATTTGGTTTTGTACTTTAAATCAGATCAGGGGCGTGTTTTTTAAAGTGAATCTCCTGATTGCCCATTATCAGTGTTTGGTTTGTATCACAGAAGGGTCTCAGAGCATGCAAACCAACTTTTTTCAGATAAAATTAAAGTGAAATATGTGCCAGGATCCAGTGCAATCCAGCAGCTGATGGACACTCTGTCCACGGGGTGACTTGGAAGTTGGTCAGAGGAAAAAACTCCGGCAATGTGTTCAGTGTGTACATCAGGTCCTGACTAATCCAGTGGTTTTACTTTTTATTCATTCATATTTCACTGCACTAGTTGTTAATGCAGACATGGATTTTGTACCCACTCAGCAACAGTCTGATGTTTTTCCCTGGAGATGGGACCTATCCTATCCTAAAGTTTGTGACAGCTCTGATTCAGCGTTTAACAAGAACACTTGCTTGAAATAGAACATAAAACAAGGTGGAATGGTACTCAGCCATATTGTAAGAAGGGTTTTTTTAAAAACCTTTCTCTGATACTGAGCTTCATTTGGAATCTGACAGGTTCATTTGATTTACTTTTTTTGTGTGTAATTACCACACACTGTTGCTAAAACATCAAGCACTGTGGAGAAAAAGCTTTTTTGAATTACTTTCAGAGTAGGCATCAATAAAAGTGGTTGTGGTATATAGAAATTTCATGTATCAGATCAAGTGACTGGAAAATTGAGTTGAAAATCCTCTTTTTTTAGGTGTTAGTGGATGAAACTCTGCAGGCCTTTACAGAACCAAGCCAATAAAGTGTGTTTGTAACAGATCTTCAAGGTGTTCTGTTCTAATTCCCTTTTTCCCTCATGTGTCTTATGGCTGCAGAAACAAATTATCAATTTATTCTGTGCAAGTTTAAGATTTTAATTTAAAGAAATGTATGTAAATTTTGCATGAAGGTCTTTCAGTAGATAATTAATTTATGAACTCTTAAAGCATTTTCAAGTACCTCATTTGTTATGTATGTACACATTTCAAAGAGCTTTTATTTCATTACATGACTTCCAGTAGTTTTTTGAATATGCCAGTTTCATATGTAAAAGATTATATTATATAAGTTTAGTGTGTTGCAGCAATTGAAATATTTGCTGGGAGACTTTTGCTTAATGGCAAATTGAAGTTTTATCCATCATCATATGCTTTCCTATGCTATTGTGTGCAGACACTGATCCTGCAGTACAGTAGAAAGCAGTTGTTCTCATTAGACTAATTTTTAGCACGATTATCATGTTCTGCAAAGGAAAAGCAGACAGGAAAAAAAACACATTATCAAAATTAGTAGAAATGCCTGAAAACAGGCATCTTTAAGTAAGGTCCAATAGGAATCTTTTTATTAAATGTTTTCTATATTAAATTGAGTTTTCTGTACTTTAATGTATTTCTGAATTAGTGTTCATTTGTGTGAACATATTCAGAAGTCATTTAGTGTAATTATGGACCTTTAAAAATGCTGAAAGTGCCATATTTTAACCTCACACAAGGTGAATATTATTGCTAAAAATAATACAAAGCAGGGCTAGTATTTGATTTGATAAAAATGTAAGGAGCTGGATTGCATAAGAAATGTAATATTAAATTATGGAAAGTAGGAAATACAGGCAGGGGAACAGAATCACCTCCAAGGTCATTGTGTCCAACCATTAACCTACACTGGAGTAAACACATATAAATGGACACACAAATAAATCTATTTTTAATTAAATATTGTTAAAATGTTTTAACTTACTTATATGGTCCAGGTCTCTAATATGAAATGTTACTTCAGTAGTGCAGATTAATGCAGAGGAATTGTTGTGAGTTTGAGCTTAGTGGTTGACAAAATAAGGTGAAAAATAAGAAATGCAGATACAGGTTAGTATTTAACTAAAAAGAGTATGTGTGTAGATGGGCTTGAAACACTGGAAAATGGGAAGGAATGTGGGCAAAGCATTATTAGTTAAGGGAATTTTCTTCCATCATTATAGTGCTGACTTCCCAACTATAGTTTGAAATCGATTTGAGAAATGGCAATATAAAGTGTTTAAGAAATTACCATTTATAAGATAATTCAGAAGTGCTACTGAAGTAGCTAATGAAGCAGTATTTTAGCAGTTTGTTCGTTTGCTCTAATTTTTGTCTAATTTTGAACTAAGGGTTGTGGTGCTGGCACCAAGATCTAGGGAAAGTATGGAAGCGATTATGACAGTAAATAATAAAAAAACCAGTATTTCCTTCTTTCACTTGGTATTGATCCACAGTCTGCCTTTATTAGCGAAATACCATGGGATCTGAGTAGCTTTCTATTTTACTAGAGTAATTATTATAGAAAGGCAGATTCCTGATTCTCTGTGTGTGCACATGAAGATGGATTCACTCTGACACCCTGCAGGTGTCGAGAGGATGGGGGGAAGGGAGGCAGCATCATTCTCATCGAAGTACCTGCGGTAAAAATCACATTACTTGTGCAGGTTTTAGAGTCTCAGTGTGTGTGTGTGTAGGAAATGCAGTTTGAAAGTTTATTTTAGACTCCTTTAAGGGAAAAGTTCTTCAGTAGGAAACGGAGCACAAATATCTTGGATTTCCTTGACTTTCTGAAAAGCTTTTAAAACGCTTACAAGGAACGAGCGAGGGGCATCGGAGACGATGGAAATCTGACATTTTGTTGCTGTTCTCTCCTCCAGGCCTTACTTCAAACTCACGATGTAGTGGCACATGAAGTTTACAGTGACGAGGCGCTGAGAGTGACCCCTCCTCCCACCTCTCCCTACCTGAACGGGGACTCCCCCGAGAGCGCCAACGGCGACATGGACATGGAGAATGTAACGCGGGTCCGGCTGGTGCAGTTCCAGAAGAACACAGATGAGCCCATGGTAGGGAGGGAAGCTCACTATTTCCCTTGGCTCTGTGCTGGTAGACACCAGTATTGTAATGATTTTAGTGTCGGTTTCCTCACTTTCAGGTGGGGTTGTCAATAGCTGGAATAGTCCAGCAGCTGCTGTAGATGTTTATCCTCCTTGAAATGCTTTGTGTGCACTCACACTACTGCTGTGCCACTAGGGCTGGGTTTGTTTAAAAACATCCTCGTAGTAGTTATAGCAAATTTATTCCTTAAACCCAACTGGAGCCCTTGCACTTCAGTATAAAATCACGTTTTTAACAAACCACATCCTTATATGCTCATACATTGAAGTATTGCATCCTCACTTATAAATAGTATCTGGTTTTATTGCCCTTCTTGAAGTGAGTGACAAAGATTTTATTTTAATCTTAAAATTTATACCCTGCCTTCAAGCTTTCAGGAAACGTGAGTATTCTTAACCACTCAAGAATCACAGTGCTTAATGTTTTATTTTAAAAGTAGAAACATTCCTTTTTTTCTAGGGAATCACTTTAAAAATGAATGAGCTGAACCACTGCATTGTGGCAAGAATTATGCACGGAGGAATGATTCATCGGCAAGGTAATCACATCTCATGAAGAGTTTTGTCTTCAAAACCAGTTATTTTAGATCCTTTTGTACAAACTGTGTACATTTTCCTGATTTGATTGCTACTATTCCATAGCAGTGTCTCTGTGCCTGCATGGACTCCTGCTAACTGCTTTAGTTACCTTCCTGTTGCAGATGTCTGCCAGGGTTTTGAGGTGAGGGCCCACTGTGTTTTATTTAGGTCTTAATTAGGATAATTACTATCTTATTACTGCGTGTAGCTCAGCAAGAAATGGAAACAACAATAATTTCTGGAGCTGTACTGGTGTAATCCTCTGTCCAAAATAAAAATCCCTACGCAAGTAGCGGTACTTTCCCTTGCAAAAATGAAAGAGCTTTGTCCACACAGTTCTTGAGGAGCTTTAAATTTTTGGTGTTGCGAATCACAGAAATGGTGTTTGAAGTAAAAATACTACTTGTGCCTAGATTCTAAATCTTTATTTTCAGTTTCACTACCATAACAAATCCTGCAAACATGCTTTTTTCTCCTTTTTGTCATTTTGTGTGTTCAGATCAGATGTCCAAAAGTAACTGGATTTTGTCCTGCTTTAAAGAGGTTAACTTCCCTACTGGGTTGTTGGCTGCAAGTTTGGATTGGAGTCATGAAAGGGAGTCATGAAAGGGTTACTGCTGTAAGTTCAGACTGACACCTTTTTCTTTTGATGAAAGCAAAAATTTTCTTAATTTTTCAGACCAAAGTTCCCTCTAGACTACTGTTCTGTTTCAAAGGAAGCTAGGAACAGGTAATTGGGAAGACAAAATATATATTCACTTTGTCTCAGTGATATGGTAAAATCTGTGAGGAAGCAGGAAAGACAGAAGTTTTAATACAAGCAAAGATGCAATTCAGAGAGAATTCTATATGCCTTTGGAGGACCTTCTGAATTGAAACTTATTTGCCATCTGAAAGTGAGTTTTAAAAGGAGATTGCTGTAAGATACACAGGAAAAAGGTTTTGTTCCAGTTGTGCTTAGGTAGTGGTGATGCTCTGCACAGTATTGCTTCACATGACTGTGTTCCATAATGGGGCTAATAAAACTTTTAAAACCTGCTAAAACTGGGAAAAATATCCAACTGTGCCCATTAAAACTCTTCTTCTTGATTATACAGTGTCTTTTATTTCTAAAGATTTGGGAAATGTAACCTATTCTCCATGTGTTAAATCTGGCTAAGGTAGTGCTTCTGCACTGGGTGTAGTTTGAAAGTGACCTTTACTTATGTGTTCCTGTAGTATGGTCATCTTATTTTTAATGCTTCTAATTCTGTTAGTGCTGCAGATGCCTCAGCTTCACTGCTTTATGCAGCATATCTATATTTAGAGTATTTTTACTGACTAGAAGAACACAAATGTAGTTTGACAGTGACCTCAAGCACCATCTTTGAATCCTATTGGTAGGGCCTGTGCCTTGTATTGGTTTTGGGGAGTGTTAGGTCATTGTTCTCTGCTGTCTCTTTTTGATGTATGGAAAACTGACAGGCAATATCAGAATGTCTGGGTAATAAATCTACTGTGAGGGTTACAAGAACTGTATAATTTCAGGTCCAGCAATATTAAACACAAACTGCAATTCCCAGGCACAAAATTGTAGCTGCTGTGAAGTTGCCTCCTGTGTCTCGGCCAGCTCTGTTCTAATCCTCGTGGTTGAAATTGTTCTTATTCCAAAGGTGGCAGAGTTGAAATTGGAAGAAAGGCTTTTAAAGATTCCATCCACTCACACCTTCCAGAGCATTCAATAAAAATGAAAACCAGTGTCAGTCATTAAGAATTGTCTTTGTTGTTGACATGTCTGCCAAATGTCCATTCTTTATTCCCAATTTTTATGTCTACTTCTTCTTACAGTCATGAACATAACAATATTCACTTCTGTCAGAGTGACAGAAATGGGAAATGATGCAGAAAGGGGGATTTTATTTGGTACAGGAATGTTATCTGATGATGAATCTGATTCTTAGTCTAATATGTAATTCCATCAGTTTTATCTTTTGAATAATATCAAAGAATCTTTATACTATTCCAGGCCATATGGTGGTTTTGATTCAATATTATTGTTTCATAACAAAAACATATTTTTCCCGTTTACTTAGAGAATGCCTGGGCATCTCTTGTTGTGTATTCACTGCACTCTGAAAAACAGATTTGTAGCTAATACAAAGTCCTTTTCTGAATCTAGCAAAAAAAATTTTAATGTTGTTTTCTGTTTATGCTTTTGTATGACTATTAGTGCTGTGTTATCATTATTTTAGTTTGTAGAAATGTGACCTGAGGTGATTGTGTGTTTGTTAATTCTGCAGGTACGCTACATGTAGGGGATGAAATCAGAGAAATAAATGGAATCAGTGTGGCAAATCAAACTGTAGAACAACTACAAAAAATGCTTGTAAGTGCCTGAAGTCTTCCTCATGTCCTGTGTAAAAAGCACCTCTCTTATTTAGTCAGGACTTTCGTGTAACTGTGTTCCAACTTCCCCTTTTTTTTGTGTTCTTGACCGACTACATGTCCATGCAACAGAAAGTTCTTTCAGTTTTTAGCTGTGGGGCTCACAGTTACTGGTGTTACAAATTTAAAAAGCATTACTTTGAGCTCAGAGTGTGTCTTTTTCCAGGAAAACTCCACCTTCGGCCTTGCTAGTAGAGTCTGTTTGATATTTCCATAACACTTGCTAATTTTTCTGCATACAACTCTAACCTTGAGATCTTGGATGGTGTCATTAATCCTATACAAGCGTAAAAGGAAATTGCATTTTTTTTGGAGGCCACAGTAAGCCAGCCAAAGAGATAAAGGGGGGAAACTCTGAGATCTCTTGAAGTGATCTGCTCACCTTTCTGCCCAGATCGAGTCAGCCACGTGGTATTCACGAGTATTCAGATTGCCATTTAAGAAAATATGTTGTCACAGTCTGCTGCTATTCTGGAGTTACTACTTGTTCTAAATATTCTTATACAATAGTAAATGCAAAGTAGCAGACCCCATGTTCTCTTTTGATGGAAGACTATTTTTTAAATTCCTACCTTCAGTACAGTAAAGTGCAGAATATTCAGAATTTCCAGAAACTGAGTACAGTTTTACTATTTAACGTGTATGATGAAAGGGAAGAAAATGCCACTTTGTAGAAAAGAGTGTAGATGACAAAAATGTAGCTACAAAGAAGAGATTGACATGGAAGAAACCTACACATCTCCAAATCTCTCACATTAAAATACAATTCTAGATTCTAGGCATTCAAAACCTGGTCAGGTGAACAAACTGGTAATGCATCCTTTAGATTAATGAGGACAGTTTGAATGTTTGTTTGTTTGTTGGTGATATGACAACTTAACCATAGCATTTTAGCTTTTCATACTTGGGCTGAGATGTTTTCCTTTCAAGCATTAACAGTTTGGAGATTTTCTCTTCAGTTTTAATCCCAAAATGTTTTGTTTTTTTTCCCCAGAGGGAAATGCGTGGAAGTATTACCTTCAAGATTGTGCCAAGTTATCGCACGCAGTCTTCATCCTGTGAGGTAATGAATTTAATGACCCATCCCCTTTCTTCTTCAGTCCTTTAACTAACTGCCTGCTGATGGCTGAATGTTACTGCTTTCTGGGAAATTGTTTCTGCCTGTCCTGTTAGATCACGCACACCAATTTTACAACAAAGATAACGGAACACGAGTAGGTCCCACCTACCTACTCAGCCCTGCCTTCATATTCATCTCATCAGCACCTTGACTAACTCTTTACAGCCTATAAAGAAAAAAAATAGGAAAGGGGATTCACAACTTATGCATTTAGGAAGCCCCTTTAAAATATGACCGTTTAAACTCATGCTTCAGGAAGTCTATTTAAGTTCCTAAGCTGAGGAGCGATCCTCCTCTTTTTCAGGCTTTAAACATTATATTGCTGCTTTGGGCTGTTAAGGGTTAATTGAAAACCTGTTTCTGTACAACCCTGTGGAGGTAAATTTGTGATGGTCGTGTGTAACAGTTACATGTGGCTTAAAATTGTGTTTCCCTGAAGAAACGGTCTTTGTCACTACAGAAGAGAAACAGATTTCGAGTTGTTGCTGAACTAGAAACTTGGTATTACGGCTTTTGCACAGCAACGTTTAATTCCCTTCTACTCACAGTCACATTCCAGATTGCAACTGAAGGGAATTAAATTGCAGAAAATGGCTACTTGAGAGCCACTGTTCGGTGTGAGCACACAGATGGCATTTGCAGCGTGCAGATGATGCCAATCTCTCCGTGCCACATACTAAACTGCGCAAACAGCTCCCGAATTAGAACTCCCCGAGTGAAATCACAACCCCTGCTGAAGTCAAGCACCTTATCTTAATTAGAGCTGTGATTTCACCCTAATTGTTCTTGTGTCTCAGCAGATGCTGGAATACACAGAAACTGCTATTGTGGTTGTCAGAACAATCTGTTTTGTAAGGAAAAGAATTGCTGCTTTTTGGTTGCCTTCGGTACTTCTAGTAAAATTCAACAAAAACTGAAAGGTTTTAGAGGTAGAAAGTTTGACAAATTTTCACCTATGAGACCGATTTTCGTAGAATAAATATGAAACCAAAAGTTTTTCATGAAATGCAAAGGCTTTTAGAAAAATTACAGTGTGCTGACAAATTCATGTATTGACTTCTGTGCCGCAAAGAGAAGTAATAATAAAAGATACCTCACTTCCCAATATTGAAATACAGAAACTGATGAAACTGCAGACTTTCTGGGAAGATGATTATTTGGAAAATCTCAGCATACAGCTTTAAATTAATACTATTGGTTGTCATTTTAGTTATAGCAGATAATCTCTTTTTTTTAGCTTTGTGTCCTTAGGCTTTTCATGACTATTTATTTCACAGAAGAATGGAAAATACTCTTACCTTCCTTTGGAAAAAAAATGGCTAAACTAGGAATATGTGATCGAAGAGAAAAAGAAATCATGTCTAATTATCCCAGTTTGTAGCATTTAGCATTCATTTAGTCAGAGATGGATGAGTCTTTTCCACCTGCTCAGCCACAGTAAGACTTTGGCTTGATTTTCATCAGTTACAGGTGTACACAAAAACCCCAGTGCTTTTAGATCATCCTGTTAAAGCATCAATAGTCCTTTGATGCACAGAGAATTTTTTTCACAGAATTTTTCAGGGAGGTGATTCAGATTATGAATCAAATTCTTAACCATTGATGAGGGCTAAAAATCAATATTGACTGACATTACTAACACCGAAATCTTGCTTCTTTGGCCCTCTAGCAGGATAAGTCGAGAAATATTTGGTCTTCACTAGTATAATCTTCCTGGTTAAGGGATTTTTTGGCAACATTTCAATCCATATTTATGTTTGGCTTCCCCCCTCCTTCAGTCATGGACTGGTGCTCATGTAGTTTTACAAGAAGAGGAAAATGAAACAGAATTGAGGACTGGGGGCATTTGAGGCTCCTACCGGGTTCACATCATGGGATTGCAAAACATCTTGTTAATCCTGAATAAGAAAAAACTACATATTAGTAGAATCAGGGATGATGTGCCTTTTATTTACAATCTTAGGCCTTCACAAAGGTGATGGGGACACGGAATGTTTAAGGGTTTTTTTAATAACTGGGATTTCAATTTCGCTTGCCATATTTATCTTCTTTTGTAGTCATTTAAAATAAGTGTTATTTTCTAAATATTGAGCCATTTCTGCATATATAGGGAAGTCTTTTTCCTATGCTTTGTAACTCAGGATCATTAGGCAGTTTTCAAAATCTCAGCTGAATAAATTCAGGTTTCTAGGCATTTCTGGCGTTTCCTGCACCCATGCCTTCCATTCAGTTACCAGACCTTCTGTTTCGTGGAGTAGACCTTGCTTGAAGACATAATGCTTTTGAATTCGCTTGTGTGTAAAAATTGGATCAGTTGATCTGGTGTGAGGTGACCTGTTTAGTCACTGGCTTGGCAAATGACCTGAGTTATACAGATATTTAGAGAACAAGGGGCCAGGGTGTTGTTTTCTTCATCAGATACCAAGAAAATTGCAGATTTACATAAACATGAACTTAAGTAACTATTGCAACACATCCTTCTTATGGCTGATGGCTGTGTACACTGTTGCTATGTTTCAGTTTTATCCCAGTGAGTAAGCATTTTGCTCTGGCCACATTTTCATTCTTACTTTGTAGTGACACAACGTTCAAAGTGACTTTTGATAGTGTCAGACGTGAGAATGGTAAAAGTACTTTTTTTTTTTAGCAAAAAGTGTCCTCATAAGCATACTTTATGTTTCAGATTGTCTTTATGAAACTCTTGTTTCATTAAGAAGAAAAGCCTTTATACACATGAGATTTTAAAAGCCTGGTGGTAGCCACCATGGATTTTTTCCTTTATCTTCCATGGTTTCCATTAGTTCTCAAACATCAGGAGTTTTTATTGTCCTAAGCTTTTTTTAAAATTCGTATTTAATATGCTGACACAAGTGTTCCTTGAGCAATACAGAAATGTAAAAGTATTTTCAGAATTTTGGAAAGTCTGTCTGTTTTTGTTGGAGGTTTTGGTTTTGTTGGTTTTCTTGTTTGGGGTGGGTTTTTTTTTATATCTGACAACAATGTCGTTGATCCAGCTTTTGATCCAGTTTTTGTCAGTACTAATTTCAGCAGGTCATATTTATTAGCTATCATTGAGTTCTTCTCTATAGGTTTGCATCTCAAATGCATTGGTTTATCATTCATAAGCCTCACCTAAAAGCAAGGAATCAACAAGAAACTGGGTTTCTGTGCTGTTTTTTGTCTTGGGGCTGGAGAAGGCTGGGAAGTTCAGACAGTCATGTTTATTAAAATATAATTATAATAACATTTTTACATTACTCAGAATCATTGGATCCTCCAAGGTTTTTTCTGCCCCTATTCCCAGGAAAAGTAGAGCTTTTACAGATTTATTGGAGAAACAAAGTCACAACCAAAACTCAAGTCTTCCAGGCCAGTCCTAAGCAGTCCTGTTATTCTGCAAGGATCTCTGTGCTCATTGATTAGATTGTTCATAGTACAGTTTTTCTCCCTACTTTTGAGTCAGGTATTTTTTGAAAGAAAGACCTGTCCCTAGAAAGTTAAGAATCTAAATGTCTTTGAAATTGTGACAGAACAGAGCAGCCTAATTATGTAAAAGTCATACATAAAAATGTCTCTTGACTAACTTGTTAGATTATTTTTGACAGTGCTGAAATCATCAATAGCACTGAAAATGTATATTTTTCTCAGTGTGTTATGATGAACATTTGCTTTGAATAATATGCTGTCTTGTGTTGAGAATTGTTGGAGGAATACAAATCAAAACATTCTCAAACCAAGAAAATTTCCTTCAAAGGCAGAATCCTTCAAGACAGTCCAGAAATAGTGGCATTCTCTAAACTTGTTTTTCTCCAAATGATTTGGGTGCTTGCATCAGTTTCCAAAGCTTTCCCTTGCTCCCTTGCTAATACATCGCTGACAACAGATCATAACAAACCATATTAAAAAAAATAAAAAAAAGTTAAAATTGATACCTCACCGCTTGAAAGAGAAAATAACAGAGACAGGATTGCAGAGCAAGCAGAAAACCTCTTTGTAAAGCAAGGAAGTCACTGCCATTTTGAAAAAAGTTCTGGTTACAGTTTGATAAAGGTGATGCTGATAATCCATACACACAAGGAAAAAAGGGAATACTGATTCCTTTAGGTTTTTCTTTTTTCTTTCTTTCAATTTTTAAATATTTTTTCAGTAATTAATGGTTTATTTGCTCTCATTTGAATATTTTAAGCTTGTTGTGCTGGAGTCATGTTGTAATTTGAATTAGAGCTAATTTCCCCACTCCGTTACTCATGGCAATTACTTGTGGGAGGCAAGTTTTGTTCTCATGTATGTGGCATTAATCCTTGATTAATGTTACATGAACAGTTTAGCTCCAGGTTTTTAATGTTCACAAAAGGTTTTGATAAAATATGACAGGGTTAACTTTGTTTGCTTAGAAAACTGGTTTAGCCCTTTTTCTCTGCTGTCCTTGATGTTACACAAAATGACCAGACATTCCTAAGCTGACCTTTGCCGTGGAATATTATATTCCAGAATTCCTTTGAGGGTTAAAGGGTTGTTTGTTTTTCATACAACGTATGAGTGGATTATTTTATTTTCAGAAGAGATGGCTCAATTATCTGACCTCATGGAATTAAGCACTGTACAGTCAAAATGGCTTGTGAAAAAGATTGCTCTGAAAATCAGAAATTCCAGTTGTCCTCCCTGTGGCATTTCCCAGTGTGCGCCCTGTGTCTGCTGTCTCTGCACTGAAGTGTAGGGCCGCACTGCTAGTCTGGGTCAAGGGAACTGGCTTTTTTAAAGTGCTGTATTTTGGCAAGGTTTGATACTTTCAAGCCCTTGTGAACGTTGAAGGAAAACCCTCACTGTGCTGTAAAATGGATGAGAAAGGGGGAGAGAGAATCCGGCTTTGTCCTCAGGTCCCAGCCTCTGTGTCTTTGAGGCGCTGCAGGGAGATGCATCCTGCTGAGTGGAGACTGATCTACACTGACAGCCACCACAGAGCTGGAAACATATTCAGAAACATCTTTAGAACAGGATATGGGCCTCATTCTGTTCCAAGTGCTCTTCAGAGTGTAACTTTCAGGTACTTTAACCAAGACTGGTGCATGACTGAGGGCTGGTAGTGTTGTCAGCCACATGAGATCCCGAAAGTCCCAGTTATTAAAAAGCTGAAGGCAACATAAAAATAGTTATTAGCTCAGATAAATCAAAATGTCAAACCTGAATCTTAAGCTGTGGAAAAGCTGCTCAGATTTACAGTGTTTGTAGCATGAAAGCTTTCACAAATGAAGCAGCTAAGCAAATGGTTATAAGGCTGTGGATGTAACTGTTCTTTGAAATATATCTGTGTTCCTGTGATAGTGTTGTGTTGTTAATGAACCTTGTGTCTTATTTCAGAGAGATTCCCCCTCTACATCCAGACAGTCCCCCGCTAATGGTCATAGCAGCACTAACAATTCTGTTTCGGTAAGATTTCCAGTTCCACACAGAGAAAGTGTGAAAGTTTTGTTGGTGCTCATCTGCCATTACTGTTATACTTATCGTGTGGTCAGTGGAAAATTTTGTCCTGCTGAGAGAACCCAGGTTATTGCATATGTAACTCCCCATTTTCTTTTCTCTTCTTTTCTTTTTTTGTTTTTTTAAGGGCTTTTACCAACATATTCTTCTCATTAAAAGCCATAGAGTGAATTAAATGTTAATAATTGTACTGTGACACTTGAGTCATCCTTAAATCATTATCAGCACTTCCCTCAAAACTGAACAGAGGTTTAAAGTGGAAGCTTTTATTTCCATCCTGAACTTTGGAAGCAGAGTTTGAAGGAGGAGTAACTGTGCAGTTGGTATCCCAAGACATTTTAGACTCTTTTTTTTTTTTAAGTTGTGTGTTTTGAGAGCCCTCTGGAACGTGTACTGGTTTCCGCTATCTGAGTTAAGGAATTGGTGTGCTCTCTGCTGTCGTGGTTCGTGCACATACTGTGTGAAACATGAGCCTTGCCTGGATATGGAAAGCAAAAGGAAGTGGCTTTAAACTGCACTACAAACCAAGCTATTACCATCACATCTTTAACACAAAGTACTTCTGTTTTGTATGTATTCAGGTAGAAAGGTGCTGTCGACCTCCTGTTCTTCCTAAAGTACATTAATGTTAAAATTCGTGTTGTTTATCATTTGTTGTTGTTTGGACCAATGTATTAACTACACACAAGTTCCTTCAGTGAGTGCGGTCAATATCATGAGTTCATGGGACTAGCTGAAACCAAACAAAAAAAACCAAAACCAAGTAACTATTTCTTTAACTATTAATAAAAATTGCAACTTGGACACTATTTGCCACAAGGTGAAGTGCTTATTAATTAGTAGAATGAAAAATAATTGTGAATGAAAAATTTAAGACATTTTTGTGAGTTAAATTAAATTTATAACATGAAAGTAGTTGTAATCTTAATTCTCAGCACAATTGATCACATTATACATTTTAATCATAGGTTTTTTAATATTTATAATAGCCTCTGTCTTTTGAAAGCAAAACTTGATACTTAAGTGGAAAAGGCATTCACATAAAGAGCCTCTTTCACTTGGTGGTGCTTTTGTGTTGAAGATGCTGAATTATTTATTAAAAAGCACATTCTCTATCTGCTTAAACTTTTTACCTGCTTTCTTCAGCTTGCTGCTAAACAGCCTGGGTTTGATTTTTCTTTAAGAAAAAAGTTATTTCTAAACATGGGTCAATGCTTTATACTTTTGTCTAACTTACCATTTTACCGTAATGTAATATGCATAACTAACGAACGGTGTTATGTACCCTTAAAAAGTAAAATGAAAATTTCTTCTCCTGGGTTGACTTTATTCTGCAGGACTTGCCATCGACAACACAACCAAAAGGACGACAGGTGAATAGATATCCTCCATGGGAATTTCTTTAAACTTAGCTGCTAGCAAACATCCCTGCTTACCTTTTCCCCCCTCATATTCTGTATGTGCTGGACTAAAACATTGAAGCTTGGAAAATTTGTTCCTTTTTTTTTTCATTTTTCTTTATAACTCATTTGTTTGTGGCTAATTCAAAATAGCTTTTTTTTTTTTTCCATATGTCCACATGTGTGAGTGTTACAAAGTCATTGTGAATTTAACTGGAGATGTTGATTTAGTTCAGAATGCATTAATAGACTTCCTGTTGTGCAATTACCAGTGTAGGTTTTAATCTTAGGAAAGCTCAAATTTCTATTTTAGCTGGAATAGAGATGAGTAGGACAGGTGTCTAAAACTCTAAAATACTGTGCTGACAAAGATTGTAAAGCTTGAGTTTATCTGAAACTAATTACTAACATTAAGAACGTTTTTCAAAGAAAAACATTAAGGACATTTCCTCTTAAGGTTTGATAAGTCTGAAGTTGGTCACTTAAAATTTCAGTTCTTAGTTCCATATTCAATAACCTCCCTTAACTTTGTCACCTTGACCTGGTGGATGTGAATTCAGCACAGACCAAAGAAAGATCTTCCCTCTCCAGAAAACTCCAAGAAGGCACATGGGGCTCCTCAGAGGATTTCCTGTCTTTTTCTTTGCAATTTTAAGAATTTTTGTTCTTTTACTGCAGCCTCCAAATGAACACATAGTGTCAAGTGATTTGTGATTCATCTCCAGTAACTGCTCCAGTTATTTATCATCCTTCCAGAATCCACCTCTGATTTTTTAACCATGTAAATCATTAGCCTCCTTCTCTACCAGGAATTATTTTTAATAGCTCTTGCAGTTCCAAGAAGTCAATCAGCTACATTAACTCTTGTCTTTGAGAATCTTTTTATACTGCTGTCTGGTTGAGTTGGCTGGAACTTGTATTGCAAGAAAGTTTTGCTCTCACTTCACTTCCCATTTTTAAAGCTCTCTATGGTTCTTTCAACTTCCTATTTTCTTCTGAAGCTGCCTGAATGTAAACCTGGAAAGGGCTTCACCTTCCAGACATTTATATTAGGTTTTCATTTGCTTCTCATAGGGTTTTATCCCTAGGAGAAGAAACTTTGTTCAAGGCAGTATCAAAATAATGGTGTTTCTCTTACTCAAACCATTTATAATTACCTGATTTTTTTCAATTTTTATCTGATTTTTCCCATTGAACCAGCATATTTTTCTTGTCATCCTGGAAAACAGTGAGGGCTTGTCTAATAGATATATTTTTATGTGTAAGGAAGTCTGTAATGTTCCATGAGCTGCCAATATATGGTGGATAATGGCTCAAACTGGGGCAGGGACTTGAAAAGCAGGGAAGTTTCTGGATAGTAAAAATACTGCTGATGTTTCTACACCTATATGAGTAAGTAGGCAAAACAGGGATTGGCTCAATATTGATTACTTCATGAAAAACAAATTACAAAGTAAACATACTTGGTTTCAAAATATCCTATTTCTCAAGTAATTGAAAGAAGATGAGTTGCCTTTTTAAACTCAATACACAGCAGAGGAAGGGTCAGATTTAATGTATTAAAGGTTGAGTTCTATATTGGTATTGTCATCTGATGCTCTCACTGCAGACCAATAAAAATACATCAGATACAAGATAAAAGTGATTAGCCATTTTAAGTTAATTTACTCATGTTGAGGTGCAGATTGGATTACTTCCTTAAGTGCCATGAGTAGTGCTAACACTGCACAGTTACAGCTATTATTGGAGCAGAGTTTGAGCAGAGTTGAAGTGATTGCTACAGTGATTGTTCTTTCTAAGAAGGATATTACTTTGCAATGTAATTGCTGGGGATTTTAAAACCTAATCCATTTTTAGTAAGAAAATCAGCAGTACATGTTTACAAGGCTGTCTGAGATGCTGTAGGATGATGTTTGAAGTTCATGAACTGTAGATATTATCCATCTAGACCATGACACTTAATTTTCATTTTAAGATCCTTGGGTGCATCAGGGCTCCAATTAGCAACCAAATCTGGAGATCACTTTTATTCTTATTTTCTAGGGTTGAGACCTCAGTAACACACAAGGAAAGGATTGGTATAATCTTTTAAATTGGGAAGTCAGAGTCTGTATTCTTTCTGTTCATGTTCCTTAAAGAATAACTTGCTCAAATAATGAGTTTTATTTACACAGGAGCAGACTCTTACTGAAAAACCCATACAGAAAATTTCTATATTCCTCCTGAGTAACTCTGTGATAGGTACAATACAGGACTTCCTAAGAAAGATTTTTTTTAATGTCTTAAATCTTAAGAATTCTCATCCTAAAAATGACTAATAAAGCCAAAATCCTTTATACTGTCCAGCAAAATCTCTTGTCACAGTAATACTTAAAACTTACCATGGTACTTCAGTTGGAAAGTACATTACAGATTGCGTTGTAAGGTGCTGGCTCAAGTTCTATAATGATTTGTGATAGTTAATAACTGTTTGAGGGACTCTAGAGTTTATTTTTTTTTTTGCTGTTCAGACTCTATAGAAATCATGAGCTGTTGAAATAACATCATATGTCTCCATCATTTGCTGGAGGGGGCATTTTTATTTTCAACTATCACTTATGCTTTGGCACCTTCCTTTTTGTTTCTTTCTTTGCTTGTTGCAACCAATATGTGTAACTCCATTCACAGATCAGATTTTCACCTGTTACTCTGAATACCATACCAGTAATGATATTGCAGTGTCTCTTATAAACTCTCTTTCTTGTAGATCTATGTAAGAGCACAATTTGAATATGATCCAGCAAAGGATGACCTCATTCCTTGCAAAGAAGCTGGCATCAGATTCCGAGTTGGTGATATTATCCAAATCATTAGCAAAGATGATCATAACTGGTGGCAGGGTAAACTTGAGAACTCCAAAAATGGTACCGCAGGTCTTATTCCTTCTCCTGAACTTCAGGAATGGTATGACTTAAGTTTTCTATAAAAATGAACTTAGTTTTGATTTTATTTCTGTCTTTCACACTTTTCATTGTTGTATAGCTAGCCTTTGAATTGTTTTTCTTCCTTTTTTTTACTATATTGACTCAATTTGTCTGGTATTGATTTTTTTTCCGCATGTATGCGTAGCAGTAAGGGTTACATGCAATTTCATATGTGTGGTTACATTAAAAAAATAAATTCCCATGTTAATAAACATTGTGCATTCTGATATACTGTAGGAAACTAGGATTGAAGATGGCTGCATGCAAATTTGTTATATAAGAGGGTCAAATCAATTTCTCTTTCAGCTTCTAATCAGAGGTTTCATTAGTACTGTTCACATGCAAGGGCTACAGGAATAGGTTTTTAGCAACTCATCAGGAAAAAAGGTCATTGATGGAGTTTTAGGGTTTTCTTTCCTTTTCATTTTTCATATGAATGTCAAAAAGCAGAACAAAATCACAGTGCGAGTGGCAGGTTCAGTGAACAGCAATGGCACTGAGCAGTGCAGAGCCTTTAAACAGCCTCTTGCAGGAGCTCTTTAGAAAATATTTTAAATGTATCAGCACAAATTCAGGCAAGCGAGTGCTGGGCCTTGGATGGTGTGGCCATAACTCAATAAAGTTTATCAAATGCATAATCTAGCCCAAAATACCTCATGCAGGATTTGCTGTGTAAAAGAATTGGAGTTGTGCACAGCTCCTGTGCTCCTGTGCTGGCTGAGGGAGATTTTGCCAGAAGAGAGACAGAGGCAGACCAGGCCTTTATTTCCATCTCCTGAGCTCTGTGCAGGTCCTGATGTAAGGGAGGCACTGATGCACTTTGCAGCAGGGTCCCTTGCAGTGTTTCACCCTAAAGATCAACTTCCATACAGTCCCCCAGCACAGCAACACCTGCTCTGGAGTAATTTAGACCGTGGTGGTCATTCCAGACCTTGTGCTCTTCCATTCTGATCTGCTGCAGAGTGGTCTGGATTCATTCCAGGAGCTGCCCCTTCCTCCCATGCTCACTTCATCTGTGAGCTTCCATCATCCACCTGTAAGAAAATACTCTTACATCAAAATGTTATCTTTAATCTCTTAAACTGTGTTTTTAAAATTTTTACTGTGCTCGTGTTCTGTTCAAAGTCTTGCTCTTCTAATTCATTCTGTGCAGCTTTTTAAAGATTTTTCATTACAACAGAAAATGTTTTTTCTCCTCCTTACGTCAGGCGAGTTGCTTGTATTGCCATGGAAAAGACCAAACAGGAGCAGCAGGCCAGCTGTACTTGGTTTGGAAAGAAAAAAAAGCAGTACAAAGACAAATATTTGGCAAAGCACAATGCAGGTATGAAAAAAAAAATGCAGGTATCTGTAACAAGTTACATTTTTTTGCAGTTCAAGCTTCGCCATTAATTGTTCAGCTGGTGCTATTATATAAACCTAATGAGTTACTTAGGAAAATAAAAGTAAAACTCTAATTATGCCAACATTACTCTGCTTGTTCTTTGCTATTTAAGCATAGAGCTTAGTCAGTGAGAGGCAAGCTGCCACAAAATCAGTGCATCATAGAATATCCTGATAGAGGCTTAGTTTGTTTGCGGGTTTATGTTTAAAGCAGCATTAGAAACAAACAGGATATGATTTTTGCAACATATATCACTGTACTGTGCTCTACAGAAGACTGTGCCGTACCATCCTTGTTAATATGTATTTATAGTTACAGATTACATATGTGAAAACATCATGAAAGAGCATTTTTGTTGAAATGGTGCAGCTGGAAGTGGAATAAGAGCCATTGCATAGTCAGGGTGTTATTTACAGTTACCAAATGGAACCAGCTGTGGAGGTTTATCCTCCTTGCCCATGATCTCTGCCTGAATCCTGAGTTTGGGGCTTCTGTTTAGACTGCTGAAAAAATGAATTGTTTTAGAAAATGTTAGAAGTGTGGAGTAAGAGATCCTTGTCAAGCAACATTCAGTAGTTTTAGTAGTAAAGAAGACAAACCCCATCATTTATGAGCTGAATTTGCTTTTTTTTTTCCTTCTTTTAATATAAAATACTTCATGTGCTGAAACTGCTTTTCAACACTTTTCTGTTGCTTCTGCATTGATAGCACATTCTGTGATGCTTATGTTGCTGTGGTCTCCTGAGAGACTTGCAGAGATTTTTATTAGAATCAGAATAGATACCTGTCCAAGCAGTGTAATGAAAGTATTCTATATTGCATTAATTTCTGGGTTTTTTTTTTCAATTGCATTCTTGAACACACCAATTAAAGAATATAAATCCATATTTTATGTATTTCTCTTTACCTGCACAATGTGTGCAGTATCAGAGCTCATAATGTGTCACTATTACAGAATATGTATTTCCTTAAAAGTGATTTGAAAGTAAATTCTAAGAAAGTCAAAGGACAGTAATTGTTGTTTATACTCTTTCAATTCAGTGTTGCATTTAAGATGTTCACAGGTGAATAGAAAACTATTTGTTCCCCTGGAAGCTCTCACAAGCAGAGATTGAAAGCTTTAAGTAGGTTCCTTCCTTTTGCTGGTGTTAACACCCTGCTTGTTCTAATGTTTCCCCTTCATTGCAGTAACACTCAACCACATTTTAATAATTAAAACAAAAGCTTTTGAGAGTTAACTGGATTTTAAGAGCCTAAGTATTTCACAGTACTGTTCTCAATTGCTCCAAGCACACATTCCCACAGCCTTGCACTTCAGTTGTGGCCATGCTGTAAACTGGATCCAGAACAACCCAAAAAAAACATGGATTTTTTTTTCTGTAGGGCAGATCCATTTCCTAATGCAGCTCTCAGTGCAAATCCAGAGCTGAAAATGTCTGTGTGAGTAAGCAGGGCCTGCTCCAATGGAGTGAGCTGAAGGAAGGATAGCCAGGGAAGGAGAAGGAGCAGCTCAAAGATTTTCTGTCACTTAAATTCCTGAAGGGAGTCTACAGTTTGCAGTCTTGACATAGGGGCACATTTTGGAGTAGGCTGATGGCACTTTGATTCACACAGTTCACCTGCCTTCACCAGCAGTGTTATATCTTTATTTGATTTGTATCAAAGCAGGTGTTTGCCAAAAATTAGAAATACAAACATTAAAAATCATGATAATGGCCATAAAAGAAACTGTTCCCTTCAGAATACAACTTCACCTTTCCTCTAAGTCAAGAAGTTAATGTAAGCACAGACTGAAATCAAGATTTCTTGCAGAAGTGTTACTGATCTTAGTGTCCCTGAGGTACTGAGGGTGATGTCAGTAACATTCCAGGGAATGACACCAAGTATAGGATATTCAATATATGAATATTACCAATTGCTTGGGTGCTTATGTGAGTTCAGGTTTAACTGAGGTGGGAATTCACATTCTCTGAAGCTCTCTGTCCTATCCAGGATTGTTAGTCAGGAGTGTGGCAACACTGGCCCTTGCCCTTTCAGTGCCTCTGTTTCAGGATAAAAACCAGATATTTTCTTCTGCTGGATCCTAAACAAGTATAATCATTGTCAAAATGTTGCTCTTGCAGGAAAGTAGAATTTATTTCTCTTATATCCTAGTATAAAATTAAATAAATTGATCAGCAGTATGTAATATATTTGGACTTGTGTGTTATTTTTCTCTTAGGGTGAGACTGAGCTGGGATGCAGAGAAATGACCCAGTAAAATAACTCAGTGTCAACTCAGATTTGTGTGCCCTGCCAATGATTTGAGAGCTGCTGTGCTATATTGGGATATTACTGGAAGTAGAAATGAGATTATTCTGCAAATCAGACATAGTTTATGAAGTAAACAGGAGATGATTTCAGTTACTTTTTAGAATTAGAAGCAAATACATTCTCCTTTACAAGTAAAATGTAATCCTGTTGTTCTTTCCTTCATGCTTCATGTTAGAGTACTAGGCAATTTCATGATCGTATGTTTTATCAGTATAAAGTCAGTTTTAAATGAAAGCTCACAGAAAAAATGAAATATCTTTTCCATTATCAGATTCACTGACATTTTTATAAATGCTCTAGAGATACGCTGCAGTGATATCCAGATATATTTTTTATTTGTTTTGCTGAAAAGTTATTGCAGGGCTTCAGAAAAGAACAGAACTATGCTCCATATTATGCATAACGTAGAAAATTGCCAAGCTTTTATAAAATATGTTTATCATTTCTTAATGTGATTTATTTGCCTTGTGTTTAGACTATTGCATGGTAAAGTTTATTTTGTGCATATACTTTTTATTTTACTAATATATTACAAGCCATATCTCAATGACCCCTGTACATTTTTCATGCTGTCTTACTCCCAATGGCCTCTGTGCATGTAAGTAACCTGTCAAGTGACAATGCCTCTTTATTTGCTTCTTACTATTTCCTTTCAAGAACTCCTTTTCTTTTATCAGCTAGTAACACAGAAGCATTGAAGTTCAGTCTTTAAGTGTGCCCTGTATTCCTCCTTTGTATATTAAGAAATGAATCCTTTTCCTTTCGCATTTGAGAACCCCACAATCATTAGTTAAATCCATGTAGACTGAGACACATCTTCTCCATGCTACTACTTTGTGATGAAGGCATTAATATGTGTCATTTCTGATGTTTGTTCCTGTTGTTTGTATCTAACATAATGTGGTTTTGTTCAAGAAGAAAATAAAGGATTGATTTTTTTTTCAATTATTATTTTTCAATGGAAAAGGACACTTGCAGGCTTAGTTGGTTAGCATGGTAAAGCTGTTTAGTGTTGTAGGTAATTATTATGAAATGAATTACTAATTTGTTTAAATACTGTGAAGTTGCAAAAAAGACACGAGTAAGAATTCCACTGTGGAATGAAAGAAAAATATGACTTAAATTTTTGCTTCTAGTATTTGGGGAAAGGTTGAAAGAGATTCTTCTATAGGATGAAATTCAGTATGCTTCAAAAGCACTAGGAAGTTTTCACATCTGTATCTTTTCAAGGCCTTAAAGAGTTGAGTGTGTCGATTGGCTGATTTGTAGTTTCACCAAATTGAAGCCATTGGACTTTCTCTCTCAGGTAAAACGACTGCCAGCAAATTGAAAAACTGAGAGATATCCACACTCATCCTAAAAGATGGGTTGGATATAGCTGAGGTGGATATACCACTTAAGACTTGGAAACACTCAGAGAGTCCATAGTTGGGATGGAGTCTCTCCTCCCTCCTTTTCATAGCGTGCAAAAATACAGAACTGAAAACTCTAGTTCACTATTCTGCTCCACAATTGCTGGTTGCTCTAGTCTTTACAAATATAAATAACTGCCTCCTGGCTGCTTCTTTCATTAGAATTCAGCAGGAGTTAGCAAAGATGATGTGTTACTGGGCACAGGAGGAATAAGTTGTTATTAATGAACAAAACTTGATTTGGCAATCATTATATTCCCTGGCAATTGACGACAGATTGATAGGCATGATGGAATTCATCCAATTTCAACTGCAGTTGAAATTATATCTGAAATAATACTTTTACAATTTTTCCCTAAATATGGTGGAGGTTCTTTTCTGTAATGCCATCACTTTTCATTAGAACTCTTCATTCTGTCACCAGTTTTAAAAGCATGTCAATTTAATTAGCACGTGTATTTAACGAGAACTCTAATTACAAGTAAATGGCGTGGTTTGAAAGAATAAATACCACAAAGTATTAACACTGTGCATTTCTCATAGATCTTGTTAAAACATTATTATGAAAGTATCCCTATCAGTGTAAATAGATGTTCTCATACTGTATTCGTGTCGGTCACTGTCTACAGATTTTTCTTTAGTATTGCTATATCTTAGGAATGCAAACGTGAATGGCATGCTGTTAGAGCTGATTTTTGTGGTCTGCTGAACACTGCATGAAAGGACATGCAAACTTTGCTGAGCATCTCGGGAGCTTTGTTACTGCTCTTAACAGTCTTTTTAAGTGAACACTCCTGTTAAAATTGCATAAGGAATGAAATGGTTTTATTTTCCATAACATGTTACTTTTTATTATAAATCTAAAACTTGATAAAATTATCATTTGTAGCAGAATTAGTTGTCACCCTTCAGATGCCTTTTTTTCTTACCCTTTGGGGCTTTCTTTTGTGTTTTAGTGTTTGATCAATTAGATCTCGTCACGTACGAAGAAGTAGTAAAGCTGCCAGCATTCAAAAGGAAAACACTAGTCCTTCTAGGTAATTTTCAGTTATTTTTCTGAACACAGCATCATAAATTTGAAGCCCCCCTGGTGGAATATTTCTAAATTATTTTTTTGTGTTGTGGATCAGGTGCACACGGTGTCGGAAGGAGACACATAAAGAACACCCTCATCACAAAACATCCGGACAGATTTGCTTACCCCATTCCTCGTAAGTAGCAGGGTTCAGTGTGCTGCAGAATTGTTTGTGTCCTCCTTGTTCTACTGCCTGTGTTCAGCTCTGCTGAGACAAGTCCTGCCTTAAAGCTGGGAGCTGGGCAGGACTGGGTGTGTTTCTTTTGCTTTCTCAAAGGTCAGGGTGGAAAGGAGCCCCACTTCTGCATCAAATGTTCCTTACTATTCACAAAACTTCTTGTTAGACTGACTTCTCTCTACTGCAAATATTTGTTAATTTAGAATGAAGGATAAAAGATTTCTCATTTTTAACTTCATATAATTCCCATGAGAAGGAATATGAGCTGGACTTAGAGGAAATCTTTAGTGTTTTAATTATTTCACACAGCCAAGTCTTAAGGACTGGTATTGCACTACAATAGCATCAAGTTTCCAGAGATGCACTAAGTAAAAAAACCACAATTAATTTCACTGCTTACCAGTGGGTTCTTATAAAGAGCACAGAGGTGTATTCCCTTCATGACAATCTCTATCAATACCCTGCAAGAACTGCAGATCCCATTACATGATCTCTTTTAGGTACATCCTTTTTCCTCAAGCTAAGCACACCAAAAAAGAGCATCCAGCCCCTGCCTGTCCTCTCTATTTCAGACTGACCTCAGAAATGCCACACATGGCTCAGAAGTGACGCTCACTTGATTGTCTTCACAGAAACTAGTTATTTTATCTGCAGATGTTTTGAAGATGGACTCAGCCTTTACCATGATGAATGTGCCTTAGGTTGTCTGCATTAGGTTCCTGCTCTGTGGAAGCCCTGAAATTCTTTCACTGATTTTATAAGACTAAAAAGATGCATTTTTGCATTCCTTTACAAAACCACGTATGTACCACCATGTACAAAAGCTACCATGTAGGTAGCTTTTGAGATGGGCCTTACATAGGGTAACAAGTATGGGAGAATGTTTCATGAAGAAATTACCTGCCTACTGAAAACCTGATCAAAAAGATCAGCTCACACACAATGGCAGTTAATTCTAAAGATGAGAAGGCCATACTTCTTTTTCCATATAAGTCTATAGAAGCAATATTTTAAAAGTATGTTATTCCCAGGTAGCTTTCTTCTCTCTTGACCACAGGTAGTCAGGTTTTTAAAATATCCCTTTCACATTCATAAAAACCTCATAAAAAATTTAAAAAAAATGCAGAAATGTTTTTTAGACAGAAGAGGATTTAGAAGAAATATTAGTATCTTAAGTTCAGTAGACCCTAGGCTAAGACTTTTGCTTTTCCCAACACATATCCCTCAAACTCCTGCTTTCCCAGTGCCTGTCCTTCTGACTGCCTCATACTTCGTTGCTGTATATGTGATTTGACAGGTCATCATTCAGTGAATGAGTATTGATAAACAAGCAGAAAAAAAGAAGCCATACATAACCTTAATATTGCTTCTGTACTAAAAATATTTTGTATTTTCAGACACAACCAGACCTCCAAAGAAAGATGAAGAAAATGGCAAAAATTACTACTTTGTATCACATGACCAAATGATGCAGGATATATCAAACAATGAATATTTGGAATATGGCAGCCATGAGGATGCAATGTATGGGACAAAACTGGAAACAATACGAAAGATCCATGAGCAGGGACTAATTGCAATACTTGATGTAGAACCTCAGGTAACTAATTAGAAATGCTAGAAAAATGGGACTCGTCACAAATCCTTCCACCTTATTTAACTGAGATGTTTTTAGTAATGGTACACTAGGTAAGTGCTGCATAAAGTGATGTAAAACAAAAGTCTTTGGACCACCAGGATATCAGTCTGTGGAAATATGGTAATCATGTGGTTGGTTAGAAGAACACAGAGGAGAAAGAAAAATCAGGCTCTCAAGAAACACTAAATATTTATTCATTGTAGAAAATCTGTAGAAAATTCTGATACATTTCCTTTGAAACATCTGTGTAGTCATTACTCTCAATTCACAGGGATCTGTTTATATATTTTGTTAAGTGAAACAGCATGAATTTAGACAATTGTGATGTTTATATTATTCTAGCAGATGGAGGGAAATGGGAGGAAAGACAAAATTGTGACCAGTGTTATCTACTTAAATTTGCTGACTTGTTTCTTCTTTGTGAATAGATTCAGGAAGTTCAAATTTTTCTAAGAATTTCACAACAGAAATGAGATACCTGACTAAATTATTTAAGACAGTTCAGAGTACGATGGTGTTGGTGGTGTCCTTAAAAATAAAATCCCACATTTAACAGTGTTCAGGGAGAACAGCATTTATAGTTAGTTCAAATGGAGCAGCTGTTAGCAGCAAATTCTCTGAGATGAACTTTTTCAACATGCATTATTCAAGAGCTGTACAATTCTCAGAAGTGATTTTAATCTTTGTTAGAATATATTTACATTTGGTAGCAGCTGCCTTTGCCACTTTTTCCTCCAGCTTGTGTCCAGCAAGCCACTTTGCTAAGCAGCTTCCTCATTCATCCCTCTCAGCTCCTTGAGGCCCCGCCTGTTTGTGGAGTTAATCGTGGTTGTCTTGCACCACTTGCCCGTTCTCCCTCGGGCACTCTTGGTTTTGTGAGTTTTCTTGCATTTCACTTGGTTTCACATCTCTTGGTTGGGGCAGGTTGGCAGAGGTGATTCCTGTTGGTAGAGATGAAAACCTTTTAGCTCGGAGAGAGGGTGGATTGGGGGATTTCTGTTTTGTTGGTTTCTTTAAAAAGAAGCAGCTTTGGAGAAGACAGAAAATGGAAGGAGCAAAACCAGAGTGACCTTTAGTAGTCTGACTTTCTCTTGTCCGTCCCTTGGAGTTCAGCTGAGATGTTTAATCCACTGCCCCTCACTTCAGTCCAGCCTGGACCTGTGACAGAGTTTCACATCTGGCAGCTCTGTGTCACTCAGTTCATTAAGGCAACTCTTTAATGGGAACTCTTCTCTTTTGCACTGATTTGGTTCAGGAGGCTGGAGCTGTATTTCCTGCATTTAGTGCTATGCTCACTTTTTAAACACTTCAAACTTATCACATCACATTTTCATTTGTTAAAAAAATTAATATTTTATAATTATAATAATAATTATATTCTAATCAATATTTTTAAACAAAATTTACTCTTCTCCCTGTTTATGGCATGACTGAATTTTTTTACATGGTGTTTCATCAATCAGTTTAAATCTGTATTCTTTGAGACTCTATGGAAAGAAGCTCTCTGAAAATGCTAAAGCTTTTACTGTGTCATAAACTTATTGCAATTAAGAATAAAAATATGTTTTGACCACCAAAAATGTAAAATAATAGAAAAAGTTTGTTGTCTGTATTACTAAGGTCTTTACTAAGTGAGAAACAAATCCAGCATTGGTAGATCATGAATTTTTGTCTTTTGCTTGTGTGACTAAACTTGCTTCACATTGGTTGTTGGAGGTTTCCTCTAAAGTATCTGGGTTTTCTTTTCCCCTAGGCGTTGAAGGTCCTGAGAACTGCAGAGTTTGCTCCTTTTGTTGTTTTTATTGCTGCACCTACGATTACCCCAGGCATTAATGAGGTATGGCACATTGCAATCTGATGTCAGAGAGAGAATTTAGGATGAGATTCGAATGTGCAGATCAGACTCTTTAATTGTACCCTTGTTTGTAAATGAAGAGGCAGAAAAATAATGGAAAAACTTCTATTAAGTTGATTGACATATATTTATTGTTTATGAGCTCATAATTCAAAATGTGGGCTTCGAGAGGAAGGATCCATGTGCTGTATTCTAAAAGTACATATTCTTTTATTTCATTGCCAGCTCTAGCTCGAAGTTCCATTTCCAAATCATTGGCACAAATTACTCAATTGTGAGTTGCAATGCCAGCACTGATCCCACCTTTAGCATTTTCCCTGCACAGAAAATATGTATCAGAAATAGGCTTATTCATTTTGACAGCCGTCCTCTAAGCATTGGAAGCTTTGACCCAAGGGGTAATTGCTTGTGGAATAATGCTAAATATTCATGGAGGTTCACATCCTACATTTCCTACTTAGTTTGGATAGAGTATCTGCTCTGCAGATTGCTGCTGATTTCAAGGGTACCAAGAAATTCTGAATTTAGTGGACACTAAGGCAAACTCCATTTTCACAAAGACTCAATTTGCTCAGTCTTCCTTAAACCATGATATTAAAGTATTTATTCTGTTGGATTTGATCATCAATCTGTTCCAAATATCCTAGATGTCTCCTTGATCATCAAAACACAAAGTCAGAAGCCATGTCACTACAGCAGGATTCTATAGAAATGTAATTACAGTATCATAAGCATGAAGCTAGGACATCACTGCAGAGGCTTCCAGGAAAAGAAGGAGGAAGACAAACATATTTAAATGCAAATATCCTGAATGACTATTCAAATCAAAAGTGGAAGGTGAAGAATTTTGGCCTCAAGGTGGCATTTTACTCACAGCTGAGGCATTCTGCTAGTTCAGTGTGATGCTTTAGTGGGCTCCTTTAGCTCTAAATTGGTATTTTGACAATTTTTAAGCACCAGTGCTAGAGCAAGCAGTGAAAGAGGGATAGGAGGGGGAAGAAGGCTCTGTTCACTTTCACAGCATTGTGTCATTTCACTGTCTTAGGGACCCACACCCTAATGGTACAACCCGACAGTGTTAAAAAAAGATCTCTCAGCACAGCACAACTTACCATGTTAGTGAAGTGACACTTTATGTAACTGATGGTGTGATGCTGTGAATCGGTACAGTCTTGATAAAATACTAAAATTTTGGCATCTACACTGAATTTTCCTTTGTGTAAACAAATAGCATTGTATCAGGTCCCCTGTAAATTAAGTAATTGCTCAGGTTTGTTGCCTCCATACTTAGCTCCCAGATAGTCTTTCCTTGGACTCACTCAACTGCCAGTGGTCCTTAAATTTTAATCCTCCAGTTGTAGGATGAAATACAGAGATACTTGGGACAGTCCTTATGAGGGAGAAAATGTCTTCCCTGATACACTGGGAAGAGAACAGAAATGTTCTCTTTATAATTGTAATGTAATGCCTCTTATAATAGTGGTGGGGAAGTACTTCATGCCAAAGAATTAGTAGAAGTAAAGTATTGTGTTCTAAAGATTTGCATTCATGCTGTAAAACCTGTCTTTATTTTAAGCTCCTGTGACAGAAGTCTCTGCGCCTGCAGGGTTTCACTCAGGAATATGAATTGCTGAGCCAAGGCCACACTTACAAACCATGCTAATTCATTAATCAGTTAAAATTCAGGAAAGGGAGGGGCAGGTGATGGTAATAGCAACAGACCTTACCCAAACACAGGGTCCTGTTTTCCAGGGTTTTCTGGGCAGATAAGCAAAAGTGTGTCTGAGTGGTAGCAGCCACTCAGGGCAGCAAACAAGGGCAAGGAGTGTGTGTTTCCTATTTCCCATTCATGCTTCCTTCTTAAAAGGTTCATTTGCAGAATGAGTGTCCCTTTCTGTTGATCCTGTTGCCCTGCCTTGTTTTATTTTACTTGTGCTTTTTGAGAACACTTCTGTAAATGACTGTCCTTTTTTTTTCCCCTCCCCATGTTTTCTTAAATTTCATCTTTGCTTTTCTTTTCATTTTCCTGCATTCGTACTAATTGTACATAGCTGCCAAAATGGTGCAGAAAACTGCCTGTAAGTACCAGCTAGAGGCTCACAAGGTAGTCCTGGTTACTGCAGTAGTTCTAGAATGTAGATATGCCTGTTCCCATTCAACATTGCTTTTGCCATTGGAGTCAAAATTTAATGTAATAATGACTTTTGATATCTGCACTAAAGCTATCTGCTAGTGAAAAAAGAGGCTATGGAGTAAAAATTCTGCTCTTACAGATGTGGTAAAATCAGTGCAGAGGCCTGATCCTGACAGTGTCTCTCTTGAGGCACTTCAGCCTGCCAAAGATCACACAAAATGTCTCAGTTACCGAGGCCCACACAGCAACAGTCAGGAGACAAAATATTATCCCTTCCATTGAATACAGCAGTGCACCCTGAGCAGTCCTGCAAAGCACAAGACCAATGTAAATCACACAGGGAATCTCCCAGAGTGCACCCACCTGTCTAATCACACAGATGTTGTTGTGCTAAAACAGAGAAAGGAGAGTATCAGAAAACCTTGGGGTAGTTCTCTTTCCTCCAGCTGTTCTACCTCCATTGCCCACACAGCAGTAAAGAGATCACAGGCTCCATTTGTTTGATGTAAACCTTTTGGAGCCAAATTCTTCAGACTTTTAGCTGTGCTTCCTCCCTTCCTACAGCCAAAGAATAAAAGGGTTTTTTTCTTAGGAAGTGTGGAGCTCACCAGCTGTTTAAATTGCTAATTTCTTTCTGTTGAAGCAAAACTGGCAAAGGCCTCATGGTGTTTACACATTGTCCACAGCCTTAGAAGGGAATATTAGTAATTTTTTGGGCTGGGCTTTGATTGCCACAAGTGGCAGCTGTTGTCCTATGCACTTTCAGGCCAAAAAAACCCATCCCTCAGAGAGTGAAGGTGCAGCTGGTGGCCTTTATGTACATGGGATATTTCATGGATAAAGCCATATTTCACTCCTTTCAGCTGTGGTGGAAAAGGAGAGATTAGGAAAGTGAATTGAAATAGGGAGAAAAAGTCTGATCCAATAATGGATACACTGCAGAATTCCTAGTGCACGAGAACTGAGGGAGGAAGGAAAGGCAGATGTTGTGCTCCCAAACATTAAATTTCTGAAGTTGTGGCCATTCATTTGTCTGTCTGCAGCTTGCTGGACATTTTGATAAATACCTTCTTTCTTGACACTGTTGAGAGCACTACTGCTGAAGAATTTCCTTCGTGGAACATAATCCAGGATGTTCAGTATGCAAAATTTAATTAAGACATTTTAGAGAAATTGAGAGGAACTTACTACAGCAAATACTTTGATTACAGCTAGCTTCAAAGATGAATTTTGGTATTTAAGTCTTGCAGACTCAGAGAAAACAGCCAATGTACATGTACAAATAGATACTCTGTCACAAACACAGGTGAAAATTAGTCCCAGAATGAAACAAAAATCAGTGACTTTGTTCTCTTTTCCTTATACTAAGCTTAGGAAAGTTTGAACCTATTTGAAATTTGTTGCAGTGGCCTATCCCAAACTTATTACTGCCCATTAAAGTATATGAAACAAGTAAAGATTTACATTTCCAGCAAGCTGGGAAATTTAGATATTCCAAAATAAAAACTATTTTGATCCCAGTAAAGTTGGATCTAGGGGAAGCTTAGTCTGAAAAATACTGAAATTTAATGAATTTTTGGTTTGGTAGAATCTGTGTGTGCAAGGTAAACTTTACCAGTTTGCTTTTTTTAAGATGAGATAGCTGTAAGATTTCATATTTTCATTGTCAGTCACAGTAAGATAGTGCTGTAGTGAGAAAAGTTCACACCTGTAGGTAAAAGTAACATTGATGGGAAATCTGAATAATAATTCAAAACCTGCATAAGGCCTTAACAGTTCTAAGGCTTCCAGGGGCTTTTCAGTTACTGTTAGCCCTTTGTCATCAGAGATCAAAACTCTTTTCAAGGCGCAGTATGATTTGGATAAGACAGACTGTAAATACAAAATTAATCTTAGCTGGATACATTTAAAGCACTGAAAATACTCTGCATGACAAGTTATTGACTTTCCTTTGGTGGGTAATTTAAGCAAGAAAGGCTTGATGTTCAGCTGATACAAATTGATGTCTCTTTTGGAATCTGTGAGAAGTCGGAAGGTTACCTAACTAGGGTTTTGGCTTAAAGACACTGGGCCATATGAAATATTCCCCAAAAGTATTTAATACTAGTATTGACCCATATTGTTCTGTTTGTTACGGCCTAAATTAAATTTGCACACGCTGGAATTTTCTACAGAAGTTCCAGGAGCTGCTGGTGGTGCAAAATAGCCCACACAGGGAACATTCCTTGAATGGAAATGCACGTGAGGAGTACTTCCCTGACTTGGAAAGAAATTTGTAATAATTTTTAAGTGAAGACAACCACGTCACACAGCCCCCTCCTCATCTGAGGCTGCAGCTTCAGGAGAGAAGCAAAACTGTAACTTTGGCAGAGAACTTCTCCTCCAGAAGTGGCTGGTTTCGTTGCTGCAGGGAAGGAGAACTGTCTCAGAGCAGGTTGTTTCCTTGATGGGACCTGAAAGCTGCTGTTCCACAGCTGCTTGTCACTGTAATTACAAATACTTGGGAAGCTGAAACAGAAAAAAATAAAGGTGAAGATCATCTTAACAGCCAGATAAAAATCTGTTTCCAGAATAATTTCTAGTGAAAAGGCAGTGGGTACTGGGTCTGTATGTCTAAAAGTCTATTTAGAAAAGTGTGCCCCAGCTGATTGACCAAGTAGAGTGAGCCTGTGGATACTGCAGAGCAGGAGTCATTTTGCACCATATCCACCCCAAACCTGTGGGACAGGAAAGACTTGATTGCTTTCCTGTGCCTATTTCAGGGTTCCTGAAAACAGCAAGTGGGTTTGTTGTTTTTTTTTTTTTAATTCATGAAAGAAATTTGCAGGAAGAGAATTCAAACTTGTAACTGCTGCCAAGCCCTGGGAAGAGGCCTTTTGCATCCAGCTCTGTCAGGCAGGCAGACCTGGCTAACAAAGGTCCAATGCCCAGGCTGCCTGGTTCATGTCCAGGATCTCCCACTGGGAGGGGCTGGAAATGCCCTGCTCTGAGACAGAAACCTCAGAGGAGCGATGTGCAGTGAGAAGTTCCTCATCAGAAAATTGTCATTAAAGGAAGCAGACCCAGGAGATGGGTGTCAAACAGAAAACATTACCAGAACTGGGAACAGCTGATACCTGAGCCTCTCCCCCTCCTCCTGTTCCTCATGTTCTCACTGGGACATAGGCCCAGTAGCTCTTACTCGTGCACCGTGTCTGATTTAGTCACATGTGGTCTCCACTGCTGCTTTTCCAAGCTTCCATCCTCTACCTTGCTTTTTTAACTCTAGAGCTGTGTTTTGTCTCCACGAATGACAGTAACCGAGTGCTGTTTGAGTGTCAGCTTCCAGAGGGGGACTGTGCCCTTCCTGCCATGTGATTCCCATAGCTGTAGGTGGGAGAGCTAAAGCACCTCGACTCCCTGAGGCCTTCTTGCCCATTTCCTTCTCAGCTGAGAAGCTGTTGTGGAGGAGCACGAACCAACCCAACTTTTCTTTTCTCCCGTTTTCTCTCCCGGCCGCCGAACAGGATGAATCCCTTCAGCGCCTGCAGAAGGAGTCCGAAATCTTACAGAGAACATATGCACACTACTTTGACCTAACAATTATCAACAATGAGATTGATGAAACCATCAGGCACCTGGAGGAAGCCATCGAGCTCGTGTGTACAGCCTCCCAGTGGGTCCCGGTCTCCTGGGTCTACTAGACCGGGAATGAGAGAATTGAGGAGAAGAAAAAGAAAAAAAAATCTGTCATTACTGGGAACCACCTCATACATGGAAAACCTCTTCGTTATTGACCTTGTGTCAACAGGTCTTGGCCCCTAGAGACTACCTAGATGTAGTGTGACCTAAAATATAATTATTGTCATGTCCGAATAGATAGGAGGAGGGAGAGAAAAAGATGAAACACTAATTTAAAGAGACAGTATCTTTTTTTTAATTATTTCTCCTAAACTTTAATAAAATGTATCTTTAAATATATGTATTATTCAGTCCTTTGGAATGTTATATTTTTGGAAATCATAGCTTTTTATTTCAAGGGCCCCTAAAAACTGCACAAAATAGATGCTGCTTTCTATAATCTATTTTAATAGTAATAATAATATGATTCTGTTACCTTAACTTGGGGGTGGAACACTACATTCTTTTTAGAGTCTGATTTTATGGATTGGAATACTTTTGCTTTCCTTTATTTATTTGAAGTAATTAGTCTAGTGGTTACGAAACAAATTCATAAATTTTAAAGGCCTTTTCGCGCTTTTTTTTTTTTTTTTTTCTCTCCTAGGATAGTATTTTTAAGTACTTTTGTGTAACATCCAGATAATGTGATACTGTCTCTTTGAAGAACTCTGTAAAAGTTTTAGAAATTTGAAATTGGGTCTTGACTCTTAATGCATGTGGACAGTCGCAAGCGTTCATGCCGTTGGTGTATCTGTGTCGATAAAACCTGTAATCTACAGCAAAGTACATTCCGTTCATGGGAACACGTACCCAAGGGAATAAAGCAAAATATTATTCTGACTAAGTTGTAAACCTATGCACATCCCTTGCATTTTGGGCAACTTTATAAAAAAAAAAAAAAAAAAGAAAAACTGATTTTTATTAATAATAATCATGTAGTGAAATGTGTTTGTAATTTTGTCTCAATTTAATTTGTTGTAAGGTGGGAGGGGGCAATTACTGGTTTCACCATTTCAGATCTGTGTTGTCTGAGAGTATTAACGTTTTAATTAAGTTGAAGCAAACAAATGCTGATTTTTAATATGTATGTAATTGTTTAAAGATGCACACATTTTAAAAGAAAATACTGTGCAATGAAGAAACCAGTTTAGACATTGCGATAAACTGACTATTCCAAAAGACTCATCTACAACAGCCCTGTAAATTCCTTTAAAAATGGTAATTGACTCTACAGTCTGACCAATTTTTTTTATTTTAAATATACTTCCTTTTATGTGTTCAACAATTAAATGCTTTTGGGTCCTTCATTTCATCACAGGGAGTTTCAAGAGCAAATCAGCGATTCGTGCAGTGAGGGAAAGTGTCTTTAAAGTCTGTAAGGGAAGCCTTTGTAGGGGCGCAGCCTGCAGTCTGTCCCAGGGGCTCTGCTCCTCCTGGATCAGCACAGGCTTCCTTCCACAAAGCTGGAATTAGGGCAGAGCCAAGTAAAAAAGTGTAACCGTGGTTTGACCTGGCACTTCATTTCCTTCTTCACGCTCTCGCTGGCCCAGATGGTTTGCATTTTCTCTGAAAATGGTCAAAGGCAGCAGGCATGGCCACCTCTTTTTAGGTGTCAGAAATACACTGTTCCTTAAAATGACTTCTCCTCAAAGTTTGATTGGCTGTGCTGTTACACAGTATGAATTTTAGTGTGTATAGTAAAATGATACAGTGATACAGGATTTTTCCTCAGAGTGGAACTTTCAGCTGGAATTGGTCTGTGGGCTGTTCCAGTTGTTCGGGACCGTTGCACGTGCAATCAGAAAAGGGTTCTCAAGGTTGAATCTTTCTCACAAGGGTAATTCTGTTGCTAATTTTCTCCTGCCTACTCCTTCTGCAGGTTGGGTGGTCAAAACTGTTTACAATTCTTGTAAAATCCGCAGCTGAAATCTCATTCTGGCTGTGCCTCATCCCACCCAGCCAGGGCAGGCAAAGGTGTTTATTTCCTGCAGCATTCACAGCCCGCCTCACAGCCCACAGGAGGGAAATTCATCCATCACTTTACCCCACCTGCTGAAAGCCCTTAATGGCACAGCTGGAATCGCAGTTCTGTGGCTGCATCCCAATACAGGAGCTGTACCCGAGTCCCTTGAGTTTGCAGTTTTGTGGGAAGTAATGGATGAGAGAGTCAGCATGGGCCTCACGGCACAAAAGGGAGACAGGAGAGAGCTGTCAGTAATTGTAGGTGCTCATCTGTTCTGGGTTTAGCCCCAGAAGAAGGAGATGGAGCAAACTGTGAACTATTTAGTGAGTAAGAGGTAATTTTTCAAGTGGTTGTGCCATTTAGTCCTGGCTGAACCGTAGCTGTGTCCTGCAGGCAGCTGTTGCAGTGGTGAGTCCACGCTGGCTGAGCTTATGGAAGTGACAGGTTCATTCACTCTCAGAACTACCTCTTTTCCCAGCAAAGCACAAAGGTGGGAAGACCTACTGAAAATCAAGCAGTGGAGTGTTTCTGATGTTAGAAATACAAACTTCTCTGGTGAACATTGGTGTCTGACTTCAGTGACACGTTTTTCATCTCAGATTTTTATGGCATTAAACAAGGTAAAGTAATTTTGATAATTCGAGTATAGTCCATCATAAATGTTTTAACTACACACTTTTGACTCTGTTAATGTGAATTTCTTGGAGTTTCTGTGTATCCAGCTTGTAAGGAAAGAAATCTCACAAGGCCCATGAGGGTGCTTCTGCCTTATGTAGATGACAGTAAGGAGTGGTTTGATGTAATTAATAGCTTTTCTTCTCTTAAGTGGAACTACCATTCAGTTAATGCTACACAGCAGAAAGATGGACCTAAAGAGCTTTGTTTCTTTTATTCTCACTGTATAACCTTTTATCACGAGACAAAAACTGTAAAGCACATAGTTAGCATTGTGTCTTGCCTCCTCTTTACCACAGTCTGTTTTCCTTGTAGGAACTTTCAGTAGCAAAAGATTAAATTGGAAAGCCCGCCTAGGCTTTAAGTTCAGCAGATCCACAGCACACAGTGAGCTCCATGAGCAGATTTCAGCACAGTTCCAGACAGAGCAAGCCCAGGACTTCTCATAATGTCCAATCCTCCCACCCTGCTCAAACCTTTCTGAAGTGTCTCTGTTATTTGTGTGGTACATAGAGGGCAAAAGGCTGCAGAAATGGAGCTGGAAGCTTCACCTGCATGGGGAAGGCCCGTGCAGGGGCAAAGCTGATGTTACAGGTTTGGTTTTTTTTATTTTTTCAGTCTCCAAGTGGAGAAAGGTCCTCCTGGTACTGTAAATATCACTGCATAATTTAGAGTGCCTCATGGACTTCTCTAAATTTATGCTGAATGTGACCTCAGAAGCAGCCCTGGGATTGGGAAGAAACAAATGTTTCTGTTTGCCCCTTTTATACTTTATTTTTGTACAGGGGCTGATAGATTTGTAAAGAAAACTTGATCTTACCAGTATGCTGCCTCTCAGTCTGACTGATGCCTGTGATTTCAAGGTGTTAAGTTGGTCCAATAAATGTTCATTAACCTCTGCTTCCATTTACCTAATAAAAGTACACTAGGTTACTCAATGTCTCAGAGTGGTAAGATTATTGCATGGAAATGGTAGCCTAGTTTAGATTCCTGGCCACTGCCAGATGGACATTCCTAATCTCCTCACTAAAACTGAATTCTTCCATGTGTTTCAGCAGTGGTTTTGTTTTTTTATGGTTTGGTCAAGAACAATGCTGTACCACTCACCTCTAAAAGAAAACATCACTACCTACCTCAGAAACTTTGTGAAGAAGGTTATTTGGTAGATTTTGAAAAGACAACATAGAAGATGAGGTGTTGCAACCTGAGCAACATTGGGCTGGTGTGTGTACTCCAAAAACTGGGTACTAGAGCCCCTAGGAAAAGTTAATGAGAGACTAACCAGTATTTGTTTGGTTTTTATTCTTTTCTATAAGGAAATTATCTCAGTATGCTGTTACTTAAAGAAATATTGGAAATGCTGCCAGAGCTTCCAGGGTTGCCTTGCAAACCTGCATTGAAATCTTAGATGCAAACAGTTCTGGCCCCGTTCTCTTCCTGCAGATGTATACAACTTTAATGAAGGCTGTTAGAACTCAATTTCAGGCTTTAGAATACTTGGTAGGAAAAGATTTTTGAAAACTACAGAAAAATATATATATTTCCTGACTATAGTCAAGAGTTACCTGTTTTTATAAGCTAAATTGGCAGAGGATGAGCTAAAGCAGGCAACATAAAAAATCTGCTTTTGTTACGTAAAGCATATTCATTTTCTTAATAAACCTGTCTCTCAAAATAATTCCTTCTCTACCTTCAGTGAGCTCAGGGATAGTCATAACTCTTACCAAGGAAACTTTATGTCAAACAGTCACATATAAATCAAAATATTTGTACAACGGGAAGCACATCATTGACCAGCAGAACAGAAATAACTTCTGAATAATTGTGCCTTGTGTCCACACCACAGGGATGAGTGCACAAGCTTAGGGTAGAGGAGACTATTCTTACTAATGCTGCACAAAATATACAAAGCCATTTCCAGCATTTCAATGTTAACAGTGTTTTGGGGTTGATTTTTTTTGATTGCTGATACAGTAAGTGCACCTATAGTAATTTTTACTTTCTTCCCCTTAAGTGATTTTTAACAGTCTCCTCCTCTTAGCCTGTGAAAGCTGGACTGAAGCAAGTACAAAAAGCTTCTTGACTCCTTAAAGCCTCTTTCCCAGACCTGTACATGAATAAATAATTAATTCTTACCTCAGAAATGCATTTCTCAGTTAAGATTTTGGGCAAAAAGTTGATGGTTTCTCATGTAATCTTAACCTTTCTAAGCAAAAATAGTGGGAAGGAGATTGCCTATTCATTTCATGCAACCTGATGAATCTCTTAGCAACTGCCATGGGACAACCAAGCACATTAAATCTGGCCACATCTCTGTGTTCTTAGTAAAATGGAGCTTGAGCCTGCATTTGTGTTGTGGAAGACAACGAACTAGTAGCTGTATGCTTGAAAGAATTTGTGTTGATTATTAGCAAAGTAATACTTGCAAATTTTCCCTTCGCAGTGTCTGCATAATGGAAACACACGTGGGGAAGGGTGGAATTTGCTCATTTTTAAGTGCAGCCCATCACAAAGCTAGAACCTGAGTCTGTGTTTCTCCATTGTGGCCATCCAAGTGGAGCCCTCAGCATTCTTCCCAAAATGTTAATAGATGCAAAACAGCAGAATTGCTTCACACTTGGGTCCATCTTTGTGTAACTCCGTGGGGGCGCAGTTGGCATCGCTCTTACAAACTTGATTTTAAGGTGCATTTTCCTAACAGAAAATGTGGTTTATCCCTCAGTGTTACTTGATATCATTCATGTAAAAGGTCTCTGAAGGTTCATGTCCATCTTGAGGAAAGGAAACCCTCTGTGATCCGTGGCACACACTGCAATGGCCTGGAATTCCAGTTTCCAGAAAGGAAAAGATGTTCCTGTGTGGTGATCTTCTTTGCCCCGGGAGACCCCACAA